>CM055076.1:23066634-23093334 GCA_029204045.2 Tillandsia leiboldiana | reverse complement strand
ACAAACAGAATTGATGCAATTGGATTCTGGGTTTTTGATAAATTGGAGGGCTAATTCGGGGGAGATCTGATTTCTATAACTTTCGGCCATTGTTTTCTACAAGTCGAAAATATTTTAATCGAGATTTGTTAAACTTAGCTCGGATAATTTGAAGTGAGGCTTGCAGTAAATTTAGTAAACTTTGTTTCTAACCATTATAATGCCATATTTATCTCCATCTTGAGGACCTATCATCAAAATTTTCACTGAGTTAATCACTTTGCATGTAACACAAAGCAGACCCTTATTTTTGGTTGAGATTTTCGTCGACAGGAACCTTTTTGAGCACACTATCTGATACTCCATGAATTATTGCCGCAATAAAAGTAGTTGTAATAGCATTTATTATTCGACATCTGTGCCTTTTGGTATGCAGGGTCATTTGCTGGTCTAGGGTTTCTTTCATGGTATCTAGCTGGGAAAATAACAGCCTTTGATCGTAAAGGCCACATCGCAAAACTTTGCATCGTTTTCCTTCCTCTGCTTGCTGCATCTCTTGTGGCAGTTTCTCGAGTAGATGACTATTGGCATCACTGGCAAGATGTGTTAGTTGGAGGTCTTCTAGGTTTGTGTTTTTCTTTATATCATTAGTCCATTTTTCTCGTATTTTAATTTTTTTTTTCTCTCTCGTGGTTACTATTTTTGTTTTCTTTTGTAGGACTGACAGTCGCTTCATTTTGCTACCTGCAATTCTTCCCGCCTCCTTATGGTGCAGATAGTAAGTCCTACTTTCTTTATGCAACTTTTTCTCAGAAGTTTCGACTGCAAAATGTTCTTTACAAATGTATTAAGTGTCACATAATGAAGAACTTATTGGCGTGATGATATGGCATGATTTTAAATACTGTTTATTACTGTATAGTCGAATGTTAGTACTGCAACAATCAGTTCTCAGTAATTTAAGATCTTAGGAGAGAAATTGCACTAGAAATTCAAACAAATATGCATTGACAAATGATGGAAGTATCAGCTGGAAAACATGTACTTAACAGAAAATCATGGCACAAAATATTTGAATTCCAGCATGATAAGAGGACATCTGATTGATAATAGATGAAAATAGAACAGATAAGAGTGATATACCTAAGAGAAAACTAACAATAAGAAAGGAGTAGATGGATAACTCGCTCCATTATCTAGCTAAGAATCATGTATTTACGGAGTAGCATATTCTTGCTGTGTAAAATTATCGTTCGTTGCTTTTTGTTTGATTATTCGATAATTCAAATTATTTTTAGCCATTCTTTCTAATTCAAAGTGTAGGTTATTGTGATAATTATTTAACCAATTTGTATGAATGTGATAACATATAAGTACTAACAATATGCGAAAAGGTCTATAGCTTAAAAACAAATAGTTATTATAAAGAAATAGAAGTAATTGCTTCATGATGAGAAACTGCTCAAGATACTAAAAGCCATACCAGAATCCCTGACTGCCCAGAATTCCATACCTAGGTATACCACAGAATCTCATAATTATAATAATGTACTATTATTGCTATAGAATATCATAGCTATCGTAAAGTCCTTACAGCGGATAACCTGGCTAAAAGGGGTTGGCAAGGGAAGGAGGAGAGTTGTGTCTTCTGTCTGGGGAACCTGAAACAGTAGACCACCTTTTCGTGGGGTGCGACTTTTCCAGATCACTGCTAGAGAGCCTGTTCCCCAATAAGACGGTCTTCCTCAACTGTTCCTCACCTAATAGGCTTTGGGAGGTAAGTGACCGCAAAGGCGGTGTCCTTTAAGGGAGGAACCTAACGATTTTTGCGACGACTTGGTGGGCTATCTGGCTAGAGAGGAACAGGAGAATTTTCGACAAAAAGAAGACAAACCCTAAAGTTCTGTTAGCGGACATCCGTTCCCTGATTTGTCTCTGGAAAACCTTATGTTAGCGGTGGCTTTTTTTTTTTTTCGCTCTTTGCTAGGCCTGGTTGCCTCTCCCCTTTGCTAAATTCAACTTCCTTTTGAATGAAGCGGCAGCATGCTGCCTTCCCCTCAAAAAAAAAAAATCATAGCTATCTCTGTATCACAGAACTGTCTTGGAACAATAACAATGAAAGTATGAGAGTATTTCAATGATCCTACTTAGCTGGTCACTCTTCGAACGTAGTGTTCTTACATAAATCCTAGACTGGCTTCTGCCGGGGTTAGTTCGCCCTGTCCTCGAAGCCTGGCACCATAGTCGAGAGAAACTGCTCTTGGTAAGAGGTTTTCTTACGTTTAATCCTAAATTATTTCTTTTTTTATTTTTGTTTTCTTTGTGTAAAATCCGTTGTACAACTCACTGAAGGCAACATATTTTCTTTAATCCTAAATCGACACAAGTATGAAGTTTACTCAAGTCATATGATGATACAAATTGCCAATTTATAACTGTATCATATAACCACGACATATAGTTATACCACAATAATCATGCCAAATAACTATTTCATGATGAATCATCATAGATTTGTCATCAACTCATAACAGATAAACGACATTTACATTTCGTTTTGCCGAGGCTCTATATTGAGAAAAAAAATACCAAATAGAAATGCCATGTGCCATATATCCTCATCATGATTTCCAAAAATAACTATAAGAGGATAGCAGTTGTCTAGTGCTTATGAAGTTAATGTTACGCATACGCATTTAGGGTTCTAAATCGCATCCAATGGAGGTCACGTAGAAAAGAGTGAGCTCAACTCTAAGGTAAAGCGTGGATCTAATCCAATTCGATAGTTGTTGGTCTATGTTGAAGTCAAGCCCATTTTACTGGTCGATATGATTGTTGTTATTCATTTTGTACAGTTAATTATACCATAAATATAATGCAACATATAAAAATTCATTATGCATTTTAATTTATTGTCCTTCCCGAATAAAAATTCGTTATCCACTTTCTTAACCAACCAGTTTGCTTTGAACCTCCCTTAAATTCTGGGATGAACTGATGGATCACTCGATTACATTATCTTTCTGAAACTCCTTGATGAATAAATAGCTCTTTAGAGGTTGTATAGAAGAATATAAGGGAAAGGAAGGTGTTTGTAATAGAACAAGCTGGATTAATCGTCTGCCGCAGAATCTCACAGTAAATGCATCAGAGTAATTTCATAGTAAAATAAATCCAGGGTTATAGATCCCATCCTGTAGGATTTCAATTCGGTCCAACAAAGCAGATATGATATTCTTTTTAATTAAATTGTATCATTAGTTCATGTCATGAGAATGAAAATTCAATCCGGCTCTTTCTGACTAAAGTTTCTGTAACACCCCAATAGTCCCACATCGGATGGAAAAAGAGTTCTGATTGAATATATGAGACCATATACGCTAGTAATAATAACTGGGCTTAAGCATTTTGGGCTGTGGTTTGGGCCTAACGAGTTATTATTGTTAGCGGGTCGAGTCGTCTTATTATTGTTAGCGAGTCGGGTCGTCACAAATGGTATCAGAGATGAATACCAGCCGGAAGTGTGAAAGCTAAGTGCTCTGCGGAGCAAAGTGCTACACCATGGATTTGGTGGGAGCCACCTCTAGAATCTCACATCGCCTATGGATTTGATGGGAGCCACCTCTAGAATCTCACATCGCCTGATAATTCTGATCTGTTTGTTTGTGATCTAGTTTGGACCCTGACGTTCTCTCACAAATGGTATACGAATACCAACCGGAAGTGTGAGAGCTAAGTGCTACACCATAGATTTGGTGGGAGCCACCTCTTGAATCCACAGGAGCCACCTCTAGAATCTCACATCACCTGGTAATTCTGATCTATTTGTTTGTGATCTGGTTTGGACCCGATGAGAACGTCAGGGTCTAAACGGGTGTGATCTGGTTTGGACCCGACGAGAACGTCAGGGTCTAAACGGGGGGAGTTTGTAATACCCCAATAGTCCCACATCGTATGGAAAAAGAGTTCTGATTGGATATATGAGACCATACACGCTAGTAATAATAACTGGATTTAAGCATTTTAGACTGTAGTTTGGGCCTAACGAGTTATTATTGCTAGCGGGTCGGGTCATCACAGTTTCTGTCACTGTTCTTACTCTCGTGTTAATTAAAAGAAGATTTTTGACGAGTTTTCTTGATCAGAATAGCTAAGTCTGTAAACTTTAACTTGCTGTCGTAATTTCCATTTTGGCCACAGATTATTTTTGTTTAATCAGTTTTTTAATAGTTTGCATGTTCCAATTCTTTCAGGTTTTTGGCCCCACGCATTTACTCAGCAACTGGCAGAGAGACGTAATAACAGTCAGGTCTCGTCTACGGTAAACGCTTATAATTCAAGGCAGCAGGAAATCGAAACTGTTCCTGTTTCAACTGAAGATCACAT
Organism: Tillandsia leiboldiana; assembly: GCA_029204045.2. Taxonomy (NCBI): domain Eukaryota; kingdom Viridiplantae; phylum Streptophyta; class Magnoliopsida; order Poales; family Bromeliaceae; genus Tillandsia; species Tillandsia leiboldiana. The sequence goes on along the minus strand of CM055076.1, from coordinate 23,088,969 downwards.
CGGAATCAACATATGAGATACGACCCCAGTTAAGGAATCTACGGGATCTGGCGAATGGGTTCAGTGAATGCAGTATATTATACCACAGTAACCTCTATGTTCATATTTGTGCCGAAATGTGATTACCACAAATTTGTTTTTCTCCTCTCAAGGTTTTGTATGTAGTCAAATTAGTGTGTGATCTTCTCATCTTTATCCTGCATGATCTTGAAAACTGTGTTTGGGTCGGATGTAATCGACCTCTTTTGTGTGATGTGCTTGGTTCTTGACATGTTTTGCTTCTTCAGTGGTTGGGATACGTGTGTGATCTACCGATAATATGTGATTTACTAATTCCCAACAATTAAGAATGTCTCTAATTTTTCATGTTTTTTTGTTTTTCTCTCAGAAAAGATCCTGTTGACCATCTTTCTGTTGGCTATTTATTTATGGGTTAAAATAGGCCAAACTTTCTGTCCCGTAACAATAGGCTCAGGAGACTAATAAGTTGAGTTGGATAAGCCCAATAAGCTGAGTGGGGCTGCGGTCCACAATAGACCTAACGGCAAGAGGCCCAACAATAGACCTAAAGTCCAGATGGGTTAAGTCCGGCCGAGACCCGTGAGCGCTGTGCCTGCACGCTTTAAGTGAATTGGTTGCGTATTTCTAACAGCTCGAGCTTTTCGGATTAATGGTAAGCACCAACGATCCGACACTTTCAATAGAGTTTGGTAAGGCATATGTAGTTTGTGAGGATAAAATAGTAGGCATGGAGTAAAATTTAGTAAAGAGATGTGCATATGATATTTACAAGGGTAAATTTGCGGAAAAGGGGATTAAAGGTTAAAGAGTTGATGCTGTGTTCCTCAAAAGATGCTCAATAGAGATCAATGAAAACTGAAAAGTCTTTCCTATGTGAAAGTTGATCAAACTGCTTGATAAGAGATTTAGAGGCAACAAGCAGAAAGATACATACAGAAGATGAAGATCATCTATAAATTGTTGATGTGTCGGCAAACTCATGTGTGAGCCTCTGGACTGTGGCTCTGAACTCGCGCAGAACATGTAACAGTATCTATAGAAAAAGTAGATCATTTGAAGCTAAAGGAGAAGAAAATAGTTAAGGACATGAAAATTGCCCACTTAATAATGAGCAAATAGAAGGGCTTGAGTCCTTGAATCATAGATGTCTTAATTGTTTGTATTCTATTTATCTACTGATTAACCAGTTCCAAAATCTACTGTCATTTTACCTATGATCAACCAGTTACAAAATGGAAGAAGATTCTGACACTAAAGTGTCATTCTGCAAACAAAAGCCTTAGACCAATTCACTGCAAAAATTAGCAAACAAATAGTTCAAAATTTGCCCTCTCATTCCTATGCTCTCACCATCTAGTTATGCGACGGATTCGACTTGCTCGGTGGCAGCTTATTTAGACTTACGCGGAACGCCTTCTTTGGTCGCTGCAATGCTGCGTCAATCACTCCCAGTTGAGCAGCAGAACTCAATGCCGAATACCGCATCATCCTTCTTGATTGAAAAGAAAGCCTCAGATTCGTTCTTTCGAAAGACGGAGGCGGTGAAGTAAATAGAAGGAAGTGCAAAATAAGCAAGGTAGAGATAATAACCAGAGCTCTTAGAATGCTCTTCATGGTTTATAGGTAAAATATGGTTTTCTAACACAAAATAGAAGGCCATTTTATAGGCATTTGAATACTTAATTAGACTCAGAACCAGATCAGAGTTCAGTATGTAAACTCTTTTCACTCTACTGTATACTGAGCAAACTGTTTATAGTAAGGATGTCAAATTAACAAGTTCCAATTCTGAGCAGAGATATAGACCAAGTGCTAACCAAAGGAGAAAAGCCAGTTGTAAAGGTTAATTAAATTAGTGCCTTGACCAGGTACTCACTTTTTGTATGTTCCACATGAAGTTCTGAAACATAAAGATGTTTAATTACAAAACCAGCTAGATACCACATGGATCAGAAACAAAGCAAGAAAGAGCCTGGAAATTATGTAAAACCATGCACAATGAAGATTTTCTTGTGCAATTACAAGTTAGAAAATTGCTTTTAATCCACTGCAATGTCTTTGTAATAATGATTTGTCATAATAATGTAATTTGCCTACAAAGTGATTTATCTTATTCTAAAAAAGGCTTAGACATATCCAATGGCACTCCTGATCCAGTGATAATTAACTTGTTTACTATTACATTTTTTATTTCATTTTATTTTACTTTTTTATGATTGGAAGTGGGAAGTTTTATTTTAACTCTTAGCAAAGTCTTAAAGAGTATACATTTCATTTATGAAATGATTTATGTTAATGTGAGAAAATAACTTAAAGAGTTGGGTTGTATTATGACTTTTGGACAGTTGATTATAGTTTTCATCTATCAAGTACTATAAACTTATCAAGTAAATAAAAAAAGATTGGTGTTCATGTTAGGATGGAGTCTGGATTTAGCTCCTTAGGTCATGAAATCCATGATTTGATAGAAATAGTGTATTTCATCCGCCGAGTGACTTAGTAATGATCCGGCCCACTAGCAAAAAAATTCGTTGGGATCAAACCATCGGCTCAAAGTATTTAAATCCAGTTATTATTATCAGTGTTCATTTTTCTTATATATCCAATCATAATTCCCTCATCGTCAGCCCAAACACACACAGTCCTAGATCACCAGGCGATGGACTTGTCATTCCTACCCCTAAAACATAGTCTATCACCTTGTCTTTTCAACCATGGCTTAAGTGAGACTCGCCACACACTTCCGGCTGGTGATTGGCTCTGATACCAGATGTAACGATCTGACCCACTAACAATAATAACTCGTTGGGCCCAAACCATCGACAAAAAATATTTAAGCTCAATTATTATTATTATTAGTATTCATGTCTTTTATATATCCAATCACAACTCCATTCTCATCCGATGTAGGATTATTGGAGTGCCACACTTAGGCTTTATTTGGATGTATAAATATCTTGATCAATATATCTTCTTAATTGACTTGACAAATGTTTACATTTGGGCCCTATTTGGATGTCAGAATCCGTATAAGAATTTTCTAGTATGATTGTAAGTAAGGAGTTCGATTTTTGCTCCTTCAAAGATCTTGCTATTCATAATTTAGTATGATAGCATATTTCATCTATAAAATAATTTATTTTATTTAAAAAAATAATTTGACGGCCGAATATAATATTCAATGATAAACATTTGATTACACTACTTATCAATCGAACATAATTTTTTTGAATAAATTAAGAGTTTATACCCAACATAATATTCATGCATCCGATCTTGGTAAGCAAAGAGTGTGATTATATGTCTAAAATTGAATATTATATTAAGTTAAAACCGTTCTTATAATTACACTAAAAAATTCTTCCACTAGAAATATAATTTTATTTTATTTTAAAAAAAATGATTTAAATGTCGAATATGGTACTATTTCTTTCGAGACATGTGATAGCTCCTCATTTAATAAATAACCCTTAATTAGGAGACTATATGGTACGTGGTGATTATATTGATTTATTTTGTAGACCACTTTTCTAGTCATAAGCTTTATAATAAGATAGAAATGGCTTAATTATCATGTGATCCATATTTGTCGATCTAATAATGCATATCTTTGACCATTGTACTATCATAAATCCTTTCCAAATTACTTTAAGTGGGCTCATGTGACATTGCACCTGACATTAAACAGTTTTGGTAAATTGTTCATTTGCAACTTATTATAATAGTTAAGTACAATTCTAGATTTAGATTGGGCGGAAAACGAATCTTTAACGTTTCTATTAGCGCATTGGTGGGTACTTTGGAATATTAGAAACAGGATTATTTTTCGAAAATCTAACACGGTCCCCCTTAGCGCTATTAGTTGGATTGGACCGGAGTTGGTGCACTAGAGGAACCTAGGAGCTTAACCCGATTAAGGAGATGACTTTTTTATTTTATTTTCGGTATCTCGAAAGATTAAGTTGTCTCACTCTTGTGGCTTAATTTATTTTTCTGATGATTGAAACGGATAGCGTACAATCTTTCTCTCTCTCTCTTAAAAAAAAAAAAAAAAAAAAAAACTCTAGATTTAGATTAGCTGGCCTAATTTGCTTTCGGCTTGTAGGAACAGCTTTCCAGTACTGGGCAACATATTTGTGGAAAATAGTCCTTGTACTTTTAGTCAAAGTTTAATTTAGGCTCTCAATTTTTTATGTATAAACTAGAACCGCTTATTTCAGGAATAGATATAAGTTTAGAAACAAGTCGGAATAAGGGATCGTTTGGCCTAGATTTTAAAAAAATAATTTTTGTAGAATTATTATTATTATTATTATTTTTTTTTTTTGATTAAACAGGGATCTACTCTATTTGATATTAGCCGAATGGAATCACACAATACAGGCAACTCGACCCTTGCACTCACAGTACAGTGTCTGAATCCTAACAAAGTAAAAACAACAACGCCAAGTGATGGCAACAACCTCAACACTAACAGCTGTTGCCACTGCCACAAACAACTACAACAGCATGCACAAAGCGACAAGAGAATAAAACAACGACAGCAACATGGTCTTAACCCAACGCAAAAAGGACTACCAGCATAACCAACTTGTAACCAACATATCCCTCCTGGATCGAAGTCGAACTCCGGCCGCCGCCGCAAGAGGAAGAACCCAGCTATCCATCTCATCAATCGATCTGATCCTCTGTGGGCCAGCTCCTTAGACTAGGGAAAAGGTAAACGGTACACGATGAAAACCCGCTTAGCTGTCCTGCGCGACACCTTAAGGCTACAGCGCATAGGACCCAAGAGCCCGCGCCAGCATCCTTATCCTCCGCGCAAACTGCAGACCCAACCCCTCCCTGAGCTTTGGATCGCTGAAGGTGCTGGGAGTCGCTGCATGCACGATCCGCTCCGCCACTGCAGCTCCGACTAAACCCATCCATGTAACACTCAAGTGTTGCCCGAAGCAGGGAGCACCAGAAAAGGGGAAGAAGATTCCATGCTTAGGAATGTCTCTGAGTTCGGTAAAAAGTTCAATCACCTTCTGTAATACCAGCTCCACTATGTCGTCGTGCCGCATACTGCTCTCCCAGAACACTACTCCACGTATTAATAGTAAAGACTATTCTCTTATAGTAGTCCATAGCACTTGTGGGGCGATCATCAAAAATCCTGTGGTTCCGCTCCAACCAGAGTTCCCAGCAGGCGGCTGCAATGCAGAGATCGAGTGAAGTTCGAGCCTGCCCCTCTAGAGGTCTTCTCGCCCGACACCATCTGCACGCCAAGTTCCCAGAATCGGCAAGCAATGTCATGCAGGCGCGACGGTAGCCATGGAGTAACCGATTCCAAACTGCGCAAGCATAAACACACCGGAAAATGAGATGTTCCAAATTTTCTTCATCCCGGCAACAAAGATGACAGATCTTCGGTCCGCTCCATCCCCGTTTGACCAAAAGATCCGCGGTGAGGACTCTGTTTCTGCTGGCCAGCCATAAGAAGATTTTTGTGCGGAGCGGGATCTTGATGGACCATAAGTGCGGAATCCTCCGGTCGTCCATGCCATCGTATACCAGAAAATTGTAAGCACTCCTCGTGGTAAAGTGCCCATTTTTGTTCCATCTCCAGACGATGCCATCCGCGGTGTTTGACAGGGATGTGTTCGTCACCACTCTGCTTAGTTGGGCCAGTTCAGCTTGGCCCCCGGGATCCAACTGATTCCCAAAGCCTAAGAAGCGAGAGGTGGCGAAACGATTCAGCCAATTGGAAACCGACAGGTGCTTAAGAGAGGCAGCAGCAAACAGACTAGGGAAGCGGTTGCGCAAAAGCACTTCCCCGTTCCACCTCGCATGCCAAAATGACACCGTCGCTCCATCACCGAGCGTGCCACTGATGGAGATAAGGAAAGGGTTGGAGGTGCTTAGAACACCCTTCCATAAAGGTGAGCACTTCGGTGGGGGGGCTCCTAGCGCAAAAGCTGATCTTCGTCTATAGTGCTTAAGTTGAACGATACGCGCCCAGGGGAGAGAAGTTCCTTTAAAGAACTTCCAATAGCTCTTCATTAGGAGAGCCGAATTCGCAGTTATGAGATTTCTAATGCCTAGGCCGCCATGACAAAAAGGGCGGCAGACATTATCCCATTTTACGAGGCAGTGAAAACCGCTAGACTGTACTTTGCCCTTCCAGAAGAAACCCCAGCGTATCCTGTCGATCGCTTTGTTAACCCAGACTGGAATCCGGAACGCCGAGCAAAAGAAGGATGGAATGCTAGTAAGGACTGAGTTTAGAAGCACCAATCGACTGGCTCTGGACAGCAGCCGACCCTTCCAACCCGCCATACTCTTGTCAAGCTTCTCGATGAGCGGCAAGTAATCGGCTTTGCGCAACGCCGTCGGGAAGAGGGGGAGGCCCAGGTATGTGAACGAGAATCCGTTAGTTGCACAACCGAAGACACTAGCTATACAATCAGCCTGAGATCTCTCCATGTTGATCGGAATAATGAAGCTCTTGGAGAAGTTAATTTTAAGACCTGATGCAGCCGAGAAGGCCTCTAGTACAACCTTGATGACGCCTGCCGCTCTCAAGCTCCCGTCGAAGAATAGGAGAATGTCGTCCGCGAACTGTAGAGTGTGGATCCGAACGTCGCCAACACCCAGAGGCGTCAACCAAGAGTTAGTCGTCGCCAATTGGAACATCCTGTATAGTGCGTCAATACAGAGAATAAACAATAATGGGGAAAGCGGGTCCTCCTGCCTGATCCCCCTCTTGCATTGGAAAAAATCACCCGGGATACCGTTGAGTAGCACCGCGTTTGAGGAGGATTGTAGTAGCGTCAAAATCACTCGGTCCATCTGCTGCCGAATCCCCTCGACTGTAGTAGTTTGCCCAGGAAGTGCCAGTTGACGTGGTCGAAGGCGCTCTCTAAATCGATCTTGAACAAAGCTACTTGCTGATTAGTGGAAAGTAGGTGATGCGACAAGATGTGCGCCGTAAAGAAGTTGTCGAGTAAGGAACGACCTTTGATGAAAGCAGTTTGGAAGGGGTTGATGAGCTCCTCCAGGAAGGCTTGCAAGCGGGACACCAATACCTTCGAAATGATTTTGATGAGCCCATTAATCAGACAGATTAGCCGGAAGTCCCTCGCTTCTTCCGCCCTCGGCCTTTTCGGTAAGAGACAAAGCCAACCACGATTGAGCTCTCGAAGGTTTAACCGCCCGCAATAAAAGTTGCCGAAGGCCTCCATCAGGTCATCTTTGAGAATCCTCCAATAACGTTGATAGAAGAGAAGCGGAAATCCATCGGGGCCCGGTGCCTTTTCTGGGGCACAAGAAAAAATAGCACTCCTGACCTCGAGGACTGAGAAGGGGTCCTGAAGACTCTGAAGCTCGGTTTCCTCGTTAGCGTACATCATCTGAAGGTTAATCCTTTGTGAGCTGCTGGACGCTGAACCCATTTGTGTGATGACCCGGATCTCCGCAGAGCTTTTGCAGTGTGAATTGTGGCTTCTGGAGGCCTATGATGTGTGTTGGAGTTGGTTGCGCGCAAATCAGACTTCAGATTTGGACCCAGTGCGAAATTTGGATTAAGAATACCTGTCCGGATGCATTCGACAAATTTTATAAGTGGAATTTAGCAAAACGGACATCGGATTTGGATTCAGCATGCGAAAACGATAAAAATGGACTACTTGTATTTTTCGGAGCCCGGATGCCAAAACATGGATTTCGAGGCGATAGTTACTGTTCCGGCAGGCCAGGGCAGCGCCGGGCAGCGCCGGGCAGCGGCGGAGCGCGGCGGCAGGAGCGCGGGCAGGCGTGTGCGCGGCGGCGGGCAGCGCGGTCCACGAGTTTTGGCGTGCACCGAGACCAGCCAACGTTGGAAATGCCACGTGTCGCGCGTTGGTTGGTGGGTCAACGCACGCGCGACAGCGCGCCGGGCGCGGCGCACCGTGGACCCCGCCAGGCCACGTGGCGCCCGCTGGTTGGCGGGCGCAGCGACCCGGTTGGGGCGCCGTGAACCGCGGCCTACGGTCCGCGCCATGGACCGCGTCGCCACGCCGCGCACCGCGATTGGCGGGCGCGCGTGCACCGGGCGCGGTTGGGCTACGTGGCGGGCCGAGGTGGTTTCGGGCACGCACAGTAACGGGCCGGGCCCGTTACTGTAGCAGCCCGAACGTTTTCGGTCGCCCGGAATTGGGCCCAAAAGCCCATTTGGTTTTTTTTTTTTGTGTGGGCCTATAAATAGGCCATTTGCTCTTCGGTTTTGGGCCTTTTCCCGAGCCCAAATGAGAATGGGCCCTCTTGCAAACCTGATCATCTTTCTATGCTAGATCTTGTGAAGGAAGCTCGAAATTTTTGGAGGCCGCGGCATCGACGACTTCGGCATCGTAGCGCAGAGCGACGTTCTTTCATCGGAGGCCCGTTATCGTAGCATTTCGGTCCGCGAGGTCCACAGGGCTACTCCGACGGTTATTTTGGATGATTTTCACGGCGTCGGATTCACGAGAGGTAGGCCTTCGATTTTTGTGTTGATCATCTTGCTTTATTCTAAATTCTTCGCACGATTTACGAGGCATCTCTAAGCCCCTGTTTTGCTGGTAGTTCTTCTGGACAGCAGAGCCTTCTCGGATTTTTATCTCTGCACTCAAGTATCGGAATTCAACGTTTGAGGACTCGATTGATATCTACACATCGCGAGGATCACCGTCACATTTTTCCTGTAAACTTCCCCACTCGAGAGGATTCGAGTGGTCTGGGTTCTAAGAGCTGTCTTTTTCTCTGGGTCGGGAACAACGAGGGGCTATGCCTAGAGCCTGTTATTGTTTGATTTGGGTTGTAGGTTCTAGTCTTTCGGGGTTCTCGGACCCTTCATTGTTGTTGGCTGTGGAGTATACCCAGCTAGTGAGTTTGCATGTCGAGTTGATGTTTTTTTCAGGGAGCCGTTGGGTCGACAACGGTCTTGACTGTTCGAGTGTTTCCTGTTAGTGAGTTAGAGAGGTGATGTTAGTTACTGTCGATCTTGTTGATCGTGGATTTGGATTATAGCTTGCATGAGCCATATTGAGCTCGACAGAGATGCGCGGATACTTTCCTCAGTGGGGTCGCGCCCCTCGAGTGCCACTTCGGAGTTGGGCCTGTTACTTTGCTATCGCGACTTATCGACGCAGTCCCTCTGGCTGGGCCAGTTTTGGCAGTCATGGACGCCCTACATAAGTCCGGTCCTCCTTGGATGTAACGGCAGTAGGTAGGCGCAGGTTTGACTGGACCCCATGTGGCAGTCAGTGTAGATTGGGTGATTATATTTGAGAGTTAGTAGATGCATCATGTTTCCATCTGTTCCACTTCTTGAGCATTTAGATAGAGGCATAGCAGCTGTAGAGTTATTTTCCAGTTCCTTTCCTTTCAGTACTGCATTTGTTACTTTATGCCTCTAGTAGACTTAGTGGGCAGACCGTCGGGGTTGTTGGCGGTACCCACTGAGAACTACTGTGGGATTTAGTTCTCACATTCGCCGTGGTGATTTTTTCCCAGGGACCTACTTTCCAGTTGCTGATCCTTTTGTTGCTGATCGAGGCGAGGGAGTCGCGAGCTAGATCCCTACCTGTCTTTGGAGAGTAACAGTAGCGGTACCCCTTCATTTGGAGATCTATTAGTACAGTCAGCAGTTGGTTTATTTGTTTTTACTTTTGAGAGACATTTGTATTGTGAGGATCTGACTTGTACTGAGAGCCTGTACATTGATGTATTATTGGGTTTACCTCCCTGTTTAGTTTTGATTATTGTATTCTGAGGATATTGTATTTGATCGTATTTGGGAGATGGATATTGTATCTTTATTTCCAGTTGTACAGTGATTGGATTTTAGTCTTTCAGTAGTTTACTTTTCAGCTCTGATATCTGTATAGCTATAGTATCATTCTTTTTGCAGGTTAGACGCTTCGTCTATACGGGGTTTCCCATATGGGCGGCGGATCTGTTGGCGGGCCCGGGTCACAGTTTCGACCCCGGGGCGTGACAATTTGATTCTTGAAGAACGAAAAAAACCGCAGCGCCACGGATGCATGGTCGGAACAGATGTTGCCCCCGTCAACCAACCTAGTGATGAAGTTCTTGCACCTTCGGACATTCGCCATTTGATGGAAGAACTTGGTGTTCGCATCCCCCACCTTCAACCATTGGATTCGCGATCTTTGTTTCCATTTCATCTCCATTTGTAGGCTAAGCTCCTCGTATCTCAGTTTTAGTCCTTGTCTGAGCAGTCTCTCCCGATTCGATAACAGTCTACATTCTTCCGCTCTGTCTAACCAACTGATCCAGACAAGGCAGAGATTGGCTTGCTTCTGTAGAAGTGACGACAGGCCTGCACTCCACTCTTTGAGGGCCCTTGCCACAGCGCCGATTTTGGAGTCGATGCGGGAGGGATGCAGAGACGGGGGGCAGGCGGCGGACCATGCGGAAGAGATGACCTCTTCAGTCGCCGGGTGTCGGAGCCAGTAAGACTCAAACCTGAAGAGGTGGGGAGCCGAAATAAAGGAGAAAGCAGTTAGAATTAGAGGGGAGTGATCGGACCTCGGTCGCGGTAGAGCCTGGAGGGTAGAGCGGGGGATGAGGGTCTGCTAGTCGTGTGAAATCAGCGCCCGGTCCAGTCGTTCCAGGGTGGGGGAAGGCCTCCCATTCGTCCAGGTAAAAGAACGATTGACAATAGGGAGGTCGATGAGCCCAAGGTCGTTGATGACATTTCTGAGAGCCAACATCTCCACTACGTGAGAAGGGGGCCGTTCTTGTCACGCAGTGAAAGCAAAATGTTGAAATCCCCAATCAAGGCCCACACGCCCACCACCCTTACTTCAATATCCTACAATTCCTGTAGAAATACCACTTTCAGAGCTGAACAGGTGGGGCCATAGACATTAGTAATCGTGAAGGTGCGCCCATCGGCCTTCCTAATCAACACAGTAGTCAGAGAATAAACTCCAGTCCAATCATGCGTGCAATCGAAGAGAGAAGGGTTCCAAGATGTGAGCAGTCCTCCCCTAGTACCCACTGCATCGAGCGTGCGATACTCACGAATGTGGTAACCACAGACCGAAAGAAATTTGGAAGGCGGGGTAGACGCAAGTTTGATTTCTTGCAGACAAATCACTCCACATCTGCTGTTTCTAACCAAAGCGCGCACCACCGCGCATTTCTCCCGGCCGTTGAGCCCTCTCATATTCCAAGACATAAATCTGAAGGTTCTGTTCCTGGTCATCAGAGAAGGTAACCCCCAAACAACCACCCTAACCACCAACTACTAACTCCCTGCCAGCTCCGACGTTGTGGGAGCCGCCTTCTCGGCCGGATCTGGAAAGGCAGGGGGAACCCCCTCATCAACCACAATCCCGCACGCACCAACCACCTAATGAACCCTAAGGGACCACTATCATTCTACCCATATATTCTTTAATCCAAATGTTAGAAACTTGATAGCACCAATGGCTTGAAGCTATCGATTGTATTCCAACCTAATTCTTTATATATATATATATATATATATAATGCATTCAAAAAGTGTTCACATCGGGCATGAGTTCGACGCGGACACACGAAAATTATAAAAGTATATGTAATACATAGCACCAAATAATTTTAATTTATAGCTCTGAGCCAAATACTAATTGAAAGTGTGAGAGATAAAGTAGAATTGACGGAAAAGTATATAACACTAGTCTTCTGATCAGAAATATAAGTAGTCGCACACATTAATAATATACAAAAACTCATAATCATTATTATATATCTGTGAGTTAAGTATCAATCGAAAATGACAAAAAAAATATGCAGCACGAGTAGTCTTCACAATAATAATAATATACAAAAATTTATAATAATAATTAAAAATATAAAAGATGACACATAATATACAGAAACTCATAATCAAAACAACTGAGCACTAATAATTATCCACGACACAGCACATGATATTTATTCTCCGTAGGAATTAAGGCGCCGGACAACGGATCACTAATTATTCACGACACACAACGCATGATATATATTCCTAGTAGGAATTAAGTAGATATATGGTACGAGATATTTATTCTTGGATAAATTGCACATTTGGTCCACAAGCATATGATATTTTAATTCTTAAATTTTAATTATTATAATTATTTGCTCCAACTTTCAAAATTATTAAAATTAAATTTCATAATTCGATTTAATTTACTAAATATTGATACATTGTTAAAGTAAATTTGACCGGCGTAATATTTAGTAATAAAGACGAAAGTCACACTGAAAGTGAAAACGCAATTCTTCGATAAAGACAACAAATATTATTAATCAACTCTAAAAACTAATTACATTAATTGAAATAATCTAAAAATAGTCAGACTCAAAATAAAAAAAAATATAAAATTTTTCAAAAATAATCTAAAAATATATAAATAAATATCTAAATGGTTAAATTTGAGTTCCAAACTTGACGGAACGGTTTTGCCTTTTGATATGTAAATCTCATAAAGTATTTTTGAATTGAGGTTGGACGATGAAAATGAACATTCGAGCTAAAAATTAAGACCGCTTAAAATTTTTTCGCAGAGATTGTAAAATTTATTGAACTCGATGAAATTTTAAGACCTGTTTAATTAAATCATGTTTTTTTTTTCAGAAACTCTAATGTTAAATTAGCTGCATTATTTAACCAACTAAGTTAGATTGTAAAATTTAGATTGCAGCAATTAATTTGAAAGTTCAAGCTAGACACCTGGCGCATAGTTTGAGGACTCTTTCACTAATAGGTATGTCAACGGGTCGGATTCGGAACGAATTTTCAAAAATTCGAATTCAAATTCAAATTTGATGAATTTTAAAAATTCATATCTAAATTTAAATTCGATCAAAAATTTAAAATTCGAACTCGAATTCGAACCCGAAAATCTAAATTCGAAACAAATTTTTTTTTCTCTTTGCAATATTTCAAAATATATTATATTAAATTTAAAATTTTAAAATATAAATTAAAATATAATATTAAATATTTATATAAATTTATATTATATAACGTAAAATTAATTTGGATTCGGGTTGAATTCGGATTCGGATCAAGTATAATCAAAATTCATATCCGTTTTAATATCAAATAAATTTATTACGTTCGAATTCGAATTCAAATAAAATTTCGTGAGTACGTACATATTGACATACCTATTCACTGAAAAGATAATTATTCACACGTATTTTAGGTTAGAGAACTAGTACCACCTATTGGATGCTATAAACGTTTCATAATTTTTTTTTTTTTTTTTAAAAGAAAAAAATAAAAAAGAGAAAAGAAAATTTGAGGTTGTTTTCTTTTCGAAGTTGTGTGTGAGTATAAAATGACCAGCAGCAGCCCAGTCCAGCCAACAGCGACCTCCTGCAGACGAAGATGGCAGCAATGATGGCTTGCAAAGTATCCCTGGCATTCATCATTTTCTCCATTGCAGTCTTCATTATCCCTGCTGTCGTAGCCCGGGAGGTCCCCTCGGCAGCGAGCACGACGGCGACGAGCATCATATCAACATTTGGTTGGTAACATTCTGATTTTCTATCATTGCGCGTATTCTACAGGTTTAGTAACGCTTCTCTGTGCTGACTAAATGGCTTTGCATTCATCAGGAAACAAACTTGACACTTCTGGTGTGAAGTTCTTCTTTCCTCAGCGCCGGCCGTACTTCCGCCCGCCGCGCCATCCGCCGACGTCGTCAAAGCCTACAACAACTCTGTAAAGCCCCGGGCCGCGATATTGTAGGCCAAATGGTCTGTAAACAAAGCATCATGATTAAACAACACATCCATGGTGCATAGATGGAGAAATAAATGCCTGCACAAGGATTTGATCAGTAGTACACGAATTTCTCACTTTCTTGTAATGAAGTGTTTCTTAATTTTGTGCCACTGAAATGTTTCTTTTTTTTTTTTTTTTTTTTTTTTTTTTTTTTTTTTTTTGAGAGAGAGAGAGAGGAAACGTATCTCGCTCCTCACTTCATTCATTCAGTAAATAAATTTAGCTACAAAAGGTGAAAGCAACGGGACCTCGAAAAAAATAAAATATAATAAAAAAAATACACACCCATAAAAAGACCGTCATTGTCCCAACTCATCTAGGACTGTACAATTCATCACATTCCCTCTATAACTCCCTTATTCGTTTATAACGACTAATAATGGATCCGACAATTAGTTCCGAAAGATGACATTATTTCTTTGCTGCCATATTATCCACCAACATACTGTAACCCTAACGAGATTCTTTATCGTATTCTCTTGATTGTTGTTTTCCATCAAGTACTCCCAAACTCTCCTAATCTCTACCATTGACTTTTGGGTGTATCCTCTTTTCAAGGTGTTGAGCATTTAAAATCTATTAAAAACACATCTCATAAGTAGGTGATCACCTGTCTCAGCATTGTTGCCGCACAACACGCATTGCGGTTCTTCCGACCGCCCTCTTTTGATTAAGTTATCGACCGTGGATAATCGGTTCCGAAGGGTTAACCAAATAAAGATTTTTACCTTAGGCGGTATTTTTAGTTTCCAAACCTTCAGTAGGGAGACATCTCGTACCTCCCCATATCTGATAAGTGTATTGTCACGCCCCGAGTTCAAAAACAGCGTCTAAATTTTTTTTTTTTTTTTTTTTCAAATCTGAGTTTTAAAACCAGCCAGAGCGCGACAGACCGCCACATATATAGAAAATTCCCAATTCCCCTTGGAATTGAGCCTTTTCTATATATGCACGGCTAAGCCTTTACAGCAATACCAGAGTAGTCGTGTAGTGACCCTGATCCCCGCGTAGCTTCTCCCATGACCCGTGATGTAGAACACCTATTGTTGGTGTGTGGGACCCGCAACGCGTCAAATGGGCGCGTTGGACGGACTCAGTGAGGCTTCGGGATTGAGCCTGCCTTCCGGCTATTTTTGTTGGAATTTAGAAAGGGCTTTAGGCTAATCCGAGGTCATATTTGGATTCAACGCGGAAAAACATCAAAAATCGGCTATTTACTTGCCTTTTTCGGAGTCCGGATGCCCAAAAACGGACCCTCGAAAGTTTTTCACGTATTTTGGTGCATCGGGGAAGCCGTGGACCGACCTGGTGCCATGTGGCAGCACCGGATTGACCGGCGCACGCGGTGCGGTCCACAGAAAATTGCGCTGGAGCATGGGTCAGGCGTGGGGGACACGTGGCGGCTCCTGACTGGAGGGCTCACGGTGGGCGGTCCACGGGGGCTTGCGGCCTGGCGCATGGACCAGGGCGCGCCATGTGGCAGCCTGCGAGTGGCTGGCTCACGCGCACGCGGTCCACGCGCCAGGGGGAGCAGACGAGGGCAGTTGGGGCAGTTGCCCGCGACGTGGGGGCGCCACATGGCGCCCTGCGGTTGGCGGGCACAGTCGCCCTACGCCCCGCTGTCGGGCCACGCGGCGCTCCGCGAGTGGCGGGCGCGCGTGCGCCGGGCGCGGGGAGAGCTGCGCGGACACGTGGCGGCTCCAGGGTAATTCGGGCGCGCACAGTGTTGGGCCGGGCCCAACACTGTAGCCGCCCGAATTGATTCGGGCGCCCGGATTTCGAGCCCGAAAGCCCAATAAGAGGATTTTTTGGGTTTTTTCGGGTTGAAGCCTATAAATAGGCCCTTTACTCTGCCTATTTGGACTTTTTCCCAAGCCCAACTCCTCTTAAGCCCTCTAGTAAACTTCTTCATCTCCTTGTGCTGCATCTTGTGAAGGAGGTTCGGAATTTTTGGAGGACGCGGCGTCGACGACTTCGGCATCGTAGCGCAGAGCGCCGTTCTTTCATAGGAGGCCCGTTATCGTCACATTTTGGTATGCGAGGTCCACATAGCTGCTCCGATAGTATTTTTGGACGATTTTTATGGCGTCGGATTCATGAGAGGTAGATCTACGATTTTTGTATCGTCCACTTTCCTCAGATTTGAGCTTTTATTGGGGTTTCTGATACGTTTTTGACCCCCTTTGCTGCTGGTGGATCCTTTGGACAGCAGCACCTTGTTGGATTTTTATCTCTACAACCAGTTATTGGAATTCGACATTTAAGGGCTCGATTGACATCTACACTTCGCCAGGATCGCCGTCGTATTTTTATTGGATTTTTTAAAGTTTTGTTTATAGGTGAAAATTTTGCATCTTTGGGACTGTTTCCAACTGATTGTGTGCACTTGGATATTTTTGGAATAAATTGTAACTTTGGACCTTATTGTTGTACCCAGGAGAGTTTGCGGGTATTTCTGAACCCGTTGGAGTTGGAAAAAATTGGAAATTTTTGTTCCTGGGTATTTTCAGCTGTTGGACTTTGGACAGTTTAGCACTTTTAGGTGGGTTGCCTCGTCTTCAAGATCTATGGACTGATCATTAATTCTATTGTTGTAGGTTCTTGCATGATTGTGAAAGTAATATATATAGCATGCTAGAATGTAGGAATTGATGTTCCTGATGTATTTGGATGATCATGTGATTTACTGTTTCCTACAACCTGTTAATTTATTGTTACCTTGGAACTTGACCTAGCACCCCCGTCATATGCAGCATGTTCAACCAGACTAGTAGAAAACTCCAACTTGGGCTAAGATATTATTACTCTAGACATTCCCCCACTATCATTTATTATTGTATCTTGGACTTAGAGTTTCCTCACCCGGGTAGTGGGCCGAGAGGTTGGGTTGTTGTGGGATGCATGTTACACTCGTGTCTGGGGGCCGAGTGGAGTCTGGTAGCAGTCTTTAGATCAGTGGTTCACTTTTGGGAGCCGTCAGAGTTGACGGTGGAACCCGACTGTGTAGTTTTCCAGCCTGTGAGAGAGTGAGGGTATTGTTGGTTACTGTCGATCTTGTTGATCGAGGATTTGGATTATAGCCTGCATAAGCCACATTTGAGCTCGACAGAGATGCGCAGATACTTTCCTCGGTAGGGTCGCGCCCCTGGAGTGCCACTCCGGAGCTGGGCCTGATATTTGCTATCGCGACTTGTCGACGCAGTCCCTCTGCCTGGGCCAGTTTTGGCAGTCACGGACGCCCTACGTAAGTCCGGTCCTTTTTGGATGTAACGGCTGTAGGTAGGCACAGGTTTGACTGGACCCTATGTGGCAGTCAGTGTAGATTGGGTGACTTGAGTTGAGGGATAGTATATGCATCATGTCCCCTTCTGTTCCACTCCTTGAGCATCTAGATAGAGGCATAGTAGCAGTAGAGTTTATTTTTTCAGTTTTTCCTTTCAGCACTGCATTTGTTACTTTATGCCTCTAGTAGACTTAGTGGGCAGACCATCGGGCTTGTTGGCGGTACCCACTGAGAACTACTGTGGGATGTAGTTCTCACACCCGCTGTGGTGTCTTTTTCCCCAGGGACTTCTACTCCTGTTCCTGCTGCTCTAGTTGCTGATTCCGCTGATCGAGGTAAAGGAGTCGCAAGCTAGATCCCTACTAGTCGTCTGCCAGAGAGAGAGTAGATATACCCTATTTTGGTGATGTATTAGTACTGTTTGGGTTTCATGTTGGGACTTATCATGTATATTTCTTTTACCTTTTAGAGACTTGTGTATTTGTGAGGACTTGGGTTGTATATCTGAGGAGTTGTATCTATTTTATTTTCAACAGTTTACTTTTCAGCTCTGATATCTGTATAGTGTAGTTGATCTTTTGCAGGTTAGTCGCTACGTCTATATGGGGCTTCCCGTATGGGCGGCGGATCTGTTGGCGAGCCCGGGTCGCAGTTTCGACGCCGGGGCGTGACAAGTCTAGCTACGTACAACTAAACAAATAAAAATTTACAACAATTTATTACAAATTGAATTATAAATTTAATAAACTGATAAACATGATAAACGACTGTTCAGGGTCAAATCTATCACGGCATCTCACCAACACGTTCCGACATCCCAACATCCGATCGACCTGAAAAATGGTCACCCAGGGAGTGTGAGATACAATAAAAATGGTCATTCAGTAAATAAATTTAGCTACAAAAGGTAAAAGCAACGAGACCTCGAAAAAAATAAAATATAATAAAAAAAAAATACACACCCATAAAAAGACCGTCATTGTCCCAACTCACCTAGGACTGTACAATTCATCACATTCCCTCTATAACTCTATTATTTGTTTATAACGACTAATAATGGATCCGACAATTAGTTCCGAAAGATGACATTGTTTCTTTGCTGCCATATTATCCACCAACATACTGTAACCCTAACGAGATTCTTTATCGCATT
Source organism: Tillandsia leiboldiana (assembly GCA_029204045.2). Taxonomy (NCBI): domain Eukaryota; kingdom Viridiplantae; phylum Streptophyta; class Magnoliopsida; order Poales; family Bromeliaceae; genus Tillandsia; species Tillandsia leiboldiana. The sequence continues at coordinate 23,070,720 of CM055076.1, read as the reverse complement.
TGTTGTTTTCCATCAAGTACTCCCAAACTCTCCTAATCTCTACCACAGACTTTTGGGTGTATTGTCCACTTTCCTCAGATTTGAGCTTTTATTAGGGTTTCTGGTACGTTTTTGACCCCCTTTGCTGCTGGTGGATCTTTTGGACAGCAGCACCTTGTCGGATTTTTATCTCTGCATCCGGGTATCGGAATTCGACCGCCCTCTTTTGATTAAGTTATCGACCGTGGGTAATCGGTTCCGAAGGGTTAACCAAATAAAGATCTTTACCTTATGCGGTTTTTTTTAGTTTCCAAACCTTCAGTAGGGAGACATCCCGTACTTCCCCATATCTGATAAGTGTATTGTCACGCCCCGAGTTCAAAAACAGCATCTAATTTTATTATTATTATTTTTTTTTTCAAATCTGAGTTTTAAAACCAGTCAGAGCGCGGCAGACCGCCACATATATAGAAAATTTCAAATTTTCCTTGGAATTGAGCCTTTTCTATATATGCACGGCTAAGCCTTTACAACAATACCAGAGTAGTCTAACTACGTACAACTAAACAAATAAAAAATACAATAACTTATTACAAATTGAATTACAAATTTAATAAACTGATAAACATGATAAACGGCTGTCCAGGGTCAAATCTATCACGGCATCTTACCAACACGTCCCGACATCCCAACATCCGATCGACCTGAAAAATGGTCACCCAGGGGGTGTGAGATACACTGTACATGTATCCCAGTGGGCACGACGAGCCGAGAAATAGCAGATCGTACCTACTGGCATACAATACTAGAAGATAGTAGAAATCAACATGAAGGTAAGCATGATTAAGAAGCGGATAATTAATCAATATGTAAAGTAGATATAGATTTCAACAGGAGTATACTGAAAAAAATACTGAAAGAACTGAACAATCATAATAGAAAAGCATGCTGAACAGGCACTATGCATCAATAACTGAAACAACAATTTACCAAATCATAGCCACCATATTGGTCAACAAGACCTCGGAAAAACTCGCCGAACCTGGCACCAACCTGGCTGACATACACCGGCACCCTCGGGCACTAACCTGGGAGTCAACACTCCGGCACCCTTGGGCACTAACCTGGGAGTCACGGGTCATACACCAGACCACTTTACCGGTAAAGAACATCCACACGGGTAGCTACTCCGCTGATGTTCGTGAAGTACAGCAGTGCGGGCGATCATCATGCAAATGCTCAAGCTCACGGTCCATAAACCGGGTAATCGGCAACAAGCTGGGAAAATCCCAACAGGGATGCAATGCAGAATAGCCAACTGAATCTCAACTCATGGTAATCGGCAACAAGCCGGAAAAATCCCAACAGGGATGCAATGCAGAATAGCCAACTGAATCTCAACTCATGGTAATCGGCAACAAGCCGGAAAAACCCCAACAGGGATGCAATGGCAAAAGCCAACTATATCTCAATCATATGCAGAATATAATCAACAACTACTATAACATGGATCAGGATATACTGATAATCAATAAGGTGTGCAAAACTAGCGAATGACCAAGCAAGCATGGCAATGTCCAGAATAATGTCATAATAACTAGAAGCAACTAAGATCAATTATGCAAGGCATCATATAATCAGATAACTGATAGGGATCATAAATCAGGCATATAGCAGTATAAAACTGATCAAAATGAAGGCATGCTCAAATATACAACTAGGCTACAAGAACAGGGGTCCAACCAATACTATACCCCAGAGGGCCGAACTGATAAAGCCCGGACCGAAGATAAACCCACCTGTCGTTTGCAGGCTACTGAGTACACCGACGGTATGCTCGAAGGCTAGAGCCGAACCGTGCCAACCTGAATCATGAACACTGATCAGGAAAACTCACACACTCAAACAACTCACTCTCTAATCCACTAAATCTGGATCATTTCCAGATTTACGCGACTTGCCGGAAATCCGCCGTTCGGCCCACTTTAGCCCGAACAACATCTTGAAATTTCCGAATTTGACGAAACCTGACGTGCAGCCCCGGGACACTAAAACACTAATATCTGTCAGTTAACATTGCTAAACTCAACCTTTTTTTCAAATATTGGTATAATTACCAAAATACCCCTGCCGAAAATTTCATTTGAATTTTCGGGAGACACGGCTTTGATCCTTTGCCGCTGGCTCAACCAGATTCTACTGGGACTCAACAGACAGCTAGGCAGAACCGCCGCAATTTTCCGAATTGCGCAATTGCCACCGGGGCGCCGTTAAGCCAACGGATCACTAGCAAAAAGCTTAGAGATTATATACGCACTGTCCGAGACAGCACGTGAGGCTACAATTGCATTTTGACCCCTAGAGTTTCCAGAAATCATACTTTTATAGCAATTTGAGAGCCGTTTTCGCTCATTCTAACTATCGGAGCGTCATTTTAAGGAACCGTCACCTCTAGTAGGTGACCCTCGACTTGCTAGACACCGTGCTCACCATTTGGCAGCAGCACGGATCCCGAGAAAATCTTCGAGCCATGAAATTCCCTTACTAACATTGCTTAATCGCAGTTTTAATTCTTCGGCTTGACCAAATCAAAATCTAAGGTGAGCATCGCATTCAGTGACCCCAAATTAGCCAAAAGCTCACTGTTGCGAAGTTGCACACTGCTCAAAATAGCCCCCAAGGCCAACTAGCCATCCTAGAGCTTCAACTGCTCCAACTTGAAATCTAATTGTGCAAAATTTTAAACTAACTTGTTCATTCATCTCTGGACAGCACAGGCACTCAGAGGCTTGCGATTTAGCTGCCCAGGAACTGCTGGATCAAAGAGATCCAACCCACATGCTCTACTCTTTACAACATTGCTCCACACAAAACCACACAGCCCAAGAATCGGATCTGAAGTGAGCATCAAGCTCAGGGGAGTGTGTGGAGGCTACTGGTGCTTTTCTGGGTGCCTAACAATGGCTATTTTGAAATTCAGGTTCTTTGTGGCATTTCCACAAACACCTAGTGGGCACATCTTCACAACACACAAGTAACTAAATCCCAAGCTAGTTCTCTGCAGAGGGGAAACCTGGGAGCTTATAAGATGGAGAGAAATGTTTCCTAGGGCTGCAGGAGCATTACATTTGAAACTCGGGTCACCATGCACCCTTGGTTGGCCGGAAACCGAGGTTGAAGATGAAGCTCGGATGACCAACAATGGTGTTTTTCCACTTATTGGTTCTGGGCCTCAAACAAATGCACCATCAGGTGCAACTTATCCCTACGAACTCACCTGTACCCATGCCCGGCGACAGGACACGGTGGCGGAGCAATCTCGCCATTGTTGAGCTCGAGCTCGGCCGTTAATGGCGGATCCCCCACCAGGCTGCATGGGCTCCATAAAAGAGCATAGATGGGACCCTCTTGGTCCCAGAAACTTCTCGGCCATGCCCTCCCCATCGGCGACGGCCGGAAAGCCAGCCACCAAAGCTTGAGCCCGATCTCGGGTCATCCATGGCACTGGGTATTTGGGCTGCATGGATGCCATGCACGGGGATGGTTGGACTCCTCTCACTCCCAGAAAGCTTCCCGGCCACTTGGCCGGAGGTGGGGAGCCTCGCCGGCGCCGGAGCAATATGCTCGGCCAAGGTGCATAATACAAAAAATTTAGGGTTTCGATTTTTTTGTAACAGATACTTGATCAAACTCCACCGATTTTGGTAGAGATGATCCTCTAGTACTACAGTTTATTCCCATCATCTTTATTTGGCGTTTGAGCCCGTGGTTGTGACACACTACCGAGGTGGAGCGTTTTAGGTTTCCGGCGAGAACCTTCCTCCCGCCGGCAACCGGGACCACCACAAGGGCTAGGACTCGACAGGGAGCATCCTTACAACCTATAGAGGCTACTTCCTAAGGTCCTAATGACTAAGAACCAGAGAGAAGAAGAGACCTCACCTCGCCGGAGTTGGAGAAGAATGTTGCGGCCGGTTCTCCTCCCCCACGTTGCGCAGCCACCCAGCAGGCTCGGGCTTGGTCACACGACGCAGGAGATCACTCCAGGAGCCACCAGGAGCAAGTTGGAGCAACTCTTTTTTTTTTTTTTTTTTTTTTTTTCTCTCT
>CM055076.1:22714255-23066534 GCA_029204045.2 Tillandsia leiboldiana | reverse complement strand
AAGGCGTCACATCAGTACAAATTGGGATGTTCCCAGTCGGAACCAAATTCATACAAGATTGTGAAAGAAAGGTACAAAAAAACATAAAACAATTAGCTATTACAACATTCATCTCAGACATACACATTTATATTTTTCCTTTTTCTTTATACAATCTACATTATTATTAACAATTTTCCCTTTACATTTTACATTGATGGCTACTCATTGACGGAGGGTACTTTTAGCTGGTCTCAATCTGGTGGGTGGGGCGCTATCTACTGCCTACGCTCTCGATGGCGCTACCGCGCAGCTCACGAAAGAACCTGTAAAACACGGGATAAGAATTAAAAGAAGTTCCTAATGGATTTGGCCCCGACATGGCACCTCTCCCACTAGGTCTACAAGGCTAAGTAGATAGATAAGGAAAATTGTAAACTATTGTACTATGCAGCTATAAAGGAACTACTCTATGCCTTACCAGTATGCATCAATGCTGAACTCGACATGACTCACTGTCTCATAACCCAATCATCGTGCTCATCTCTCGTCGAGCCAAACTCACATCACTAAGCCCTAAATGAACTATCAACGCTCTGGGGGCCGTCTGCTAGGGAATAAATCTCAACCCATACTGTGTCACTCTGGAGTACCCTGCTCAGGAGGAGCGCCTCCTCGAGCCAATACGGACTATGTGAGTATGATCATGTCCTCTGCTCAGAGAACTCACCAAATCACTACAATGCTAACCAGGGAAACAATCAACCCTAGCGTCCGACTCATTCAAGCTCTATACAATAAATGTAGCCGATCTATAGGACTCACCCTAACACAATGATACTTCTCTGGGGGAACAACGATTCCTAGTGTCTAACCCAATCCAGGGAGCTATACAGTTCTAATGCAACTATCATTCTAAATAATAGATGCCACTTGATCTAGTTGTCATCACTGGGTTCTGTTCAACCTTAAGTTGTCACCTAGTTTTCATCTTTGTTTTCTAAGTTCCATACTAATTTTTTAATGCAATATTAGGGTTCTTGGTCTTAACTTGACCCATTCTCCGCATTCCACTTGTTGATTATTAACCCATGTCACCCAATCCGAACTTGGAAGCGCGTTAGAATTGCGATCACTCACTCAACACTGACCCTACATGCATCAAATGCCTCATGTACATATAGGATATAAAATAGGAAGTCAAACATAGAAGGACATTCGTCTCTGAAAGCAACACCCACCTGGAGTCACCTCCGATTGCTTGTAGACACTTGCATCGGACCCCCGCAGCGATTTGCTTACCTTAGAGCACTAATAATGTACCACGATGTTTTCCGGCCCTTTCGAAAAATTGCTTCCGACACCTCGTCCTCCAATCAAAGTTGCCTGGGGTTCCTCTTTAACCTTTAATTAGAAAATAACCAATCAATTGGAATCAAAAACTCCAAAGCTTCGAAAACCCTAAATTGCCCGAGATCACTTTTCACCCAAAATGACTCAAAGATACGTCAGAATTTACGATCAAACGTAAAGCTAAGTAGAAACATCTAGAGAATGTAAGGTATCAATTTTAAAGGATTTAACATGATCCTTACCGTTTGTTAGAACCTATTTTGGCCGCGAGCTCCCGAGTTCCTACGCACGCCGAAAGCCCGATCCAACCCACTACGCGACTACCGAGGTCAAATTCCTCAAGGTGACGAGTTTCAGAGGGAATGGGAGAGAAACGAGAGAGATAGAGAGGCCTCTCCCTCTCTCCTCCTCTGCGTCATATAGAGAAGAGAGGGGGAAGGAGGGGTGGAAGGGGGCTCCGTTAAATGTCACCCCCGGGGCGATACTGCGCCCCGGCTCGCCAACAGATCCCGCCGCCCGTACGGGAAGCCCCGTATAGGCGTAGCGACTAACCTGCAAGAAACATCTACACTAGCAGATATCAGAGCTGAAAGAGAAAAGCTGGAAAGGAATACATAAAATAAGGCTACAACCTTTAATATACAGACCATCCTCACCAGAAATACAGGAGTCTCTCATAAAAGCAGGAAAGGAAGGTACAACTCAAAACCTCACTACAAAAGTCACTCGACATAACACACACCAAAATGGAACTGGGGTACATCTACTCACACACCGAAGACGACAGGAGGGGATCTATCTCGCGACGCCCTTACCTCGGTCAGAAGGAGCTGGATCAGCAACAGGGCTGCAGGAACTGGAGCAGAAGTCCCTGGGGAGAAAACACCACGACGGGTGTGAGAACTACATCCCACAGTAGTTCTCAGTGGGTGCCGCCAACAAGCCCGACGGTCTGCCCACTAAGTCTACCAGAGGCAAAGTAACATATGCAGTGCTATAAGGAGAGCTAGGAAGGTAACTCTACAGCTACTATGCCTCTATCTAGATGCTCAACAGTGGAACAGAAAGAACATAATGCCACAACTAACTCTCATCCCTGATCACCCAATCAAAACTGACTGCCACAACGGGTCCAGTCAAACCTGCGCCAACCTACTGCCGTTACGTCCCGGAGGAGCGGACTTACGTAGGGCGTCCGTGGCTGCCAACGAAAGCACAGCCAGAGGGACCACTGCGACGACAAGTCGCTAAAGAACATCTCAAACTCACACCGGTACACAACCGGTCTCGCCTACTCCGGAGTGGCCCTCGAGGGAGCGACCCGCTCGAGTCAAAGTAACCCATAAGTATCACTGTATAGTATCACTGTAAAGCTCAAATGTGGCTCATGCAGGCTATGATCCAATCCTCGATCAATAAGATCGACTACCAAACAAATCACTGTCTCACACACTAGCTGGAATCTACACAGCTGAAACCCACTGTCTCTCTGACAGTTTCCAAGAACCCAGATCTACCATCACTATCACTCTCCCAAAGAAATCAAATCTACAGACTGCTATCAACTCCACTCGGTCCCCAGACACGAGTGCAAATGCATCCCACAACCGACCGACCTCTCGGCCCACAACTCGGGCGAGGAAAAGCTAAGTCCAAGGTGAAATAAGTATCGTGATGTGGAATGTCTAGAGCAATAAAAACCTAGCCCAAGTTGGAGTTTTTCTACAGACTGGCTGAACATGATACATATGACAGGGGTGCTAGGTCAAATTCCAAGATTTCATTACTTAACATAGTGCAGGAATCAAATTCAACAACTGATATACAAGATACAACATACAGTTTTACACATGCTAATACTCCATTTCTAACATGCATGATCCTACACACACATAGAATTAGTACACAGTCCAGAGTTCTTGGAAGCAAGGTCACCCACCTGAAAGTGCTAACTGTCCAAATGGCACAGCTGAGAAAGCCCACAACTGTCAAATCACAAATCCCACCAAGCCAACATCACGGTAGAAGTGCTCACAAACTCCTGGGTACAAACATACACCAAAATTACACTTTAATTCACACAAATTCCACATTCCCAAAATCTGTGGTGAACAGTCCCACTAACACGAAATTTTCACCTGAAAAACTTCCTCCAAAAATTCCAATAAAAATATGACGGCGATCCTCGCGAAGAGTAGATGTCGATAGAGTCCTGAAACGTCGAATTCCGATGTCCGGATGAGGAGATAAAAATCCGACAAGTAGGTGCTGTCCAAATCAACCAACAGTCGCAAAGGGGGTTAAAAATGTACCCAGAACCCCAAGAAAAGCTCGGATCCAGAAAAAGTGTCCAACACGAAAAATGTAGATTTACCTCTTACGAAACCGTCACCGCAGAAATCGTCCAAAAATAATGTCGGGGTAGCCCGGTAGACCTCCCGGACTAAACTGCGACGGAAATGGGCCTCCAACAGTAGATCGTCGCTCCGCACCCCGATGCAGAAGTCGCCCGTCGTCGCGGCCTCCAAAAATCCTGAGCTTCCGCCAAAAGATGCACAAGAGGGAGAGAAACAACTTGGGTGAAGGGCTCCAAGTGAAAAGCTTTCGGGAAAAGCTTCAAAACGAGGCCCCTTGAGGCCTTTTTATAGGCCTCACCCGAAACAGCCCGGAAAAACAAGTCAATGGGCTTTGGGCCCAAAATTTCGGGCGCCCGGAACATTCGGGCGGCTACAGTGTTGGGCCGGGCCAACACTGTTCACGCCCGAATCCACCAGGAGCCGCCACGTGGCCCGCCGAACAGCAAACAGCTGTTCGGCCCACCCGCTGGCTGCCACGTGGCCCGCCCCCGCACAGTGAGGCGGTTGGCGCCCGCCAATCAGCGGGCGACACGTGTCCACCCCGGTTGACCCGCTGACCGGTCGGCGGCCGCGCCGGGCGCGCGGCATGGCCCCGACGTGGGCACGCGCCCCGAGGCACCGACCCCGACTCCGTGCGCCGCGCACGGTGCGCCCGCGAACCGAGGGCGACACGCGTCCCCTACACCCGGTCCACGCATTCAACTGGAATTCAGTGGACCGCGCCGCATGCACCGACCAACCGGAGGCTGCCACGTGGCCCCGCATTGGTCCATGCACCGCCGCGCTCACCCGGTAGACCGCGCGCCTTGCGCCCGCCAATCAGGCGGTGCCACGTGTCCATGCGCCGGGTCTGTGCACCCCGCCGCGCAGCTCTGTGGACCGCGCATCCTGAACCGGCCAATGACAGGCCGCCACGTGGCATCCCGGCGGTCTACGGCCCCTCCCATGCACCATTTTCCACTGAAAACTTCCGGGAGTCCGTTTTTGGCATCCGGACTCAGAAATAAACAAGCAAATAGCCGTTTTCAAGCGTTTTTCCGTGCTGAATCCATTTCCGACCTCTGTTGGGCCTAATTCTTTTCCGAAATTTCGGCAAACTCAGCCGAAGGCCTACACAGCTAATAATAACACACAGGGTCCATCTGTGGCATCCCATTGACGCACCATGGGCCAGATACACCAACGCTAGGTGCTCTAACAGTGGATTCATCGGAAGAACGCTGCATGGGAATTTGGGCCACTACATCCTCCCCCACTAAAAGGAAGTTTCGTCCTCGAAACGAAGTAAGGTAGAACAGGCGTACCTCAACCAGTAGTCTCGAACAGAAAAGGGTAAGCAGATCTCATCTCTGTCTCTAGCTCCCAAGTAGCCTCTCGCTCATCGTGATTGCTCCATAAGATCTTCACATACGGAATGGTCCGGTTGCGCAATTCCCTCACCTCACGAGCAAGAATCCGCAACGGCCGCTCCTCGTAAACCAGGTCCTCACCGATCTCCAAGGGAGTGAAGTCAACCACATGCGACGGATCAAAGACATATCTCCTCAGGGCTGAGACATGAAAAACATCGTGTACACCGGCCAAACGTGGAGGAAGAGCAACTCTATAAGCCACAGGGCCTACCCTCTCAAGTACCTCAAAGGGTCCAACAAAACGGGGACTAAGCTTCCCACGCACTCCAAATCTCCGGACCCCTTTCGAAGGCGAGACCTTTAAGAATACATGGTCACCAATCTGAAACTCCAGGTCTCGCCGTCGAGTATCTGCATAACTCCTCTGACGACTCTGGGCTACCTCAAGGTGTCGACGAACACTCTGACCTTCTCCTCAGCCTCCAAAAGAAGATCAGTCCCAAAGTCTTCCTCTCACCCACGTCACTCCAATACAAGGGTGACCGACACTTGCGTCCATACAACGCCTCAAACGGAGCCATCTGGATGCTCGCCTGATAGCTGTTGTTGTACGCAAACTCAACCAAAGATAAGTGTCGGTACCACCCCCTCCAAAATCCATCAACGCACGCTCTCAGCATATCCTCAAGGGTCTGTATAGTGCGCTCAGACTGGCCATCAGTCTGTGGGTGGAATGCAGTGCTGAATCTGAGCTGGGTCCCCAAAGCTGACTGTAAACTCCCCCAGAATCGTGACACAAACCTCGATCCCGATCTGAAACAATCGACGCAGGTATCCCGTGTAGCCTCACTATCTCGTCCAAATACAACTGTGCCAGACGCTCCAGTGACCAAGTCATCTGAACAGGCAAGAAATGCGCTGACTTGGTGAGTCTATCAACAATAACCCAAATCGCGTCGGCTCCACTCTGCGCTCTCGGCAGCCCTGTAAACAAAGTCCATGGTGATGTGGTCCCATTTCCACTCGGGAATTGGAAGACTTTGCAACTTGCCAGCAGGAACCCGGTGCTCTGCTTTCACTTGCTGGCAAGTTAAACAGTGAGCCACGAATCTTCCAACGTCCCGCTTCATTCCGGACCACCAAAAATGTGCCTTGAGGTCCTTATACATCTTAGTACCACCAGGATGAATGGTATAAGGTGTATAATGAGCCTCACCCAAAATCAGGTCTCTGATCTCTGAATCCGAAGGCACACACACTCGGTCCCTGTACCGCAGTACTCCCGAGCTATCCACTGTAAAATCCCCTATAAGATCTGCCTGAATCTGTGATCTAATCCTCTCCAAGTGGGGGTCCTCACTCTGCGTCTCCCTAATCCTGTCCAACAGAGTGGGCTGCAAGACCATAGACATCAGTCTAGCAGAGACCCCAGGGGATACAACCTCAATCTGGAGTCGCCTCAACTGCTCAATCAACGGGGCCTGCTGCGTGACCAACATGCTCAAGCTCTGCACTGACCTCCGACTCAAAGCATCTGCTACCACATTGGCCTTGCCGGGATGATAGAGGATACTCACATCGTAATCCTTCAGTAACTCCAACCACCGGCGTTGCCTCAGGTTCAGCTCCTTTTGAGTGAACAGATACTTTAAGCTCTTATGATCCGTGTAGATCTCACAATGCTCACCGTAGAGGTAATGCCGCCACAACTTCAATGCGAACACCACAGCTGCCAGCTCTAAATCATGAGTAGGGTAATTCTTCTCATAATCCTTTAGTTGCCGTGAAGCATAAGCAATTACCCTCCCATGCTGCATCAAGACACAACCCAAACCGCTGTGCGAGGCGTCACTGTAAATCACGTAGCCATCACCCATCACTGGCAGTGTAAGAACTGGTGCTGAAATCAGTCTCTTCTTCAGCTCCTCAAAACTCCGCTGACACTGCTCAGTCCAAATGAACCTCATCCCCTTCCTAGTCAAACAGGTCAGGGGAGTAGAGAGCTTCGCAAAGCCCTCTACAAACCGACGGTAGTAGCCTGCCAAGCCCAGAAAGCTCCGGACCTCAGTCACCGTCGTCGGTCTCGGCCAATCCCGAACTGTATCAATCTTCGTCGGGTCAACTGCCACTCCTGCGGCTGATACCAAGTGGCCCAAGAATGCAACCTCCCGAAGCCAAAACTCGCACTTCTTAAGCTTGGCATACAGCTTCTTCTCACGTAGAAGCTGCAGCACTATCCTCAAGTGCTCCTCATGATCCACATCGCTCCGGGAGTAGATCAAGATGTCATCAATGAACACAACCACAACAAGTCTAAGTACGGCTGAAATACCCGGTTCATCAAATCCATGAAAGCAGCTGGGGCATTAGTCAAACCAAACGGCATAACCGTAAACTCATAATGCCCATACCGGGATCGAAAAGCCGTCTTAGGAATGTCCTCGGCCCTCACCCTCAACTGGTGGTAACCTGACTGAAGATCAATCTTCGAAAACACTGTGGCTCCCTGCAACTGATCAAATAAATCATCTATCCGTGGAAGAGGGTACTTGTTCCGGATGGTCACTTTATTCAACTCCCGATAATCCACACACAAACGAAGCGACCCATCCTTCTTCTTCACAAATAAAACTGGCGCTCCCCACGGAGAAACACTAGGCCTGACAAAGCCCCTATCCATAAGATCCTGAAGCTGGGCCTTCAACTCCCTCAACTCGGCAGGTGCCATCCTATAAGGCGCCTTCGAGATTGGTGCGGTTCCCGGTACCACATCAATCACAAACTCCACCTCCCTCTCCGGCGGCATCGTCATCAACTCAGGGGGAAACACATCTGGGAACTCGCGGACAACAGGAATATCCTCGAGTCCCAGTGCCGCCGTAGGCACCTCCACAATCGTCGCTAAGAAAGCGGTGCAGCCCCTACTAATCAACCGCCTAGCCCTCGCCGAAGAAACAGTCATCGCAAAGAAGGTGCTCTGGCAGCCTCTGAAGACAAACTCCTCCTGTCCAGGCTCGCGGAGGGTCACCGTCCTCTCTCTGCAGTCTATAACAGCATAGTACCTCGACAACCAATCCATACCTAGCACGACGTCGAAATCCTGGAGCTGCCGCAAGACAAGCAAGTCTGCCGGCAAAATCCAGGATTCCCAACTGCACAGGGCAATCCCTACAATACTCCTCGACATGCAAGACATGATCTGGTATCTGAACCTCTAATGCATGCGATAAAGAAACTACCTCTATACCATGAAGGGATGCAAATGCTCTACTGATAAAAGAATGCGATGCACCGGTATCAAAGAGAGTACGAGTACGAACTGCAGAAATCAAAATAATACCTGCGACGACATGCTCTGCTGCTGTAGCATCCTCTACCTGAGCGGCATAGACTCGACCGCTCGGCGCCGGGGGATGTCGCTCTGGCTGTCGCGAGGACGATGGAGCAAAATCTGGCCTACCGGAGGTCGCCGAAGGTCCTGCTGACTGACGAGGAACGAAGGATGCAGAAGCTGATGAAGGAGCTGGGTAACCTGCCCTGGGGCACGCCCTCGCGAAGTGACCGGTCTGCCCGCAACGGAAGCAGCGGTCCCGACCCTGCGGGCACTGGGCTGGTGAGTGCGGTCCTCCACAGATGATACAACGGTCGGGGCGCGGCTGCCGCGAAGTCTGCTGCTGCTGCGAAGACTGCTGCTGCTGTGAAGACTGCTGCTGTCGAGGTGGTCGACGCTGCTGCTGCTGCTGGAACTGACGAGATCCCCCAGATCTCTGCCGCCCCTGATACCCCCGTCCCTGAGAGTGGAAACGGGGTGGTCTCGGGGGTCCCTGCCTACTCGACTGCCCCTCCTCAAACTGCGCGGGGCGCTTCGCCCCAGGAGTCACAACGGGGGCTGGAGTCACCTCCGCCATCACGGCCTCACCACCCTCCACATAAAGTGCCTGCTCCATCGAGGCCTCTAAAGTCTGTAATCTGAGGGAGCGGACCAACTGATAAATGTCCCGACGCAACCCTCTCTCGAACATGTAGATCCGGTGGGTCTCATCTCTGGCCACGTGGGGCATACTAGCCAACAGCCGATTGAAATCGGCTATGTACGCATGTACGGGCCTATCTCCCTGGCGGAGATTCCTCAGCTGCTCCTCCAAGCTCTGTCGAACGCTCTCGGGAAAGAAGGCCCCAAGAAGCATACCGCGAAACTCTGCCCAAGAGATAAACTGGGTCCCAGGCGGACCTGCGGGTCGCACACGCCGCCACCATGCCTCGGCGTTGCTCTCCAGAAAATGAGTAGCCAACAGAACTCGAAACCTCTCATCAATAAAAAGGCTCTCGAAATGGCGCTCCATAGCTGTAACCCAAGACTCAGCCGCCCACGGCTCAGCGCTCATGCCCGAAAAGCGGGGTGGATCAAACTTGCGAAACCTCAACAAAAGACCCACCAAAACCTGCTGCTCTGCCAAAGTCAAAGATCCCGTCGTCCCAGACGGTGGCCTACTGGAAACAGGCTCAGCCGGAACTGCTGGTGCAGGCTGCACAACCGGGGGTGCCACCACAGGGGAAGAAGGCACCGGAGAACTCTCAGGGGGTACCACCGCCGGCTGCGCTCTCTGCTCCAACAAGAGCGTCAACCGACTCACAGCCTCCTCCTGGCGTCGAGACGCCTCAGTCAACTGTGCCACCTGGGCACGGAGCTCCAAAACCTCGCTCTGCTGTCCCTGCTCCGAGTCCTCCTGCTCGGGCTCAGAGGACGAAGGCTGCGAACGCGTCACCATCGAGCGTCGAGGAGGCATCCCCACCTGAGGGACAAGGCAAACAATCAGAACCCAAATCATCTCTCGACCCAATCTAGCGAAAGTCAGAAGGCATGTCCCCCTTTCCGAAGTACTATGTTGTCTGCAGCCAACATAGTTGCCACCGAAGGAAGACATGTCAATCGCTCACCCCGAACCGCTCGGGAGAGTTAGAAATCCAATCAGGACTCTCGCTAAAATCACGGCTCTCACGCGAGTCATCCTAGGGTCCAACCACAAGCCTAGGGTTCCTAAGTCCTCCAAGACCTACATCCTAGGCTCTGATACCACTCTAATCTGTCACGCCCCGGGGCGATACTGCGCCCCGGCTCGCCAACAGATCCGCCGCCCGTACGGGAAGCCCCGTATAGGCGTAGCGTCTAACCTGCAAAGAAACATCTACACTAGCAGATATCAGAGCTGAAAGAGAAAAGCTGGAAAGGAATACATAAAATAAGGCTACAACCTTTAAATATACAGACCATCCTCACCAGAAATACAGGAGTCTCTCATAAAAGCAGGAAAGGAAGGTACAACTCAAAACCTCACTACAAAAGTCACTCGACATAACACACACCAAAATGGAACTGGGGTACATCTACTCACACACCGAAGACGACAGGAGGGGATCTATCTCGCGACGCCCTTACCTCGGTCAGAAGGAGCTGGATCAGCAACAGGAACTGCAGGAACTGGAGCAGAAGTCCCTGGGGAGAAAACACCACGACGGGTGTGAGAACTACATCCCACAGTAGTTCTCAGTGGGTGCCGCCAACAAGCCCGACGGTCTGCCCACTAAGTCTACCAGAGGCAAAAGTAACAAATGCAGTGCTATAAGGAGAGCTAGGAAAGGTAACTCTACAGCTACAATGCCTCTATCTAGATGCTCAACAGTGGAACAGAAAGAACATAATGCCACAACTAACTCTCATCCCTGATCACCCAATCAAAACTGACTGCCACAACGGGTCCAGTCAAACCTGCGCCAACCTACTGCCGTTACGTCCCGGAGGAGCGGACTTACGTAGGGCGTCCGTGGCTGCCAACGAAAGCACAGCCAGAGGGACCACTGCGACGACAAGTCGCTAAAGAACATCTCAAACTCACACCGGTACACAACCCGGTCTCGCCTACTCCGGAGTGGCCCTCGAGGGGAGCGACCCGCTCGAGTCAAAGTAACCCATAAGTATCACTGTATAGTATCACTGTAAAGCTCAAATGTGGCTCATGCAGGCTATGATCCAATCCTCGATCAATAAGATCGACTACCAAACAAATCACTGTCTCACACACTAGCTGGAATCTACACAGCTGAAACCCACTGTCTCTCTGACAGTTTCCAAGAACCCAGATCTACCATCACTATCACTCTCCCAAAGAAAATCAAATCTACAGACTGCTATCAACTCCACTCGGTCCCCAGACACGAGTGCAAATGCATCCCACAACCGACCGACCTCTCGGCCCACAACTCGGGCGAGGAAAAGCTAAGTCCAAGGTGAAATAAAGTATCGTGATGTGGAATGTCTAGAGCAATAAAAACCTAGCCCAAGTTGGAGTTTTTCTACAGACTGGCTGAACATGATACATATGACAGGGGTGCTAGGTCAAATTCCAAGATTTCATTACTTAACATAGTGCAGGAATCAAAAGATTCAACAACTGATATACAAGATACAACATACAGTTTTACACATGCTAATACTCCAATTTCTAACATGCATGATCCTACACACATAGAATTAGTACACAGTCCAGAGTTCTTGGAAGCAAGGTCACCCACCTGAAAGTGCTAACTGTCCAAAATGGCACAGCTGAGAAAGCCCACCACTCTCAAATCACAAATCCCACCAAGCCAACATCACGGTAGAAGTGCTCACAAACTCCTGGGTACAAACATACACCAAAATTACACTTTAATTCACACAATTCCACATTCCCCAAAATCTGTGGTGAACAGTCCCACTAACACGAAATTTTCACCTGAAAAACTTCCTCCAAAAATTCCAATAAAAATATGACGGCGATCCTCGCGAAGAGTAGATGTCGATAGAGTCCTGAAACGTCGAATTCCGATGTCCGGATGAGGAGATAAAAATCCGACAAGTAGGTGCTGTCCAAATCAACCAACAGTCGCAAAGGGGGTTAAAAATGTACCCAGAACCCCAAGAAAAGCTCGGATCCAGAAAAAGTGTCCAACACGAAAAATGTAGATTTACCTCTTACGAAACCGTCACCGCAGAAATCGTCCAAAAATAATGTCGGGGTAGCCCGGTAGACCTCCCGGACTAAACTGCGACGGAAATGGGCCTCCAACAGTAGATCGTCGCTCCGCACCCCGATGCAGAAGTCGCCGTCGTCGCGGCCTCCAAAAATCCTGAGCTTCCGCCAAAAGATGCACAAGAGGGAGAGAAACAACTTTGGTGAAGGGCTCCAAGTGAAAAGCTTTCGGGAAAAGCTTCAAAACGAGGCCCCTTGAGGCCTTTTTATAGGCCTCACCCGAAACAGCCCGGAAAAACAAGTCAATGGGCTTTGGGCCCAAAATTTCGGGCGCCCGGAACATTCGGGCGGCTACAGTGTTGGGCCGGGCCCAACACTGTTCACGCCCGAATCCACCAGGAGCCGCCACGTGGCCCGCCGAACAGCAAACAGCTGTTCGGCCCACCCGCTAGCTGCCACGTGGCCCGCCCCCGCACAGTGAGGCGGTTGGCGCCCGCCAATCAGCGGGCGACACGTGTCCACCCCGGTTGACCCGCTGACCGGTCGGCGGCCGCGCCGGGCGCGCGGCATGGCCCCGACGTGGGCACGCGCCCCGAGGCACCGACCCCGACTCCGTGCGCCGCGCACGGTGCGCCCGCGAACCAGAGGGCGACACGCGTCCCCTACACCCGGTCCACGCATTCAACTGGAATTCAGTGGACCGCGCCGCATGCACCGACCAACCGGAGGCTGCCACGTGGCCCCGCATTGGTCCATGCACCGCCGCGCTCACCCGGTAGACCGCGCGCCTTGCGCCCGCCAATCAGGCGGTGCCACGTGTCCATGCGCCGGGTCTGTGCACCCCGCCGCGCAGCTCTGTGGACCGCGCATCCTGAACCGGCCAATGACAGGCCGCCACGTGGCATCCCGGCGGTCTACGGCCCCTCCCATGCACCATTTTCCACTGAAAACTTCCGGGAGTCCGTTTTTGGGCATCCGGACTCAGAAATAAACAAGCAAATAGCCGTTTTCAAGCGTTTTTCCGTGCTGAATCCATTTCCGACCTCTGTTGGGCCTAATTCTTTTCCGAAATTTCGGCAAACTCAGCCGAAGGCCTACACAGCTAATAATAACACACAGGGTCCATCTGTGGCATCCCATTGACGCACCATGGGCCAGATACACCAACGCTAGGTGCTCTAACAGTGGATTCATCGGAAGAACGCTGCATGGGAATTTGGGCCACTACATTAAAGATCCCACACCCAGGAAATGATGAAAATACCCTTACTGGGCATTTCTGTCTCGCAAGGTCCGGACCCCGAAGGTCCTTTTTTCGTTTTCCCGCTGAAGGTCCAGACCCTCCCAGCAAAGTCCGGACCCCGAGCAGTGGTTTTTCAGCATTTCGCAGCCAAGGTCTAGACCTTGATCCTAGGGTCCGGACCTTGGACCAAAATGTAGTTTTCAACATTGTATTAATTTGTTTCCCATTTCGCTCCGGGACTCCGTTTTTCACTCCGCTTTCTCTCTAAATCAAATCCAACATTCTTGGAATTTTTCCTACACGTATCAAGCTCTTCCTAAACCTTCTCACATGGTAAATTTATGATTTTACCCCACCGAAATATTCAAATTTTGAAGTACGATCATTCCTCCAAAATTTTTGTTTTCACTCTACGAAGTTCCATTTTTCTTCCAATCATTTAGGAACCTTTGGAATATCTTTTTGGACTTGTTCACAATTGTTTCTTGACTGCTCTTACATCGATTGGTCAAAGTCCAATATTTTATATTTCTGTTTTCGCGCTGAACCCACGCCGAAAACTTTCCAACAAGCTTGAAACTTCACCCGGACTATAAAAATAGTTCTTCAAGCTAGTTTTCACCAGAACTCCGCAATTTGCCAAAGTACAAGTCATTACATTCTTTTCCCCTTAAAAGAGTTTCACCCGCGAAACTCCAATCACACCTAGACTTGATTTCTTGAGTCCGCAAGGCAAAAACCCTCTATTGTTGGGCTTCCAACCAATCGAGTAACTCCCAATTCACGTGATTACCACCCAATTCTCGACTTACGGAGATATTGGCAATTCTGCAGTCCTTTTTCCACAACAAGACTGCATTTGCAACCAATTACATTAGTCACATTCCTTCGCCGCTCCATTTGCTCAACGTGGAGGGCAAAGGCCAATCCACCCTCATCCTTGCCAAGTGTGCATATCATGTAGTGACCGTGAAAAATTAAATAAGAGAGAATACAAAAAATATAAATTTTTGGTGATTTAAAATTCAAAATTAAAATTTTGGAGGGGTCTTTGCGGTGAAACGGCTAATTTAACAAAATAAGATATGATCCCGTCGAAAGAAAATCGCTACCTGAACGGTCTCGTCGAGATGAATGTTGTGGTGAAGTCCGATTTTGAATTCGGCGAACCGAAACCATAGAAAAACACATAAAATACTATTTCTATAGGGTTTTATGGAAAAGTGTCTATATTTTATCCACCGTTTCGTATGAAACTAGACAGGGAGGTGCCTACATGCGAAATACACTGTAATACTAGTGAAACTTAAATTATGAAATATAAATTTGAATTTGATTTCTAGAATTTCTTTAATTCAAAATTTCGGGGGTATTAATAAAGAAGCGGCTAACCTAACCAAGCGTGATCCAAATGCGACGAAACAAAATCGCTACTTGATCAGTCTAGTCGAGCTGAACGACGTGGCGATGTCCATTTTTGCAATCGGCGAGCCAAAACCATCGAAAAACGTGAAATACACTATTTTTACCGTGTTTTATTGCAAAAAGGTTAATATTTTATGTATCAAATTGCGTGAAATCACATGTGGTGGAATCTCTTAGTATAATGCACCTACGATGAAAGACTTAAATGAAAATTCAAATGGAAGAGGGACTTATTTGCGATTATGTCATGCAATATAATAGAATTCTAGGGTTTTCTCTTGGAAACCCTAGCCGCACTGCTTGTCTGGTCTCAATTGCACTCCGAACCTTCCTCCCTCTCCTATCCATCTTCCCCAAGCGCCACCGCCACTTGCCATCACCGAAAAAGCTTCTTCATTTTCTTCATCTTCATTACTTTCGGTCTAGAGGGGATCCCAGGCCATCCATTCATCTCTGTTGCCTCCTAGAGAACCCCAACATCTTCCTCATCATCTAGAGGTCCTTTTGGCACAGCCCAGACACCGGGAATCTCCTATCGAGTCGCCAGTGCAAGAAGGGCCACTCAAAAACCCTAGATCAGGCCACCCTTGCAATCGCGCCTCCTCCGGTACCTCTGCTTGTGTTTGAAGGACATAGAGGGCTTATGTGGAGTCTCAGGACCTCCCCCATCTCTTATCGAGTGCCCTCGACCGATGAGTTCGCCGAAAGACGCGAACCCTGCTCTCTCGAGTTACATTAAGCTGAGCTCCACCCTGCTCCAGCTGCCGCTCCTCCCGCCGCTAGCAGAACACCCCAATGGTCACCCCCTATCGGACCTGACCTCCCTCAACCCTCGGTCGTGCCATCGAGCCGTCGTAACCACCTTCCTCCCATCTTTGCTCTAGGTTGGCCGCACAACCCCAAACTTCGACCACCGTTGCTCCAGACTACCGGCGACGCGCTCGGTTGCATCCCTAGACCCTCTTTTTTGCTACTACTTTCCCTAGTCCCTCACTTGAGCCCAATTTTGGCAAGGCTCGGCCAACCTGAGCTCTTAGTGACTTTGTGTTGGCTGAGGTTGCTCCGATGACTATTCCGTAAACTCCGCCACCTTATTGAGGTGAGCCCTCGACCCCTTGGACTCTCTTGAGCATGATGCTCACTTCAGTTGGCATCAATTATGATTAATGATGCTTGATTCTTGATTAGGGCACTTGATGACTATTGTAGGTAGACCCCAAACCTTTCTCGGACTCCGGGCAAACCACGGACAGAGAGTACGGGTCACAACTCGAGGCTCATATGATGACACCTTCGGATCAATCCGAAAGTCTTCGGATTAAGGTAACAAGCCAAAAAGCCTTAAATATCATGTTTTTATGTAATTTTTTGAAAGATTAAGGGCATAGTTATAATTGTAGCCACTTGGGCTGCCTCGGGCAGTGTGTGTGTGGACTCTGAACTTTTTGGTCGAGGTCCGGAGGCTTTCGTCAGGCGAAATTTGAGTTACGAGTCGTAAATTAGCTAAATTGTCGGTTTCTCAACGTTTCGGCGCAAAACTCGCAATCCTTGCATATTAGATGATCACTTATGATTGCCGGGTATCCTTGGATGTTCCCAATGTTGTCCTAGTTGGTCCAGTGACTTCAGTTTTGCGTTGGGGATTTCTGGAGCCGTTATTGGCTAATCCGGAAGCATTTACGATAATTATGGCACCTTTCGAGTTTGTAATTGCACAAAGTTAATTGTTGCTGCCCAGACACTTGAAACAAAGCGCTCCGGGGCAGCATGTGAAGTTTCATTAAGTTCGGTAACTTGTGGGCATTATTCGGGCCATTATCAGTCGATCGGCGGATTACCAAAAATTCCAACGGATCTAAGGACTTAAGTTTAAGTTCGGAGTTTAGTCATTTTACACAGTGTGAGTTTGTGGGCCAGGTTTGTGAGAATCTATGACTGACCCGTGATTTTGGTTTAGCCCCGAGTAGTCAGGAGCCTACACGACAGCTGAGCAGCGAATTTTAGGACTGCCTACACTGAGGTGGGTACTCTGACATCTAGGAAACATAAGGATATCAATTTTAAAGGATTTAACATGAATCCTTACCATTTGTCAAAAACCCCAATTTTGGCTGCAAGCTTCTCGAGCTCCTACATGCGCCGAAAGCCGAATTCGACACCACCACGCGACTTCCGTGGTCGAACTCCTTCAAGGCGATGAGTTTCGGAGGGAACATAAGAGAAACGAGAGAGATCGAGAAGGAGAGGGAGCTATCCCTCTCTCTATGCGCATGCATGTGGTGCATGCATACAGAAAAAAGATGAGGAGAGAGAATGAAAGAGAGATAGATAGAGGGTGAAAGGGGCCTCCCTTAAAAGCCCCACACCCATGAAATAACGAAAATACCCTTATTGTGCATTTTTGTCGTGCAAGGTCCGGACCCTCCATCCAAGGTCCGGACCATGAAGGTCCTTTTTTCGTTTTCCCGCTAAAGGTCCGGACCCTCCCAGCAAAGTCCGGACCCCGAACAGGGGTTTTTCAGCATTTCGCAGCCAGGGTCCGGATCTTGATCACAGAGTTCGGACATATCAAAATGCAGTTTTCAACATTGCTTTATTTTTTCCCCATTTTCGTTCTAGGACTCCATCTTTCATTCCATTTTCTCTCCAAATCAAATCCAACATTTTTGAAACTTTTCCTGTACGTATCAAACATTTCCCAAATCTTCTCACATGGTAAATTTATGATTTTACCCCATTGAAATATTCAAATTTTGAAATACGATAATTCCGCAAAAATCTCAGTTTTCACTCTACGGAATTCCAATTTTCTTCCAATTGTTCAGAAACCTTTGGAATACCTTTTTCGACTTGTTCACAGTCGTTTCTTGACTATTCTTATATCGATTGGTCAAAAATTAATATTTTATATTTTCGTTTTCGCATCGAGCCCGCACTGAAAACACTCCAACAAGCTTGAAACTTTACCCGGACTATAGAAATAGTCCTCAAAACTAGTTTTCATCAGAACTCCGTAATTTACCAAAGTCCATATCATTACAAAATCCTTGCGGACTACTATCATCCTAAGCGCACATCCCTTCATCCAAGGGCCGAAAAATTAATAGCATCAATGACTTGGTGCTATTAATAGTAATAGTATAGTAACATATATATATATATATATATATATATATATATATATATATATATATATATATAATTAGGTTGGAATACTATCGATAGCACCAAGCCATTGGTGCTATTTAGTTTTTAGCCTTTAGATTAATTAAAGGATATGTGGTTACGATGATAGTGATCCACTAGGGTTTACTAGGTGGTTGGTTGAATAGTAAAAATTTTTGGGGAGCACTATAATTCCAACCGAATATTTTTTCATCTAACGGCTGAAAACTTAATAGCACCACTTGCTTGGTGCTACCGATAATATTCTAGCCGGACTATATATATATATATATATAATTGAGCTCGTATGCTTTTAAAAGTATTTAGTCATTAGTGTTGGTTGGTTTTTAGCCATTGGATGAAAAGATGTGTGGTTATGATGATAGTGAGCCTCTTGGATTAAGTGAGTGGTTGATGAAATAGAATGATCTAAGGGATAAAATTAGTCAAAGAGATAGATCTAACGGTAGAAAACTTACAAGCACCAATTGCTTGGTGCTTGTACAAGCATTAGCCGGATTATATATATATATATATATATATATATATATATATATATATATATATATATATATATATATATATATATATATATATATATATATATATATATATATATAGAGAGAGAGAGAGAGAGAGAGAGAGAGAGAGAGAGAGAGAGAGAGAAAGAGAAAGAGATAGAGAGAGTTCGGCTACTATGCGATCGATAGCACTAAGCATTTGGTGCTATCAAGTTTTCTACCTTTAGGTCAACCCCTTTGGTCATTTCCACCCGTTAGATTTTACTATTTTCCCAACCACCCATTAAACCCAAGAAGCCCACTATCATCTCAACCACACATCTTTTACTCAAATTATTAAAAATTTAATAGCACAAATGACTTTGTACTATTAATAGTATTCCAGCCTAGCTCTCTCTCTCTCTCTCTCTCTCTTTCTATATATATATATATATATATATATATATATATATATATATATATATATATATATATATATATATATATATATATATATATATATAATTGAGCTCCTATGCTTGTAAAAGCACCAAGTTATTTGTGTTTATGAGTTTTTTACCCTTGGATGTAGGAATGTGCGGTTAGGATGATGGTGGGCTCCTTGGGTTTAGTGGGTAGTTGCTGGAATAGTATGATCTAAGCGATAGAATTAATCTAAGGGTTAGTTCTAAAGGTAGAAAATTTACAAGCACTAATTGCTTGGTGCTTGTACAAGCACAGTAGTCGGACTATATATATATATATATATATATCATAGAGGTTGTATACTTTCAAAAGTATAAGCAACAATTACTTGGTGCTTGTACAAGCATTAGCCGGATTATATATATAAGTACAAGCACCAAGTAATTGTTGCTTATACTTTTGAAAGTATACAACCTCTACGAGATATATATATATATATATATATCTCGTAGAGGTTGTATACTTTCAAAAGTATAAGTTGATCCATACTTTTAAATTTTTACCATAAAATATAGATTGGGATTTGTACAATTGTACTTTCTTTCTCTCTCTCCTTAAATGTCTTTCTAATAACGCGGATCTAAATACAAATCTTATGATAAAAAAATCACAAATATGAATAAGCTTGTACTTTTAAAATTATATAAGCTCTACTATATATATATATATATATATATATATATATATATATATATATATATATATATATATATATATATATATATATATATATATATATATATATATACATATATATATATATATATATATATATATATATATATATATATATATATACATATATATATATATATATATATACATACATACATATATATATATATATATATATATATACATACATACATATATATATATATATATATATATATATATATATATATATATATATATATATATATATATATATATATATATAGTAAGACTTGTGTGCTTTTAGAAGTACGGAGTTCTCTGTGTTTCTAAGTTGTTTTTGATGTTAGGACTTCCGAATCGACGATCGGCTCCGTTAAACTTGATCTAGAATATTTGAAATACCTAAAAAATAAATTTTGTGATTTTTCGATATCATTTGCCTAGTGATCGAAGGGGCTCAAAATCAACGGCTGAAAATAAAATCTCAAAAATTGTGATGATATGATACTAATATTTTAGACCAAAAATAACGATCTTGTTTTATATAGTATTATTGAGACCAAACATTTCGCCACCTGAGGAGGTGACACGTGGCACCTACCATCTGCTAAAAGTATCAGCCAATAGGAGGATGAGTCGAAAGAGAGAGACCCGCATCTTGATCAAGACCGACCTCAGTCGCGTGAAAGTGTGGCACATGGCGCATGCCATTGGCCGAAGGTATTAGCCGACAGGAAAAGCGACTGAACGGGAAGACCACCGTCTCATCCAGGATTTACTTCGACCGAAGACGAACATCAGACTGCCCTAGTCGAGCGACGAAGAAAGTGAAGGCCAGGCAGAGTCATTTCTCATTTGCTCAAGCCAAAGAAGGAAAGATTCTGGAAGGCAGGAGTGCGAGACTTGGGCGTGAATCTCGTAACCAACTCCGGAACGGCAAGCGGCGCCCATCGTTGGAAAGCGCTGAGGATCGCGCTTCAGGGCGCTGATAAGGGGATGAACTTGGACGGAAAAACGACTAGCATCCTATTTGAGGAAGTTTGACTCAAATGAAAGTAATTGAGGAATTTACGATAATTCTCCTCAAATCACGCCGATTATTCAAATCGGCGATTATACGCATGGTTCGGGAGTATATAAATATCCGAACCATCGAAGAAAAAGAGGTTCTGCAACCTCGTAAGCCAGGACCATCCCTGCTATTTCATACTTTTTAATACCTGCATTTACTTATTTCCTAGATAATTTTACCATATTTTCTAGGAGTAGATTAACTTGTAATTGATTCCCTTCTACTCTTGTAACCTCACTCCAAGCAATACAATTCCTAATCGACTCCTTAGCTGTGTCAATTCTTTATCTCTATATCCCGGTTCAGCTATTTTAGGCCGAACTCTCTCTACCTCCACATCCCGATTCGGCTAATCTAAGCCGGATGGTCACGAGAGTTGATTGAGAAAAATCCGGCGGATCCCTTCTCGGCTCGATCACTTGATCCATTGACACGCAGCGCATCACATCTAGATGGTCACCCCCATGGGGCCGATCGACGACCGAACCCGGTCAACGGTATGTGCGACATTTCCGGCCTCAACTAATATAAAAAATTTTCTATCAAAATTTTATATGATTTGGATATTTTACACCGTTAAATTTGCAAACGGCTCACCACAACTATTAAAATTATTAATTTTGAGTCTCTTTGATCACTATGCAGATGATATCAACAAATTGTAAAATTTATTTGTTGGATATTTTAAATACTTTAGATCAAATTTAATACAGCCGATCGATCGTTCATTTGAAAGCCCCAACATTAAAAATATTTTGGAAGTACGGAGGTCTCCGTATTTCTAAAAGCATACCAGCCTAGCTATATATATATATATATATATATATATATATATATATATATATATATATATATATATATATATATATATATATATATATATATATATAAAGTACAATTGAGGAAATTAATCCTATATTTTATGGTACAATTGAGGAACTATCTACATATCAAATTTAACCTTAAAGAAAAGTTAATTATAAATAGTAATGGATCTCTTCTATAAATAAACTTATTTAATTTGAAGAAAAATAAAAGATTTTTATATATTTCCACTATTTTAAAAGATTAAATAACTATATCGGTAAGTGAATAATATTATTGTTATATTAAGTGTTACATTTTTAAAACTTAAGGGGGCAAAATAGCAACTTCTAAAAGATTGGAGGATAAAATTTAAAACGAATTTTTACAGAAAAATAAAATTAAGAAGTATTATTAAAAGTCCAGAGATTAAAGTTTAAAATTTTAAAAAAAAAAGAACTCAAAGTTCAAGGAAAAAAATATTTTTTATTTTATTTATTTATTTTTAAAATAAATTTAAATAAAATATGAAATAATTAAAATTTGAATATGAGATCCGGAGAACCTCGAACAATACTTTTACATAATTTTACTCTTTACATAATTTTGCGCTAGTGACAACCATTCAAAGTTGAAGGAAAAATTGTTGATGAGTGTAACACTAGCAATAATAACTTATTAGTAATGTCTATATCTAAACACATCCACATTCCTATCTGATGTGGGCCATTTAGGCCTGACGTTCTCGTCAGCCCAAACACACACACAACTCCATATCCTCGTCAGGACCGTTTAGGCCGTATGTCCCCATGTCCTCGTCGGGGTTGTTTAGGTCGTACATCCTCGTCAGCCCATTTAGGTATGACGTTTTCGTCAGCCCAAACACACACACAGCCCCATATCCTCGTCAGGGCCGTTTAGGCCGGATGTCCCCATATCCTCGTCAGGGCCGTTTAGGCTGGACATCCTCGTCAACCCATTTAGGCCTGACGTTTTCATCCGCCCAAACACACACACAGCCCCATATCCTCGTCAGGGCCGTTTAGGCCGGACGTCCTCGTCAGCCCAAACACACACACAGCCCTATATCCTCGTCAGGGCCGTTTAGGCCGGATGTCCCCATATCCTCGTCAGGGCCGTTTAGGCTGGACATCCTCGTCAGGGCCGTTTAGGCTGGACATCCTCGTCAGCCCATTTAGGCCTGACGTTTTCATCAGCCCAAACACACACACAGCCCCATATCCTCGTCAGGGCCGTTTAGGCCGGACGTCCTCGTCAGCCCAAACACACACACAGCCCCATATCCTCGTCAGGGCCGTTTAGGCCGGACGTCCTCGTCAGCCCAAACACACACACAGCCCCATATCTTCGTCAGGGCCGTTTAGGCCGGATGTCCCCATATCCTCGTTAGGGCCGTTTAGGCCGGATGTCCCCATATCCTCGTTAGAGCTGTTTAGGCCGGACATCCTCGTCAGCCTATTTAGGCCTGACGTTTTCGTCAGCCCAAACACACACACGGCCCCATATCCTCGTCAGGGCCGTTTAGGCCGGACCGTTTTCGTCAGCCCAAACACACACACTGCCCCATATCCTCGTCAGGGCCGTTTAGGCCGGACGTCCTCATCAGCCCAAACACACACACAGTCCCATATCCTCGTCAGGGACGTTTAGGCCGAACGTCCTCGTCAGCCCAAACACACACACAACCCCATATCCTCGTCAAGACCGTTTAGGTCGGATGTCCTCGTCAGCCCAAACACACACACAGTCCCACATCCTCGTCAGCCCAAACACACACACAGCCCTATATCCTCTTCAAGACCGTTTAGGTCGGATGTCTTCGTCAGCCCAAATACACACACAGTCTCACATCCTTGTGGGCTGGTTATTGGTTCTGATACCCAAACACACACACAGTCCCACATCCTTGTCGACTGGTTATTGGTTCTGATACCAAATATAACGATCCGACCCGTTAATAATAATAATTTGTTGGGCGCAAATCACAGTTCAAAATATTTAAGCCTAATTATTATTACTAATATCTATGTTTTATATATATATATCCAAACACATTCACACTTCTATCCGATGTGGGACTATTGGGGTGTCACAATGAGCTTCCGAGTTTAAATAAAAAGAATAATATATTATTTTTTTAAAAAAAAAAATTGTTGACGTACGCATGGGATCCGTTTGGGAACCTCCCTAATTCGTCGCACCAGATTTGGACAAAGACTCGATCCGACCGGACCTGACACACATAGCATCTCTAGGTAGGTAAAACTGTTCGGTCGTCGATCCCTAGCGTTCCCTCATTTAACATCCCTTCTTCACGTTTTAGAAACCTCAATCCCCATGCACACACCACACGGTTGTCCACGCAGACTCTTCTTTTGGACCATATGGTGGACTCGGATCACAAAATCTGTTAGAATAATATTCAAAATTTTTAAAATTCTCAATAATTATTTTTATTATTTTATTATTAATTTTAATTTGAGATAATTGTCTGTGTATTTTTAAAATCTGAAAAAATATCTGATTTACTCTTTTTATTTTTTTCTTTCCAATATACCCTTCATACGTTCCACCGTTATTAAAAATACCCCTACCGTTTCCCTTTGTTAAGTTAACTAGGGTTAAACTAGAGTTAAATAATAATCGAAGTTGAAAACTATCAGATATACCTATTTTGTCCCTATCTATCAAAACTATTGAAAATTTTAAGAATACATAAGAAAAAGTTGGTTATAGTAGAAAGGTATATTTGAAAGGGCAAAATGGTAATTTTACACAGATAACGGCAGCTCCAAACTATAGAGTTTAACTTCAGGGGTATTTTAGAAAAAAGTTGGAACGTAAGAAGGATAGTTTTAATATTAACCTTCTAAGAGGGGTAAATATAAAAACAGAAAAAATTTTAGGGGTATATAGGAAATTGCCCCTTTTAATTTTATTGATTCTCGTTTATTATTATTAAATTCTTAATTAAATTCTTAATTAAATTTTATACGTTTCGTGCATTCATTGATTCTTAACTATTTTTTATAGGTGATGTGAATGTTTGGAATTCTAACTTTCACCTACACTTTACACCTATAAGTATTATTGTGTATATGCTGATATACACACACTCATACACATACACAAGCAATCGATTCTTATTTCGATTTTATTTTCTTATATTGTTTTACTATCGGGTGTTGAAAGAAACTTCGTCAGCCTCTTCTGCGGTCGTGCTCGTAGGAAGAGGAGTTCCGGTCGTACCTTGGGGTGGTATCTCCGATTAATCCGTACGAAGGACGGAAATACGCCTTAGGGCAGTGCCTCGCACGCTTCCGGATTAATTTTATTTCGATTTATTTTTATCTACAATTTCTGAAATTTTCATAGCGATTAAAAGTAAGTTCTGTTATTCAAATTTAAACATAAACTAGTTAACTAATTTAATCGCAAACAGATTTAGTACGATTATTTTTCTAACAAAATCTGACCTGGGGTTGTATATCATGGACTTAAACAAAGTCTCTGAGCGGTGCTCTCTTCTTTTCTTCGCAAAATGGGTAAGTTTGTCTTTTTATTTGCTAGTTTGAATTATTTATTTTAATATTAAATACGAATAAAAAATTTTTAAAAAATATTATAGTATAATTAATCATTTTTAGCACAAATAATAAAAAATTTGGTGATTAATATTCGAAATTTTAAGTTCGAAGACCAGTTATTTTATATTTTTAGCTAAGTAAACGAAGCGGATAACATATTATTTTTATCTCAAAAAAAATAAAAATACTATAGTATAATACTATAGTATATTAATTAAGAGTAGAAAATATAATTGATTTTAAAAAAAATTGAGGTAGCAGCCACTAGCGGAGGTTCTAAAAAACTACACTTATTATATTTCTAAAAATTTTAAAAAATTCTTGACTCTTCTACATCTGCGTCCGTAACTTTGAAATTCGTAGAGATGTTTCGAAAACCTCCACCAAAACTTAGTCTCCTTTTATATTTGAATGAATGCAAAAAAAAACAGTTAAATCCATGACATATAACTTTCAAGCGAGAGAAAAAATATTTTAAAATATGACTAATTACATATTCTATTCTACTCAATCAATTATAATTATCTTCTAAAATTTATTCATTCTATTATAATTTATAAAAAAAATAATATTATTATATTTTTCTCTCAAATATTATAAAAAATAATATTTTTGTATTTTTTTCTCAAATAAAGGCATTCTATTTGCTGCACATTATTGATGTGATATGATTGCTTCGTAGAAGACTTTTCCGGAGATAATTTTTTTTTTTTTTTTTTTTTGAGAGAGAAATTTTTTTTATATTTTTATGTTATATATATATATATATATATATATATATATATATATATATATATATATATATATATATGTGACGTCTATTTTTCAGAGTTATCCGAAGATTAGCCTTATTTATAGATTATATATAAGATTAATTTATCTCCACGGGTCAAAGATACTCACGAGCACTCGCTAAATAATACTGGCTCAGTCGAGATTTATCTTAGAAAAAATTTTTAAGATCACACTACAACAAAATTATAATATAGCGATATTTTTAAGTATTGCTAAAAACTAAAAAAAATGCTGCTGAAAAAAATACCGACACTTATCATTAGTGTCGCTATATGTGCCGTTGCTAGGGTGTATAGCGACGCATTACTATAATGTGTCCTAAAAATATGTCTCTATAATTTAATTTTGAATATAGATGGATTATAAATGGAACACTTACAAAAAGTGTCACAAACATATGTCCCTCTAACCTAATTTTATTGTAGTATCAAGCGTAGGCATGTGTCCTCATTTCCTGCATCTGCCCTGTACAAAATAGTTTTATTAAGTTAAAATTATTGTAAACTACCACTATTTAAAATAGTTAATTGTTATTCTAAGTGCTATTTAAGAAGTGCTAGGTGTACACCCCAAAGGGGGTGTACATCCTACACTCGCCCCATCTTGGGATAGGTATTCATCCACTTGTCATATCATGTGACGAGTGAAATTCACCCACCCCTAGAATGGAATGGATGTAAGATGTACACCCCATTTGGGGTGTACATCTAGCATTTTCCGCTATTTAATTAGAATGTCTAGGAATTGAATCCTCACTATGCACTTCGAAAATAGAGTATTCAATACCTGATACTTCTTTGATAGTTTATATTAGTTATTTTTTTTTTTTTGACTCAATTCGTAACGAATAACAGTTATATTTTTATAAAATTTAATTTATTATATTTATTTTTTTAAAAATCCAACGTTATTCATATATATTCCTATCGTCTATCTCTGTTAGAAAAATCTAGTTAACCATAGGTTAAATATATGGTTAAATATTTAATCTTACTTAGTTAGTGAGGTAAATTTATCTTTTTACTCATTCAGATATTTTTATATTATTTTAACAGTTAGACTTTTGGAGGAATATTTTTAAAAGAATAAAATTATCATTTCACATATAGTCGGTTAAAAAATAAACAATGATCTAACGGTAATAGTTTGGAGGGATATATATAAATAACTTAGGATTTTTAAAAGAATAAATATAAAAAGTTGATCTTTGTAAAAATATATCTGTTATTTAATTCGATATATTTACGGAAAGCCGTAGGTAATTAACCATATATTTTTTATTATTTATTATTATTTATTTATTTATTTATTTATTTTCTTCCTGATGTCAACTAACAAACCCGAATTGCATCTTAAATTGTTAAGAACCAATTAAGACACTCCACATTATATGCACTAACATATTAATATGTCATATAAGAGTAGCATTTTGGAGGACTCCTCGTGATATATCATAAGTTAGCTATTTATTTATGGATTAAAAATATATCTAATTTTTTATGTGTGATAATAGATCTAAAAGATTAATGAATTAAATTGGATGAGCTCAATAAGTTGAGTGGAGCTGCGGTTCATAATAGATCTAACGGCAAGAGCCCCAACAATGAACCCAACGTCCAGATGGGTTGAGTTCGGTCGAGACCCATGAGCGCTGTGTTTGTACACTTTAAGTGAATTGGTTGCATATTTCTAACCGTTCGAATTTTTAGATTAATGACTAGCACCAACGATCCAATAATAAGAAGAATCTTTAGTATGATAGAAAGTTGAGGAGTGCTGGTAAGTTTTATGTGAGTTTTAAATATAAAATTTTTAATTTATAATTTTTTTTTTTTCTATTGTCATTGAAAGTTATTGTAAACTCATGTTATAAAAAAATTTTAGCCGACCAAAACTGGAGAAAGGGCTAAATTGCACAATGAATCCTGAATATGAGTCAAGTTTCATTGTGGTCGCCAAATAATTTATTTTAATATTAGAAATTTTTGGTAATTAGTTTCAAAAGTATTTTGTTTTAATTCTTATATAAGATTAAAAATTATTACTTTCACCTAATTTATTTGTTACTTTGTGCATCATAAGTTTATCATTTTTTGATGGATCGAGTTTATATTTTCAATTTAGCCTTTTAACAATGTACTAGTTTTGAGTGTTCGGAAAAGTGGACCGTTTTTTTTATTTTTACATATTCAGATTAAAATTTTTAAAATCTCATCAAAAAAATTTTGTGCCTTAAATGTTCCATCTCACCTTTCTCCGCTCCCTTCTCACAGGTTATGTCTCTAATATCGGCAGTAGTCTTGAGTGCTCATCCCCTATTTCTCTACCACGTCTATATTGTAAACGTCTTACGAATGAAAGGAATACAACAAACTTGACTCGCTGGTCATTAGGGCCGCCTGACACTTCGTCAGCGTGGAGGGCGATAATCGTTGGCCGAAAATGATTCTGAAGCATGTTTGGGGTGAGCGCAGCCGATTGTGAAGAGATAATGGCGGTAGTGAGATAAATATCTGATAACGTGATGTTGTATTATTTTATTAAACAAGTTACACTATTCAATATATAGTGTATTATTTAGTAAGAAATTGAGTTGTCTATTTGATGTGTATATTAAACTCTAAAATAGTGCAACTTCCTTGCTAAGTAGTGCATATGTTTGAATAGTGTAAATTTTTTTAATAAATAGTGCAAAATCATGCTGTCGGACAGATTTTTCTTTCTTAATATTATGATGCCTTACTTCCCAAGAGGTCACCCATCCTAGAACTACTCTAGTTCTAGCACGCTTAACTCTCATAACCTCTTAAGTACTGACGTCCACGTCATGCTCAAGCACACTCACAAGCACCAAGCAATGTGAGACTCGTCTCGCTAGTCTTAACCGACCTTGTGGGGAGCTGCACTCCACCCACAACGGTCATTAGTCGGAGAGCCTTGCTCTACCCGCTATATAACCCTGGCTCAGCCGAGACTCATCTCATATTTCCGACGGATGAATGACTCTGATACCAACTGTGACACTTCCGGAATTTGGATTAGTCCTATATATAAACCTGGCTCTGATACCAACTGTGACGTCCCACTTCTCAGGGAGTCATCCATTTTAGAACTATTCTAACTCTAGCATACTTAACTCTCATAACCTATTAAATTTTGCTACCATCCAAAATGCTATAGCTGGGTTAAGAAATTTAGTCTTATTATATTATTTATATATAGGACTAATTCAAATTCCGAAGATATCACAAATATTGCCATCACCTTGTCATCGTCGGTTGCGCTCTTGAACCCGCTCTCGAACTCGCTTCAGGAGCGTTCTCAATCAGTGACCATTGTTTTCTTTCTCCGCCACCTTTGGAGGTATTTTGAGCAACGCTACTATCTCTTTTTTATCACAGTGATCTCGCCGAAGAATGCTAAAAACTATCACGATCACGAGCATGACTACGAACGCGTCGAGTCTCGTTAACGTCTTCCCCCCTTCGTGCGCGAGGTAGGGGAGGAACATGGTGTTGATGTAAGGACAGTATTTAAGTGAGAAAAAACGGTTCGATCTTAATTTACAAAAAAAAAAAATTCTACCTTTACAAAATCGCAAAAGATTTTTTGATTTTTTTGCAAAAAAAGCCATTCATTTTAAATATCTCATTTTAATAATTAAAAACTTTTAGCTATTGAGTGTGATGGCTGACATATGCAACAGAAAAAATAGTCCATAAATATATATATAGTAATAGATATATAAATGCACGTAATATAGATAGTGATGTATCCTTCAATGATTAATATTTATAAAAATTATAATAAATTCTTTTACAAATTTTGGCATTATTAATATCAAAACTGAAAATTTGCCCAAAAAAATTGATAAAAAATAATCGTACTAAATCTGATTGTGATTAAGTTATCTAACTGTTTTATATTTAAATTTGAATAATAAAACTTTTCTTTAATCGCTATAAAAATTTCAAAAATTGTAGATCAAAATAAATTGATCCGGAAGCGTGCGAGGCACTGTCCTAAGACGTATTTTCGTACTTCGTGCGAATTAATCGGAGATACCACCCCAAGATATGACTGGAACTCTCCTTCCTACGAGCATGACCGCGAAAGAAGTTGACGAAATTTCTTTCAACACCTAATAAAAAAATAAAAACGAAGCAAAAGAAAATATAGATGAAGTAAATATATTTCTCAATTTCTCTCTTGTATCCTTTGTTTTGTTTTATATGTATAAATGCTACTGTAAACAGTAAGCCATATATATAGAGAGGTAGCAATAAATGTCCAACGGTACTATTGCAAGTTGCTATTGCAATGTTCAATCCAGAGAGAAAGAGTTACACTTTTGCTTTAAAAGCATTTAAAACAGAATTAATGAAAATTAAAATTTATTAAATAATAAGAAATAAGAAAGAATAAATAAATAAAAGCACATATTATTATTGGAGATTTTGAATTTCATTCTATCAAAATAAAACTTGTTTGTTTATAATAATAAAAAAAGTTAATTTTATATAATTTTTTATAAATATATTAAATAGTAATATATATATATATTTATTTATTTGAAAAATATAATTAATTATATATTAAATACTTAATCTTAATTAGTGAGTGAGATAAATTTACATCTTTATCCTTTCAGATATTATACTTAATTATAGATATATTTTTTACCAATTAAAATTTTTGAAGGAATATATTTATAAAAATAAAATTAATATTTCACTTATATTCAATCAAAAAATAAATCATAAGCTAATAATAACAAACTAAAAAAAAATATATAAATAACTTAAAATTTTTTAAAAAATAAATATAAAAAATTAAATTTTGATAAAAATATATTTATTATTTGATGTTGTTACAAAAAAAAAATATATATATATAAAATTAAACCTAAAAAAAAAAAAACCAAAAATCTTGCGCAAGGTAGGCTCATGCGTTTCAAGTGTGGTGGCCATTTCCTTAATTAAGTAATATAATGCAACAACAGCTGACGTGGTATAATTGGTCTCCCGTGTATATATATATATATATATATATATATATATATATATATATATATATATATATATATATATATATATATGAGTAATGCTACATGTACACCCCGAAGGGGTGTATATCATACACCTCCATCATTTTAATGGTGGCGATATTTTTTACGGGTCACATCAAGTGACCCATCCTCACACCCCTACCCTTAGATGGGTGGGGTGTATGATGTACACCCCGAAAGGGGTGTACACATAGCATTTTCCATATATATATATATATATATATATATATATATATATATATATATATTTGGGTTAATTGTATACGACTCCCTGCAAACCTATCGAATAGTAAATATATACCTACAAAGTTCAACTTTTCATATTTATCGTTTCAAAAGTACAACGTTATTCATATATATTCCTACCGTCTATTTCTGTTAGAAAAATCTAGTTAATCTAGATTAAGTACTTAATCTTGGTTAGTTAGTAAAGTAAGTTTATTTTTTACCTTCCAGATATTTCTGTATTATTTTTTTAAAAAATATTTTTGAAAGGATAACACTGTCATTTCACATATAATCTGTTAAAAAATAAATAGTGAACTAACGATAATAAACTGGAGGGATATATATGAATAACGTTGGATTTTTGAAGGAATAAATATGAAAAGTTGAACTTTCTAGTGATATATTTACTATTGGATATATTTGTTGGGAGCCGTATGCAATTAATTTTTTTTTTTTTTTTTTTGTTTTTTTTTTTTGTTTTTTTTTTGTATACATGACTACGAACTGAATATTCCACACCTCTCCATTTCCGCTGGTGCTGGTGCTGTTGCTGGTGCTGCTGCAGCTCACTCTCTTCCATCATGGCCACCCTAACTTCTTCTTCTTACCTCTTCCCCATCCCTTCTCTCCTCCTCTACCTCTCTTCCTCACCTACCACCACCATCTCATTCACAGACTCAGCTCCTCACATTCGAAGAAATACAAGAAAAATAAGGCAAGTCTAGAACCCTCTTCCTTTTGTTTTTCACTTTACATAACCATTTCACATCTAGAATATTCTATTACTATTATTATTATAATTATTATTAACAATCTCAGCTACCACCACCACCACCACCCTCCTCAACGCTTCCTCTGCTGCCTGGCCGTCGATCGCCGCGGCGCCGAGGCATCATCCCCCCGGCCGGCGGCACCGCCGCCTGCGGAGCTCCGCGTGGTCCTCGCCGGCGGCGGAACCGGCGGCCACATTTACCCGGCGATCGCGATCGCCGACGACCTCCGCTCCGTCGGCGACGCCGCCAACGCCGCCGCTAACGCCAAATTCCTCTTCCTCGGCTCCGCCTCCGGCATCGAGAGCGCCGCCGTCCCCGCCGCCGGCTACGACTTCGCCGCCGTCCCCCCCTCCCGCCTCGCCCGCCCGCTCCTCCTCCGCCCCTCCAACCTCCTCCTCCCCTTCCGCCTCCTCCGCTCCGTCGCCGCCTGCCTCCGCATCCTCCGCGACTTCCGCCCCCACGTCGTCGTCGGCACCGGCGGCTACGTCGCCTTCCCCGTCTGCCTCGCCGCCCTCATCCTCAACATCACCATCGTGATCCAGGAACAGAACAGCTTCCCCGGCCTCACCAACCGCCTCCTCGCCCCCTTCGCCGCGAAGATTTTCCTCGCATTCAACGCCTGCGTGAAGCACCTACCCAAGCAAAAATGCTTAGTGTACGGAAATCCGGTGCGGCTCGCTCTCCGGCGGTTCACGTCGAAGGCGGTGGCGCGGTCGCACTTCTTCCCCAAGGCCGGGGCCGACGGGAAGGCGGCCGAGGTCGTGCTCGTGCTCGGCGGCTCCGTCGGGTCCGCGGCTATCAACATTGTGATGCTTAACATGTATTATGAGATGCTGTTGGAGCATAAGAACAGGTACATCATATGGCAGACAGGGGCTGAGGGTTACAGCGAGATGGAGAGCCTCGTCAAGAATAACCGCCGGTTGCTGGTCGCCCCGTGAGTTCTCTCATTCTCTATGCTTCTCTAATTTCGTTTGCTGGATAAAATGATCTTTAACTTTCCAGCTAATTAAAACTAAAAGTGAGTGTACTCTCAATCTTTGGATTTTCAAATTTTATGAATCTTGTATCTCGCCACCGTGATGAACTCAAACCATTAGAAAATATATCTAAGGACATTGCCCAGGTGAAGGCCAATGTCTTGATAGGATGGCTTACTAATGAACATTATTAATGAATTTGCTTCATATCTGTTAGCAACGAGCGCACAAACTAAACAAAATCAATTGGCGATCACGACAGAAAAGTAAAATCAAAATTGCACGACAGAGAATTAACACACAGATTTACGTGGAAAAGTCCTTTGCAGGGAAAAAATCACGGACGAAAGAGGAGAGGTTTCACTATGTAGAAAAGAAGGAATACAAGAGTTCTACTTCGTACAATCGCTCGATCTCACTCTAGGGCAAATAAAAGAGAAATTAGGGTTTTTCCTTAGGGATCGGATCCGTACCGCGGGGGGCTCCGCCCCCCGCACCCCCCCGTCCGATGTTAGTGGTGGGCTTCGGGCTCGGGCCTAGCGGCTCGAGCCCTTCGCTTCTACCACAAACATCCACAAAAATTCTCATCGCACCGCAAAGCCGTCGGCGAACCTGAATCATAATATCGAAGCGATTCTGATTTTGAGTCACATCTAACAATATCTGTATTGTATTTGATTTTAGCCTGTTCTTGGTCCAGATAAGTAGTTTGTGCTTGCTTACTTTGGCAAAATCTTGGTCACGGTTAGATCTATAGTATAAACTCTAATATTAGATCATACCAGTTCGAAGCGTAGAATTAATCGGCCCAGAATTTTCACCACGCTAGAATCACGGGTCCTTCAGTCGCTGTGTGTCGTAGATTGTCGTACGTAGTCCTCCGGATCTCCGTAGTCGAGAATCTACTTAAAATAAGTAGGTTCATTATTCCACGACAAAGAACCTATTAGCTCAGAAAAGGCGACCGTGGAAGGCTTTTAGATGAAGGGGAAAGAGTTTTTCCTGGTCCTCACAATCACCCCATGTTTTGCCCAGTAATAGCCCATATGATAGCTATCTAGATGGCACTGTTTTGAGTCAGACTGAAGACATCAACCCTTAAAAATAATGGTGTAGTCTATACCACAGGATCATTCAGGCACATTGGATCAAACATCTTTTAATCCCTCAAGAAAAAA
This sequence comes from Tillandsia leiboldiana, assembly GCA_029204045.2. Lineage (NCBI taxonomy): Eukaryota > Viridiplantae > Streptophyta > Magnoliopsida > Poales > Bromeliaceae > Tillandsia > Tillandsia leiboldiana. The sequence continues at coordinate 23,032,504 of CM055076.1, read as the reverse complement.
GCATGCTCAACCCCTCACAAAACCTCACATGTATCCACAATCATATCCTAGCTTCCTCAAAGCGACATGATTGGCCGACCAGTGAATACACGCGAATGATGCAATTCCAAATTTGCCTTCCCTTCACCCTAGTGCCATTAGGATCCGAACTAATCACTTTCCTAGTAATGCTCCTTTACGTCGAATTAATCATGACCATAGGTAACACTCTAAAGTAGCGGACATTAGTTCTTCACTTCATGACATAGTCAAAAGTCACAAAGGGTACACTAATTGAGATTAAACTCCACTACTCACAGTGGGGAAGCATGGATCCATTCACTCATGTCCTGATAGATCGTTAAGCACATGCAGTATGAAATACATGTTACGGTGGCGTTACTCTTACCAAGGAGTGTATGTCTTTGTCTAAACATCTTATGAGAGTCTCCTTTGCTAGGATAATCATCCTCTAAGAAAGTGGCATCTCATGACTCAACCTCTTACACTCCCATCGGCTTGTTCACCAATAAAAATATAGCCCTTTGAGTGCTTTGAATATCTTATGAATATGCACGTCTTTCCCTTAGGGCCTAATTTGCGATTTTTATGGGAGGGACTGTGAACATAAGCTGTCGAAGCCCATGGCCGCAAATTATCCAAATTCCATAGTCCATAGGGAGTGGAGTTCACCGATTTGGAGAATACATGGTTAAGGATGTAGGCTGAACTCAACAAAGCATCTCCCCAATAGGAAATTGGCAAATTAGCCTGCGCCATCATCGATTTTACCATATCGAAAAGGGTATGATTTCTTCTCTCTGCAGCACCATTTTGTTGCGGCGTGCCATGCATAGTAAGTTGTCCGGCTATCCCCTTCTCATTGATTCTCAACCAACATTATGTAATTTTTGAAGTATTCTAATAGTTCTGATTTCTGGAAGATCAAATAGATGTAGCCAAATTGTGTATAATCATCTTTAAAAGTGATAACATATGAGGCACTGGGCCTTGCCCTCACATTCATCGAGCCACAAATATCAGAATGAATTCATTGCAGGGGGAAAGTAGCTCTTGTAGCTTTCCCAAATGGTTTTATAATTGATTTCCTAGCCAAACAATTTTCACAAATAGACAAATCAATTTTAGCGAGCGAGCCTGAAAGGCCTTCTCGAGTTAACTTGTTCATCTTATGGCCCAATAAGTCTTAATCTAGCATGTCATATAACAGAATTTATAGAAATATCATTTCTAGAAAAGAGATTTGCAGGTGTGTTCTTCGTGGATAAGTCAATCTCAACGGTCTTTGTCCTCCAATGATAGATGCGACATCTACAAATAAAAAAAAAAGAAAAGAGAAGGGGGAATAGGTAATAGGACTCCCTGTGGAATTGCTCTGGTCAGACTTTCTCTGTACTTCATCTCACACAAAGGAAAAGTTTGCGAGAAAATTTATCCAAACAAGAATTTTCATAATTCTCAAAACCACGAATTACAATGAAGCTGTTGGCTCATATTTATAAAAATTCCTAGCCCCAAGTTTCTTAATAGGATGAGAAGAAAAGGAAACTAAATCAAATTAAAACTTTCTCAATTTCGTAAATCCTTATCAAATTCAAGTCAAATCTAACTAGAATCATAATTTTAGCTGAATTACAAATAGAATCCTAATAAGATAAAATAAGCAAAATATCCAAACATAAAAACGAACTCCTAATTAAATTCTATAATCTATCAGGCTCCAATTTGGGAGGAAATTGTCATAGTCATTTTTGATTCGACTCGGACTCAAGCTCAATGGCTATTTACCCATCACTCTACCTGTAAAGACTTTGTACTCCATAGAATCTATTCAATACCTCATTCAAGTTTTCTTAGAATTACTTCCTGTTGGCATCGTACAGTATCATTTGTGTTACATATGCATGTATTATATTGATTGCCTTTTTACCTGTCACTAATTTTATGCACAAAATGCTGTCACTTCCTTTTCACTATTATATTTTCTTCCTTTCCACTATTATAATCTCATATCTAATACTTGTATCTACTATAATTCCTACTCTATCTTTACTTTTATTCTCCTACCTTTCCACTGTCACAATCTCATCTCTAATACTTTTGTCTACTCTAATCCCTACTCTATTTCTACTTTTACTCATTTCACATTTTCCACCATGCTTGGGGTTTGGTAGGACATCTCGCTTGTAAGGAATTCTTCAACATGATATGTATGTTTCACTTTCATTTTCATGCTCTAACCTGTTGAGTTCTACACTGGCTGTTAACCTATTGCAATCATCCAGTCTCTAGTTTGGGACCTCTTTTGCTAATTTTTTAATTGGACGTTAGCCTCTAAACCATTAATTTTTGTTGTTTCGCGCTCTTCGTTCTATTTCATCAAATCTTATTCTTCCTTGAAAGGTTGTTCACGCTAAGTATGTCTTTTTAGGGTATTTATTTATGCTTATGTGTGTTTGGGAGAGGGAGAGAGCGTTTTATTATGAAGTGTGAGTACTACTTTGTTTAGGTGGTTGCTTACCCTCTTTGCCAAAAGTGTTTTTCAACACCAATCTTGATCTGCTACTTTTTCTAGCATTTGTTCCATTACTTGTGTTTTACAGCTTAGATCTGGTCTTATTTATGAAGGTTCTTGAATGCAATGGACATGGCTTATGCTGCTGCTGACGTTGTGGTTTCAAGAGCTGGTGCAATGACTTGCACTGAGATATTGGCTACTGGGAAACCATCAATTCTGGTACTAAGAAAATTATCCCATATTATTGTTTAGACATCATATTCTTAGTTCCCTATCTAAGAAAATTAACCCATATTATTGTTTAGACATCATATTCTTTTTTCCTATCTTTTCTTGTGTTATTAAGGAAACATAATGCATAACTGCACAAGCATTTTATACTAGTTCTCCACTTCAAATTTGAATACCTGTTATGGAAAGCAACAGGCCTAAATATTCTTTGTATAATAAGTGGAATTTTCAATATTCTTTTATGGGGATGCTATTTATAACCCTATCCATCAATGGAAAAAAACATGTAGGCCCTAAATCATGTAGTTAGGTTTGGAGATGAAAATTTTAGAGGTCCATTGTTGGCTGGTACCGTGTATATTTCAGAATTCTCTGCTTGTTTAGAGTGTTGCTTTTAACTGGTCAGAAAATGTTAATACACCAAGTCTTCATCATCATGATTTTTTCTATTCGATTTCCTAGGCCTAAATTTTATGACGTACCTGCTCTACAAAGGGAAAAATCCAGTTTGTACATTATACATTCTTATGTGTTGAGGCCAGATGCGAGGGGGAGTGTTGAATATAAATATTAAAAATACCGTTTTCTGACAGTTTAACCTTTTAGAGAAAAACGGTTGTTCCACATAATTCAACATTATGTATTGTCAATTAGATATTTTGTTGGAGCATTTTTAAATATTATGTTTGCATACATTGAGAATTATGTAATATTGCTATTGTTAAGTCATAGCTCTTGATCATTTAACTAGGTCTTCATAATAAAGAATGTTTTAACTGTGGGGAAATTTAGGGATTGGCAGTAGCCCATAATCAGTGCAACATCACTATGTTGGTGCTCATGTTGAGTCCCTATAACTCGGATTAAATGTGCAACCCAATCGTGCATACTTATCACCGAACTTATGCTTTATTTAAAATCACTCTCATAAATATAAATAAAACAAATAAAAGCAGTGCTTTGAAGGAATATTTAGCTAGCTGATATCTGTATTTGAACAAATTTTTCCAAAAACTAATGTCGGACATTTCACGAAGAACCCTTAAACTAATTCTTTTAAGTTGTATCAAACATAGTTCATGAAGAACCTTAAACTGATTCTGCAAAGTTTGTAACAAACATAGCATTAGGAGGCCCTAGTTGCTTGCTGGATTAGATGACAGTGTTCAAATTTTAGTACTTGTACGTATCCAAATCATCATTCCTAAGATGTGCTTTTAACATTTGGAGCCTTCATGCTCTTATCTTGGATATTCATAGATAATTTAATATGCACATTGTATTTAGCAAGCCTTTACATATGTATTCTTACATCTTCTGTACATAACTACTTTTTTATCTTATTATAGATTCCCTCCCCTACAGCTACGGATGATCATCAAACAAAAAATGCATATATAATGGCAGAAGTAGCTGGATCGAAGGTCTTAACAGAAGATGAGCTTGATTCAAGTAGTCTTGAAACTGCAATTGATGAAATTTTAGGTAAGTTAGTAGTCTTATATCTGTGTGCTTTTAGGCTAGCAAGCTACAAAACTACCAGTCTTCTTTCCATAAGAATAGAAGGAATTAGTAGATCATGTTATCAAACTAAATATTGGTATATCAATCACATATTTTGTACTTCGTGCCAAAATTTATTGGTTTCTTTTTTAGAATTTACCATCAGTACAAATTTATTTAGATATTCCTCTTTTATCAAATTATATATTTTTGATGTTTGACTTGTTATATGTAACCGCGATGACTAACTACATTCTATTCAAATTGCAAGCTTTTAATGAAATCCATAACCTATATTAGCAGACTAATTTTCCGAAGGATTCCCCAAGCAAGGTAGATGTCATTGAGAATTCATGCAGAGCTTGAATTAGGTGCATTTTTCCAGATCTCCTAAAATGGTTTGTAAAATACCAGGGATTTATCATAAAGGAAGCCGAGAATCTTAATTGTAGAGTTATTACTTTCTTTCTTTTCTTGGTAAGCTTGGTTCGACTATCTTAAACTTTACCTAGGTTGCATGGACGTAGACACAAGACACGACAGGACTCGAACACAAAGACTTGGCAACTCCAAAAAGAATTAGGAAATGGACACGGAAATGACACAACTAATAATTTATAATATTTTTAATATAATAATGCATATTTATCATGTTTAAAACATCAAATTTGTGAAAATATTGCTACATTTCTCTTACGAATGAAGGACAATATAATTCTTATTCATAGTTCATGCATTTAGTGAAAGGAAAGAAGTTTTCCACCATCCACATTTAATCTATATCATCCAAATGAATTCCTATATGGTCCCCAAAAAGCCAAAATGTTTACTTCCTGCTCTCTTATATGCCCAAAAGGAGCAAGATAGAAAAAGTGTATTATTATCTATTTTGGTGTGATGAACAACATTTTCATCATCATCGCCATGGCCGTATCGGTAAGCATAATCTTCTCCAATTATGGTTCATCGAGTGAAAGATTAGCCTACTCAAAAATACTAATGTCATCAAAAGAGTAGAAACTATTACGAGTGATATCCCACATATAAGTTAGTCCTTGATGTTGTAACTTTCTTCTTGACAAAAGATGGAAGTTGGTATGAACAAATACTAAATCTTCTGCATGTTGCGGTGCTAAATTTTTTTCTCATCAATGAGTGAATAAACGAATAAATACTCCAATTCCTCGCAACAAAGAGGAACTAGGATGTCCGAGTACTTTAAGAGCAAGAGTTTGTAAAATCGGTGCATGTACACTATGAATAAGTTATCATGATTTGGCATCAAGGATTAAAGTGTCGTGACACGGGGGCGAGCCAATGGTTGTTTGGCACGGCACGGTACGACATAGGCACACTTCCGTGCCGACACGTGGCACGCTTGTGTCGATGGATACGCATGACCTCCTAGTGGCACGCTCTGGCACATTTTCTTTTTAGTTTTTTTGTCTCCAATAACTTTTATAATATCATTTTGAAAGATTTAGTTAAATAATTATGAATATTGACTATATATAGCTTACTATAGTCACCAATTAATATAGTGGTAAGTTATTTTTTATGTAAAGAACAACTATACTTCATAAAGAATAAAAATTAAAATATAATAATAAAATTCACAAGTACAATAATTATTTAAATTTACATCTTTACAGAAAGATGACTGCTTAGTTCCACATAGAAAATTATATTTTTTCTCAAAATTTTTCAAGATCAATATATTGATTCAACGAGGGATCATATGATGATTAGAGCAACCAAAAATAAAATCACAATTACATTGATAAATTTTTTTATTTTTAGTCTTTTTAAAAAATATTTATTAAAACTTTGAAGAAAATATTTTTTTTTTTCAAAATTTTTAGAAAAATTGTGAGAATTGATTAACTTTTAAAATTATTTTGATTTTATCTTTCTTTTCTTGAAATTTTAAAAATAATAAAATACAAAATTGAAGAAATATTTTTTTTCAAAATTTTAATGAATATCTGCAAGATTGATCCATATTGATTTGACGAGGGACCGCATGATAATTAGATTAACTATAATAGAACCGCAATTGCTTCGATAATTCCTTTTCATTTGAATCTTTTAAAATTATTTATTAAACATTTGAAAAAGATTATTTTTTATTAAAATTTTTAAGAAAAATGGTTAGATCTATCTATAAAAATCTAGCAATAAATTATATGACAAATAAATTAAACAAATTTAAGTGTTAATTAATTTAATTTAGCTTTTAATTTTATCAGTATTTTTGAACTTCTAAATCTAAAAATAAAATTGTCAAAATTTAAAATATTTTGTTGCAAATCTCATATAAAATATTAGATCTATCCCAAAAAGAAAAAAAAAAAAGCCACAAAAAAATAACCGGGTGGGGGACACAAAAGCCCACCAAAAGAATAAAAACAGCAAAAAAAAAACACGGGCGACACGGAGCGATAGGGCACTAAAAGAAAAGAAAAATCACAAAAAAAAATCAGGGGGGACACAAAGGCCCACCAAAAAAGGCCACGAAAAGAAAAAAAAAATCACTAAAAAAATTACCTATAAAAAAAAAATCACGGCACAGAAAGAAGGGGGGGCGGAGAGTGGAGACGCACAAAATAAAATCCTTGTGGGTATCGCGCTATCTCACGCGATACCCATAGGGTATTTGCCGGTACGGGGGGTCCTAAGAGACCCCCATGTATCGTGCCCCTATATTAGGGGCACGGTACGTGTCGTCCCATGCCGAGCGGCACGGGGCGGCACTTAATTCCTAGCTTAGCATCTAGTACTTCTTTATCACGGAGAGATTCTATTGTGCCTGGACCCGATTTATCGAATTAGGAACATGACAACTGGCCACATACTTAGAGAATATTTTTCCCTAAGCATGAAAGGCCAAATACGAAGTTCCTCTAACAACTACTTCCATAAAACAACTATAAATCTCTTCAAACTAAACTAACATATCCCCCAAAACAAAATAAAATAAATCATTCAAATAACAATATATTCAAAGTCCTTTATGTCCTCTAGCTAATGGCGCATCCTGTCTCGTGACCATTCCTCCTGATGTTCCCCACCTGAAACTATCAAAAACCCTTTGTGAGCTAACGTTCTTCAAGATTTACTACCGTCAAGCAAGGAATCTTATTAGCCTACCATTATGACTCGGCCTAAGCTTGCTATTTGGCCTTGTGTGCCTAGATATAAACCATTCTGCTCTAGGGGAAGCACCATATTCAGGGTTGCAGTCTCTTTCTAAGAATATTGTTTATCTTTCTTAAGATGAGAACTCATGGTTGCAAACCTTGCCTAAAAGTAACACCTCGGTGCTGCAAAGCTTGTCTAGGAACAACAGCTCTATGCACGTGTTCAAGGCTTTCTGAACAAAAACTTTTGTTTCTGGCAATTTTCTTCAGTAGTACAACAAATATTTGATGAGGAGCTAACAATATCTTTTATAACGCAACATTTCATTGGCACCAACGAGCATTCTTACTTTAGATAACAACAACAATAGGTGTTAAAAAAGATCATAAACTAACAATAGAAACAGCTTTTAGGTATAATGAATTGAGAATATAGAGCCAAACTGAAACAACTATAGCAAAGAACTAATATAAGGATTATTCTCAAAAGAAAATTATTAGATATATTGAGAAAACAAAGCACCATTGGGATTAGCTTACCCAACCTCAATTAGAGTAGTCCTCACTAGTTCGCGATTTTGAGATGTCTTGTTAGTTCTCCAAAACCTACATAATTCAAAGTTCCTAGTTAAGTGTTCTAGCTTAGTTGAATTGGATTCATTTTTCGTATTATTCTAGATTGAACAATTACCTTAAGTTTAATTCCTTATTACTTGCTAATAAGAATTTTATCATTCATTAATTTTTCATGATCTGAGGCTAAATACAAACACTTCATGCATAATAAATAGTCATTTTCATGAATTTCATCAAACTTGCTTTAAATCTAAAATTTAAAGCTTAAGAATGTCAATTCTAACAAAAGGAAATTTGTAGGAAACATCAAATCCAAAAATAACTAAATGATTATCACTAATCTCAAGTCTCAACCCTACAAAATAGGAAATTTTTTCGTTTTAGTTTGCTCTTTGAATACCCATTTCAAATCAAGTGTTTAGTAAATAACTGTTAGATTCACCTAAATAGACTTACAAAAACTCCATAACTTGAAAATCTCCAAAATTTAACTTAAGGTTTTTTTGAAACTTGGAGAAATTGCCCTCTTTCTTGGCCTAGGATTTATCTAAACTCCTTGGAAAGCTTGGATTTCAATCTTTGATGCTCCAACAAGATGATTTTATGCCAAAATTGAAGCTTGGTGGGGAGGAGACAAAGAAAAGGAAGAAAAGAGAAATGTGGGATGAGAATGGAGGAAGAAAATGAAGAAAGGGGAAATGAAGGATTTTTAACGATTTGTCAAATTTAGGTTTTTGACGTCTTTTGAAGTCCAATTGGTTCCAAATTTCATTACCAAGTTCATTTCTGATCCCTGATCATTATCATAATTTGTATTCTAGTTTTTGAAATAAACTTCCACATGAAGTATTATGTTGACAGAGCCTGCGAAGCGAATCCGTTCGGATTTCGTATAAGGCCATTTGGGTGTCAAATTGAGATGAAACTTTAAGGACAATTTCAAAATATTTTTCTATGTTATGTGGATCAAAATTTTGTAGTGTTTCAAGGTCATCTGTCCTATTAAATAAATATTCTTTCATTTTTAATTACTCTGATTCACTGATTAAGAGATCCCATCATTAGGTTGTCACAAAATTCAATAGTCTTAGAGTCAAGACTAACTTCTATAAAAATTGTAGAATTTTCAGATATTGTTTCGCCTGTAATCTTCTCATGCCGAAGTTCAATTACTACCGAGTTTATATAACCCTGGTTGATCATAAGTAAGTAATAGTCTAAATAAGCATTGGATAGTACAGTAGAACATTCTAGCTATTGAACTATCTACGTTGGTCACTAGTTTGTTAATTGACTGCTTTTTCTAATGTTGTCTCTCCGCCACCGTTTCTCTTGTTCCAAGGAAAATTCTCAAGTGGAAACTAATCTTGTAAACTTTACAGGAGACAAGAATCTAATGGCAGAGATGTCTGAGAAGGCACTAAGTGTGGCACGGCCGAATGCATCTGCTGATATTGCTCGATGTATTCTATCCCTTGTCAACAGGTCCTCTCCAAAGTGACGAGCTGAAAAATCTCTTGAAAAAGGGTTAAATTCTGTCCAATAGCTTCTCTGCAATAGTTGCTCATTTAATTACATTTATTGTGTTATATGAGGAAGTTTTCTTGTGGTTCTAGAGCGCGGGAAGTAGGGTAGGAACTACAATAATTTATGCTAAGCTGTCAAAGCATCTAGCTTTTGTGATTTTGATCTCTATTAGATGTGCCAGACTACTATGAGTGTCGGGGAAGTCATGTAAGATGTAAGATGTATCTTTTTTTAGTGAGAAAATGTCTTTTTGAGAATCAGATATTTTATAAAGTTTCAGAATGTAGCAATTCATTTGAAGTCCTATTACTGAATGTTTTAATATTTGTAGAAACTGGTGCAAGTAGAAACAAGAGAAAGAAGTGAAATCGGAAGCACTGTTAACACGGCTTGTTCTTTACACTTAAGAAACAACAGTTAAGAGGTAAGATTCTGCCACAATCTATAATTCATTGTTTTTTGACTGTTGGGTTCTTCCGTATTCGTCCAAACAACTAGTTAGGATGAATATTAAGTTGTCTATGACATAATTTGAAGTGCATATAATTCCCTTATGCCATAAACGATCTCCTCCAACACCACAAGCAAATATTACAACAAAGAGAAGGGAAAAGAACACATGTTTCACACTATTATTTGTATACGAATCACATGTATCTGCATGTGTTTAATTCAGTTCATTAGACCTCTACAGTCTAAGCTTTGATACATGTTGAATATATTTCAGAGGCGGATTTGTACTGGTAATTAGAGAAAATGTTGCTTGTATGTGATATTCTGAGACAAAGTGGGAGAAAATTTGTTGCTGGTGTTGCAGATGTTTTAAATGATACAACTGTATATATAAGTTGGGTCTTTAAATATCTCAGTGATCAAAATCAGAATAATTGACTCATAATATGTTCCAGATTGTGATGGTGATTGCAATGTTTGTTAATAATTTGTATTATTTTTTTTTCTTCGCTAGAGTATATAGTTATTTTTGGATGATAAAAACATGTTAATTCGGTGTCTGATAATCTTTGAATTTTAACTAGTGCGGTCTATGGGTAGCATGGTGGACCTGGTTGGGATGTAATTTCTCCTTATTTCCATATCATTCTTCTTTGCATACCTAATCAAAATTACAACAGCTACAAAAAAGCATTAATGCACTGAAGTGCTTGTGTGTGTGTGTGTGTGTGTAAAATGTGTGTTCTTATCTCCACATCATTCTCCTTTGCTTCTCTCCATTGCACCCCTGAGATGTAATTGTGTGCAGCGCACATGCATGCATGCGTGTTGGCTATTTATTTATGGGTTAAAAATAGGTCAAATTTTTTGTCCCGTGATAATAGGTCCAGAAGACTAATAATTTGAGTTGGGTGAGCCCGATAAGTTGAGTGGGATTGCGGTCCACAATAGACCTAACGGCAAGAGGCCCAACAATAGACCTAACATCCAGGTGGGTTGAGTCCAGTCGAGAGCCGTGGATGCTGTATCTGTACGCTTTAAGTGAAGTAGTTGCGTATTTTTAACAGTTCGAGTTTTTGGGATTAATGGTTAGCACCAACGATCCAACAAGTGGTATCAGAGCTTTTGGTATTAATGATTAGCGCCAACGATTCAACAAGCGGTATCAGAGTCAGTGGCACGAGTTCGATTCTCACACGGTGTAGGTGTTGGGAGGGGGATTGTTGGTTATTTATTTATAGGTTAAAAATAGTTTCAATTTTCTATCCCGTGACAATAGGCTCACAATAGATCTAAAGCTCAGATGGGTTGAGTCCGGTCGAGACCCGTGGGCGCTGTGTCTGTACGTTTTAAGTGAATTGATTGTGTATTTCTGGCAGTTTAGAACTTTTGAGATTAATGATTAGCGCCAACGATCCGATAGTGTGTTTAATGAAGATGCTCATAGAATACAGCTCTTATCTGCATGTAGGGGTGTCAATGAGCCGAACACGAGCGAGCTGGGGTCGGCTCGTGTTCGGCTCGTTTAATAAACGAGCCGAACATGAGCTGGCTCGTTTAAATATCGAGCTGAAAAATTCGGCTCGTGTTCGGCTCGTTTATTAACGAGCCGAACACGAGCTGGCTCGCGAATAACAAGTTTGATTTTTATTCCTACTATTAGGTGTAAAGTTGAAAGAAAATTAAAATATTAAAATTTTAATATAATAATTAAAATTTACAAAAATTGATGGCCTAAATCTAAATAGTAATATATATATATATATATATATATATATATATATATATATATATATATATATATATATATATATATATATATATATATATATTCGAGCTGTTATCGAGCCAAACACGAGCGAGCTGACCCAAACTTGTGTTCGGCTGGTTTATTAAACGAGCTGAAAAATTCGGCTCGTGTTCGGCTCGTTTACTAAACGAGCGATTCGATCTCGAGCTCATTTCGAGCCGAACACGAGTTGGCTCGCGAACAACTAGTTGGATTGCCATCCCTACCTGCATGCAATCAAAGAAGGCCTTTTTGGCTGTTTCTAGGTCAAAATAGTTGCGGAAATGCACTTGGGGCCTATTTGAATGCTTCTATTGGTTTGTCGATAGTTGGTTGATGGAAGTATGAAAAGATCATATCTACAACTGCATTGTATATGCAACATTTAGACCCCTTGTTCTTGACATGTGACTAATCTCCGCGTGGGTGAAACATGCTATATATTGACATATTAAAATTATCAAGACACCAATAGCAGCTAAATTCAAGCTCCTCGATTACATTGTCACTATTTAGAATTCATTTTTTACTCAAAGGAAATTTAGTATGTCTAAAGAAATCGGTTAAACTTTTATTGTTTATTGTTGGAATTAGAGGACAGCGGAAACTTACAAACTGGATAGCCAATGTATCCAGGAACCAAAAGCCGGATCGGATAGCTTGCTTTACTAGTCTTCTTGAATCGTCCTTGTCTTGATAATTTTTGTCTCTCCACGAATCTCCTGGTTGTAAATCGGATGCGAATCGGGTGCGAAGAGGGCTACCAGAATTCTTTTTTATGTCCACACTCCAAAACTCCGGAAACGAAGATGGAAATTCAGAGAGAACGTAAAGAAAGAATGAGGAAGAAGAAAATCCGATATCGTATATCGTATATCTCAACGAGGGAAGGGGTTCTATAGTACTCCTTAGGATATTCTCTTTCTCACGTAGAGATAAGAAAATATCGGTTAGGATATGGATTAAAATATATTTTTTAACTAATAAGAAATATATCTTTATCTTTAACCCATAAGGATAAATTCTATCCTATTCTTAATACAAAAGAATAAATTCTAATCCAAATCTCATATGGATTGAGTCAAAAATAGAACCGGTCAATATGAACACACCACATGGCAACAGTTTGATGATTGGATTTGATTAAATTCAACAATTTTGGTATCTCGGAGATTATGTTAATGTTAAAGAACGACGACCATTTTGTTTTTTTGGGATTTTGGAGATTGAACTCGTGGCTTTGAAAAAGTCTATCAGCATCGGCAGGCATTTCGACTTTGTACGAAGATCGGTCTCTTGATTTTGGTGGGCGACGCAGTCTAATTTGCAAAACTCACGAGTTTCTTGATTTTGGACTTTTAGCGTTTCAGTAGGACCAAATTGGGCAAGAAAAAATTTACTTCGGAGCAAACAGTTTCTGAAAGCATGCGCTGGTCTCTTGGTTGGCTGATACCTGCAGCCAAAAGGTTGGATTAGACCTGCGCGTCAAGGGAAGTCACACGACGGATGGACTTGATCATGTCATGCATCATCATCCAGTGAATAATTGGATGGTTAAATATAATTTTTTTTAACTTTGGGATGAAAATCTAAAAATATTGTGATATAATTTTGATAAAATAAAATGACTTGCTTAATTTAAGAGATCCACTATCATTCTAACATAACATAAAAATAAATAATAAAATATAATATTATTAATATAATAATATATTCTGTAATTTTATATTTTATCAATCACACACTTAACCCAAGGGGCCCATTATTATTCTAACCATACATTTTTTCATCCAAGAATTAAAAATCTATATATATAGATAGCTTGGTACTTTTAAAAATATAGAAACTTATATATATATATATATATAAATTTTGGTAAAATATTGTTATATTTTTTATATGAATAAAAATTAATAAAATAATATGTAAAATATATAAAAAAATTATAATAAATTAAAATTTAAAAATTAAAAAGTATATGTAACTCATAATTTGAGGCCCAACAAGTAAAAATTATTTCTATCAACAGCACCTTTTGGCTTTGAACAAAAAGAAAAGGACACCTGGGAGAAAGTGATGGAGGTGTCAGTGAGACTCAGTGAAATTGTGGAAAAAAAAATAAAAAAAATGCTAGACATATATCCATATACATTTTAGAAAAATGCTACTTGTGCACCCGTAAGGGATGTACATCTCACACTCCCACCCATCTAAGGGTGGGGGTGTGATGAGTGGTCACTTGATGTGACTCGTAAAAAATATCGACACCATTAAAAGAGTGTAGGTGTAGGATGTACACCCCTTCGGGGTGTACATGTAGCATTACTCTACATTTTATATTTCATTCATTTAAAAATAATTTTTTTTTTATTTATTATTTCAAAATAATGAATAAAATTTATTCTATTTTTTAATAAATAAAGTGTAAAATATATATTCAAAATGAATATATATTTAGTATTTTCCTAAAAAGAAACATACAACAGCAGAAACCAGTCAAAATTAACAATTAACAGCCGCACCATAAATTAGCACAACTAATTCTATACGGGTTGCATAGAACAGGACCGCAACAGTAATTAGTAGAGGACCTCTAGATTTTAGTACATCTTTTCTAGGGATCTATTCCGCTCAAAGAAATTACTGCTGGGTCCCTCCTTTAGATGGGTGAATTAGGACAAAAATTTAATTGGGGACAATTCCTATGGCGTATCTCATCTAGCGTTCATCTATTTTGATATTCTTGCTAGTCTACGGATGGTGGATGAAATTGTCTCATTTTGAAGATTAATTGTATCATAAAATTTTTGTTCGGTAGATTTGGAGGAAGAGTGTGTGGTATTTCGAAAACTTAATTATCGGAATGATTACAGTTTTAGCACCTGGCTGACATATATATATATATAGAGTGTCAGAAAAGTCGGAGTTGTTTTAGCGCGAAATGAACGTGAAATGGACTCGAAGCGTTGAAACTAGCTAGAATTGAAGTTCTGACCATTTTGGGACGCTCGAATTGTTAGCAACGAGTGCACAAATCCAACAGGATCAATTGGCGATCACGACAAAGAAGTAAAATCCAAAATACACGACAGAAAATTAACACACAGATTTACGTGAAAAAACTCTTTACAGGGAAAAAACTACGGGCGAAAGAGGAGAGGTTTCACTATGTAGAAAAGAAGGAATACAAGAGTTCTACTTCGTACAATTGCTCGATCTCACTCTAGGGAAAATAAAAGAGAAATTAGGGTTTTTTCTTAGCGGATCGGATCCGTACCGGCCCGAGCCCTTCGCTTCCACCACAGACATCCACAAAATTTCTCATCGCACCGCGAAGCCGTCGGCGAACCTGAATCATAATATCGAAGCGATTCTGATTTTGAGTCACATCTAACACGAATTAAGGAACCAGACATCTAGATGTTCAGTGCAAAGCTGCGAGAGTTATTGAAGTCATTTCAAGCCTTCTTTTCGGACGACCGAAAGTTACTATAGTAGCCCGAAAGTAAGTTGGTGAACCCCTTGAATGTATCAATCTGTGCTAACACGCGGCGCGTGGGTGGTTGGAGTTTCGAGCGTAGGTTTCGGACGCGAGGAAACACCTGGGTGCTGTTAGAAAAAATAATTTACTAAAATCTGATTGTAATTGACTATTTAACAATTTTCTGTTTAAATTTGAAAAACAAAACTTATCTTTAAGCATTATGAAAATTTCAAAAATTATAGAAGAAAGAAACAAACAGAAAATTGATCCGGAAGTGTGCGATGCACTGCCCTAAGACGTATTTCGGTCCTTCGTGCGGATTAATCAAAAATACCACCCCAACATACTATCGGAATTCCTCTTCTTACGAGCACGTCTGTGAAAAAAGTTGACGAAGACTCTTTCAACACCTGACGATAACAAGCAAAAATAAGAATAAATTCTTTCAAAATATTATAGCTTTGTATTATTTTTTTTCCTTTTTACAAACACTATGTCCATTGTAATGAACAGAGGAGCTCTTATATAGGGGTGAACAAATATGACCGTCGGGATACATTCCTTGTGGACTGAGCGGGCATCACAGGCGCGAGTGAGCATCAAGGGCGTTGAAGTCGCCCTCTCATTCACAACGTACCCAATACAATAAAGATAAATAAATACATAATTAAAATTAATAAATAAAATTAAAATTAATGAGTAAGAAATTTTGAATTTACACCAACAATAAAATTAAAATTAATGAGTAAGAAATTTTGAATTTACACCAACAATCCCCCACAAAATTCAATTTTTTTTAAAATAAGAATTAAACTTAATAATTAAAATAAAATAAAATTATACAATGTAATAGGTAAGGTGTCTTTAAGAGACTTAACCTCACTTAATGTAAACAATTTTAATCAGAAGAAATCGAAGTGAACCAGGTCTTGAACTACGTTCTTTTAACCCTGACTTCAACTGCCACACACAGTACAGAATTCTTCATCACGAGTTTGTGCGTTAAAGGCCATGCACAATACCTTGATTTTTCATAAGAGTTTCTATGGACAGCTAAGATCTCATAGTCGCGGCCTTATACGAATACTCTTATATAGGTGGTCTCGTCCAGGGATGTGTGTAGAGTCACATCTCACGAAAATTATCACCTCGGATTCCATTAAGAGTTGTAAGTTCAACCTCAACCACTACACAGAGCACTACTCATCATAAGTGAATTAGAACTAAAGTTTCTCTAAATAAATTGTAAAAAGTGCTCTTTGGCCAACCTCAACTACAGGAAGGCTCTTTATGGGCAAAGTCCCATCCCCCTCGATGACTATAGGGCTTTAGTCCTATTCAGGCCTTTCGTCAAGCAATCTGCAAAATTCTGTTCAGATTTGATAAAACTCAAAGAAAAAATATCATGAGAAGTTAGTCATCGAATAGACTTTTGTCTCAATTTAATATGTCGACTAGCCTTAGAATTTATCAAATTTTTTTTTTTTACAAAAATCAATTGCAGCTCGAGAATCGCAACGAATAGATGTAGGTGGAATAGGAGTAGAAATCAATGAAATCGATGATAAAAGGTTCTTGAGCCATTCGGCTTCAAGATAAGTAGTGTCAAGGGCAATCAACTTAGCCTCCATAGTGCTTCTGGTTATTATAGTCTGTTTGGTGGGTTGTTAAGAAACTGTATTGCCACTAAGAATAAAAATATAGGTAGAAGTGGATTTGATATCCAAAGAATCAGAAATCCAATTGGCATCGCTGTATCCATCAATTACAGCAGGATAGCCAACAAATCTAAGAGCAAAAGAAATAGTACCTTTAAGATAACGAAATACTCTTATCAAAGCAATCCAATGAATCATACTAGGACTACTAGCATATCTACTCAATCTTGATATGCCATAGGCAATGTCAGGTCTATTTCAATTAGTTAGGTACATCAAAGAACTAATAATTTGGACAAATTTCTCCTGATTTACTAGATTACCAGTGTTCTTCACAAGTTGAATACTGGAATCAAAAGAAGCATAAACAAGAGAGCAATCAGAATATCCAAAATTATCAAGTACCATTTGGATA
The DNA here is from genome assembly GCA_029204045.2 of Tillandsia leiboldiana. Classification (NCBI taxonomy): domain Eukaryota; kingdom Viridiplantae; phylum Streptophyta; class Magnoliopsida; order Poales; family Bromeliaceae; genus Tillandsia; species Tillandsia leiboldiana. The sequence continues at coordinate 23,015,210 of CM055076.1, read as the reverse complement.
TAATGAGATTAGGTTAGAATAATAGAATCAGATGATTTAAGAATTTTTATTCCTAAAATCATATCTTCTTCACCAAGTTCTTTCATATCAAAATGGTCAGATAAGAAGGATTTAACTTGGTTAATCAAATTAAGATCAAGAAAAAGAATTAGGATGTCATCAACATAGAGCCAAAGAAGGACACAACGATCATCAAATCTCTTGAAATAGAGACAGTTGTCAAAATCGTTGGTCAGAAATCCATATAATGCTATAACACTGTCAAATTTCTCATGCCACTACTTCGGTGCTTGTTTTAGTCCGTATAAAGAACGAACTAATTTACACACCTTATTTTCTTGATCAGGCACACAGAAACTTTCAGGTTGAGTCATATAGATTTCTTCTTCAAGATCACCATGAAGAAAAGCGGTCTTGACATCCATCTGGTGAATCAAGAGTTTATGAATGGATGCTAATGCAAGAAATAGTAGAAGAAAGAAACCAATAGAAAATTGATTCGGAAGCGTGCGATGCACTGCCTAAGGCTTATTTCGGTCCTTCGTGCGGATTAATCAAAAATACCACCCCAACGTACGACCGGAATTCCTCTTCCTACGAGCACGTCCATAGAAAAAGTTGACGGAGACTCTTTCAATACCCGACGATAACAAGCACAAATAAAAATAAATTCTTACAAAATATTATAGCTATGTATTATTCTTTTTCATTTTACCAACACTTTATCCAATGTAATGAACAAAGGAGCTCTTATATAGGGGTGAACAAATATGAACGTTGGGATACGTTCCTTGTGGACTGAGCGGGCATCACGGGCGCGAACGTGCATCAAGGGCGTTGAAGTCGCCCTCTCATTCACAACATACCCAATACAATAAAGATAAATAATACATAATTAAAATTAATAAATAAAATTAATAAATAAAATTAATAAACAAAATTAAAATTAATGAGTAGGAAATTTTGAATTTACACCAACAATTCCCCACAAAATTCAAATTTTTTTAAATAAGAATTAAACTTAATAATTAAAATAAAATAAAATAAGATTATCGGGTGTTTATACTATGTAATAGGTAAGGTATCTTTAAGAGACTTAACCTCACTTAATGTAAGCAATTTTAATCAGAAGAAATCGAAGTGAACTAGGTCTTGAACTACGTTCTTTTAACCCTGACTTCAACTGCCACACACATAGTACAGAATTCTCCGTCGCGAGTCTGTGCGTTAAAGGCCATGCACACTACCTTAATTTTTCAAAAGAGTTTCTATGGACAGCTAAGATCTTATAGTCGCGGCCTTATACGAATACTCTTATATAGGTGGTCTCCTCCAAGGATGTGTGTAGAGTCACATTTCGTGAAAATTATCGCCTCGGATTCCATTAAGAGCTGTAAGCTCAACCTCAACCACTACACAGAGCACTACTGTAGAGGTCCAGGTCCCCCTGCAGTTTTTTCCGTGAATCCACAGTGTGAAACACCGATTATTGGTGTGTTGGGCCCATAATACATCAAAGGGATGTTTTGAATGGACCAGTGAGGTTTCTGGATCATGTTTGGGCTTCGGCTGTTTTTGCCGAATTGTAGAAAAGGATTTGGGCCAAACGGAGGTCAGATTTGGATTCAGCGTAGAAAAACGTATCAAAACGGCTATTTGCTTGTATTTTTCTGTGTCCGGATGCCCAAAAAGGACACCCGAAAGTTTTCTGTGTAAAATAGTGCACGGGGGGGAGTCGTGGACCGGCGGGTGACACGTGGCGGCCTGGTATTGGCCGGCTCAAGCTGTCTGGTCCACGGGGGAGTAGCGCTGGTGCACGGTGGACCGACGGGGACACGTTGCGGCCGCCTATTGGCGGGTTCACGCTGCGCGGTCCACAGGAGCGAACGGCCGGTGCATGGACCGGGGCGCGCCACATGGCGGCCCCGGATTGGGCGGCTCATGCGCGCGCGGTGCACGCGAGGGCGCGCGACTGCGGCCGTACGCACGCGGGCGCAGGCGCGGCAGGCGGCGTGGCAGGCGCGCCGGTTGGCGTGCCGGGCGGGGCAGAGCATGCGGCGCCACGTGGCGCCACACTATTGGCGGGTGCCACCCACCCCGCCAGGCTGCCAGGGCCACGCGGCCGCGCCCGGTTCGCCGGGCGCCACTGTCCCCTGTTCGGGGACACGTGTCGCGCCCGGGTGAATCCGGGCGCTGGATTGCAGGCCGGGTTGGGAGCGGATTCGGCGCCCGAAAGATTCGGGCGCCCGAATCCTAAAGGCCCATATGGGCCTTTTGTGGGCTGGGCTGGCCTGGCCTATAAATACCCCTCATCTCTCTCTCTTTTTGCTTTTTTCGAGCTTTAGAGAGAGATTGAGAGGGAGAGCCCTATAGGAGAGTTGTTTCCCTTGATGTTTTTGATCTCGTAGTGGATTCCTAGGATTTTTGGAGGCTCGGCAGTGGCGATCTTGGTTTTACAGTGCGTCTCGACGTTTCCCTTTTTCGGCCCGTTTTCGTCGGTTTTCAATCCGAGAAGCCCCCTGTGCAGCCCCGAAGGAATTTTTGGACGATTTTTGCGGCAGCGTGTTCCTAAGAGGTAGGCCTTCGATTTCCATACTGACCGTTTTGCTATGTTTTAGGTTTTTGGCACGGTTCCCGAGGAATCTTTTTTTTTTGAGAGGGACATTTTTGCACTAATTCTGAAAGTTTGGTTTCAGGAGGGATATATTTATAAGGGTAAAATTGACATTTCATCTATAATCTGTTAAAAAATAAACAGTAACCTAACGGTAATAAATCAGAGGGATATATATGAATAACTTAGAATTTTTGAAGGGATAAATATAAAAAGTTGAACTTTGTAGGAATATATTTGCTATTCGATATGTTTACAGGAATCTATATGAAATTAACCTATATATATATATATATATATATATATATATATATATATATATATATATATATATATATATATATATATATATATATAGAGTCCGGCTAGAATACTATCGGTAGCACTAATTGGTTGGTGCTATCAAGTTTTCTGCCGTTGGATGAAAAGATATGCGGTTGGGATTATAGTGGTCTCCTAAGATTTTTACTATTCAACCAACCACCTAGTAAACCCTAGGGGACCACTATCATCTTAAGCACACATTTTTTAATCCAAAGGCTAAAAACTTGATAGCACCAATGACTTGATGCTATCGATAGTATTATAGCCTAATTATATATATATATATATATATATATATATATATATATATATATAGTCTGGCTACTATGCTTGTACAAACACCAAGCAATTGGTGCTTGTAAGTTTTCTACCGTTAGATCTACCCCTTTGACTAATTTCATCTCTTAGATCATTCTATTTCACTAACCACTCACTTAATCCAATGGGCCACTATCATCCTAGCCACACATCTTTTCATCTAAGTGCTAAAAATCTATAAGTACAAATGACTTGGTACTTTTAAAAATATATGAGCTCAATTATATATATATATATATATATATATATATATATATGCTTTTAAAAGTACAAGCCCATCCATACTTGTGAATTTTTTACCATTGAATTTGTATTGAAATTTGTGATTTTTACTTTATCTTTCTCTCTCTTTAGTTTTACTTTACAAAAACACAAATCTCAATACAAATTCAATGGTAAAAAAATCACAAGTATGGATGGACTTGTGCTTTTAAATGCATGTAAGCTCTACTATATATATATGCATAGGACTACTATACTCTTATGAGTATAGACCCTCTTGTACTCATAACTTTTCCGTCCTTAGATGAAGGGATGTGCGGTTAGGATGATAGTGGTTCCTCTAGGATTTAGTGTGTTGTTGATGAAATAGTATAAATCGTAGGGACCACTATAATCCTAACCATACATTTCTTCATCCAAAGACTAAAATCTTATGAATACGAAAGGATCTATACTAATAAAAATATAATAGTTGAACTTATATATATATATATATATATATATATATATATATATATATATATATATATATATATATATATATATATATATATAGGCTAGAATATTATCGATAGTACCAAGCCATTGGTGCTATCAAGTTTTTAGCCGTTGGATGAAAAAATATGCGGTTGGGATTATAGTGGGCCCCTAGGGTTTACTAGGTGGTTGGTTGAATAGTAAAAATCTTAGGGGACCACTATAATCCCAACCGCATATTTTTTCATCCTACGGCTGAAAACTTGATAGCACCAATTGTTTGGTGCTATCGATAGTATTCTAGCCGGACTCTCTCTCTCTCTCTCTCTCTCTCTCTCTATATATATATATATATATATATATATATATATATATATATATATATATATATATATATATATATATATATATATATATATATATGCATAGGACTACTATATTCTGAGTATAGACCCTCTTGTACTCATAATTTTTTCGTCCTTGAATGAAGGGATGCACGGTTAGGATGATAGTTGTTTCTCTAGGATTTATTGTGTTGTTGATGAAATAATATAAATCATAGGGACCACTATAATCCTAAACACATATTTCTTCATCCAAAGACTGAAATCTTATGAATACGAAAGAATCTATACTAATAAAAATATAATAGTCCAACTTTTATATATATATATATATATATATATATATATATATATATATATATATATATATCAAAATAACTCCGGAAAAAAGACAGCAAACACCTGGGAGAAAGTGCTCCTGGGCACAGGATAGAGATGTCGGTGAGACCCTGTCTGTGAAGTTGTGGAAAAGAGAAAACAAACAAACAGCAGCAGCAAAAACCTGACAAAAGAAAGAACTGCTGCACCATAAATTAGCACAAATAACTCTTATGGGTCACATAACACAGGACACAATGCCACAGTTAATACGAGAAAACCTCTAGTACCTAGTTTTTGGATTCACATTGTGTGAACCTATTCTACTCAAAGAAATTACAACTGAGGTCCCCCTTCAGATGGGTAAAATTAGCAGTGGGAAAAGTATATCTTATTCGGATCCGGATTTCGGGCAATATATTGTGTTCAAATACATACCCGGTTTCTGATAGTGTGCCTGGATTCTGACCGTTGGACCTGATATTTAGCCTAATTTTAGAAAAAAAATTAAGAAAACATATATAAAATCAAAAGTAGTTGTGCGTTCAAAAAAAATAATATTATAACCATAAAGACACTTTATATATATATATATATATATATATATATATATATATATATATATATATATATATATATATATATATATATATATATATATATTATACTCCTAAAATTTTTTCTGTTTTTAAATTTATCCCTCTTAGAAGGCTAATATTAAAACTACCCTTCTTACGTTCCAACTTTTTTTTAAAATACCCCTGAAGTTAAACTCTGTTAGTGTACCGTTATCTATGTGAAATTATTATTTTGCCCTTTCAAATATACCCTTCTAGCATAACCAACTTTTTTTTTATGTATTCTTAAAATTTTCAATAGTTTTGATAGATAAGGACAAAATAGGTATATCTGATAGTTTTCAACTCCGATTATTATTTAACTCTAGTTTAACCCTAGTTAACTTAACAAAGGAAAACGGTAGGAATATTTTTAATAACGGTGGAACGTATGAAGGGTATATTGGAAAGAAAAAAATAAAAGGGGTAAATCAGATATTTCTTCAGATTTCAGAGGTACACAGACAATTATCTCATATATATATATATATATATATATATATATATATATATATATATATATATATATATATATATATATATATATATATTAAAATAAATTATTTAAACTAAAAAATAACCTAACATAATTTAATTTTACTATCGGTACAAAACTAGGACGTTGACTTTGTTTGTTTGAATTTTTTTTATGTTCAGATTCAACCATAAACTTAATCCGAACAAAATAAATTTTCCGGATCCGAATCTTTGGACGAAAATTCTTGTCAGATTATTTTGCATCCTTATTTTGCATCCCTAAGTAAAATGCATGGACAGTTCATGTATTACCTAAAATTTACAACTTGGTCCTAATACTTCTCTACTCAATACTATAATTTCTAAACTTTTTACTTGACTTTTTCGATCACTAAAGATATCTCAACTAAATAAATAGGTCATTCTACAGATTAAGAAAAAAAAAAAATTATATATATACATACTTTTTACAATTAGAAACTAAAGTATAATATATGTGAAAAAACAAATTCAAAAGTGTTGAGTTATAGTGACCAAGTGGAAATATTGGTCTAGTACAAGGACTAATCATACAGTTATTACTTCTTATGATCCAAAGGTTACAATGGTGCCACGCAAGTGGAGCCCACAACTAGCTTGATTGTAGCTAGAACTTAATATTTCAGGAATAAATATGAGTTTAGAAATAAGCAAAATTAAATTAATTTTATATTTAAGATGAAAATTGAATTGTTTTTAAGAATAAAAAAAATAGGGTTTCAATAGTTAGATTGGAATAGTAATAATAAAAATAATTATAATTTTAAAAATAATAATATTTTATCTAATTAATTAATATAAAAATATTAATTAAATAATAATTTAACTTATTTAATTAATTATTGCTAGATAACCCTAAATATTAATTGATAAAATAATTAACAATAATGAGTATTGTTAATAAACTAATTAGTTAATTATCGAACAAGCTTGTTCCAGAAAAAAAAAAAAAAAAAAAACTGGAATAGTAAGATGAAAACTGCTATTTTCATCTATAACCAAATGCGTTTGGAGAACCAGACTCCAGGCCTTGTTCCCCAATCAAACAGTGTCTTAGAGAACAACGATTGTTTTATATAATTTAATATAGTATCAGAATAGGACTAATATTATTTAATTTTTTTTATTTAATTAAACTCACGTCTTGTCTTTGTTAAAAAATCTCGATTCTAAACAAGAGAGAGAGAGAGTGTTGAATATAAAATATATAAACATTATTTTTTATTAGCTTAAGTTTTTAAAAAGAATAACGATTGTTTTATTTAATTTAATATGGTGCTAGAATAGAAGATTCTGAGTTTGAGTCTCCCAAGATTCTTTTTTTTTTGTCTCCAATTCAAATAAATCTAAATTTGAGATAACTATTGCATTTGTCTGTAAAATTTTGTAGAAACAAATTTGCAGATTGTATTAGATAACTCATTTAAGTAAAATTGGCCTTTGTTAATTCAATTAGTAAAATACTAAAATTTGACAACTAAATTTAACAATTATTCTATATTTTTTGGTTTTATTCAGCACACTAGTTACAAGATATTGCCTAAAGTGTATGTGTATGAAAGATTTTTGTAATTTAATCTAATAATAAAGGCTAGAAGTGTACACCCAAAGAAAAAAATTTGTGCCAGAGCAGCCAACTAGGCAAAGCTAAACCAGAATTCTGTGGCCAATAATTGTATAGCTAACAAAAGATGCACTAGAAAGGGATTTTTTTTAAAATAACCTTAAAAATTTTAGAAATGTGAAAACTAACCCCGTACAAAAAATATTTGCAAGAGTAACCCTCATTTTGCCAGCAGGGCGTCACGAAGGCGGAACGACCTGTACTTCCTGAAGGCGCTGAATCATTCAGCGTCTTCACAAAAACCCTGTGAAGACGCTGAATAAATCAGCGCCTTCATAGTATGTGCCGAAGGCGCTGAATGAATCAGCGCCTTCAGCATATACTTTGAAGGCGCTGAATCATTCAGCGCCTTCAAAGTATATGCTGAAGGCGCTGATTCATTCAGCGCCTTCAGCACATACTATGAAGACGCTGATTCATTCAGCGTCTTCACAGGATTTTTGTGAAGACGTTAAATGATTCAGCGCCTTCAGAAAGTACACTCTTCAGGTTTTCCCACCTCCGTGGTGCGCTGCTGGCAAAAGAAGAGTTACTTTTGCAAATATTTTTTATAAAGGGTTAGTTTTCAAATTTCTAAAATTTTTAAGGTTATTTTTAAAAAAATCCCCACTAGAAAGGCAAGACAAGTCATCCATCCTTCAACAGCCTTTTGCTACATGATATAATCACCATAAAGTTCTGTTCCCCACCATCCAACTCAAAAGCACTACTATGGTATGAAAATTTAAGATGCTCACATTATGAGGCATGGACTATCCATAATTATCAGTACCATTTGTTCTCAGATTTTTTTTTTAAAAAAATAAATAAAAAAATAAAAAAAAATCGAAGGACACAGAAATTCTCCTATTCATACACAAAGTAATGTACCTTGTGCTTCTGTTCATGCAAAGATAAATCCAACAGCAGTAGATGACATTTTTGCTGACTGATTAGGCTTCAAAAGTAGAAACAAAATGAAACAAGATACAGCCACAATCAGCAATAATATTCACTCATGGATAAAACAAAAAAAGGGGAGAAAATGAAAGAGATAGAGCCATGTTTCATCCATACTAAGTAATCCAACATCAGTAGATTCTAATTTCACTGAAACTGATTTTGTTTCAGAATACAACACTGAACAGAAGAGAAGCAACAAGGCATAATAAGATCAGCTGCAAAACCATCAATATTTTACATTTACCATGTTCAATTGAACATACACAACAGTGAAAACATCAGATACATTATATATAAAGCATCCCAAACAAATACAAAACTAACACTGTTAATATAAAACAGATCCCCTCCTCTCTTTATTGAGCTAAGGAAGAAAAGGACATCAAGCTTCACTACACCGTTCTCCTCTTTTGGCTTGCTTACGTTTGACGAATCATTTCTCCGGGTTGGTGAATGTCCTTTAACGAACATTTTTCTTCGGCATATCGATTAGAAAATGATGCAACTCCCGTACAACCAAGAACGACGATCCTTTGTCCTCAAAGTACTTACTTCTACTGTGAATTCATAAGCCTGTCGAATGTATCGACAACATTCCTCATAGTTGGTCTTCTCTCTGGATTAGCTTGAACACAAGCCAAAGCAATTTTAAGCACTGCAATAATCTCGTCTTCCGTATCGATTTCTCTAGTAAGGAACGGATCTAAGACATCAGCAAGTGGTTTCTTCTCCTCGATACAAGATTGTACCCATCGAACTAAATCTACTTCTTGGGTTTCCAACAGAACAACCGGGGACCTACCAGAGATCATCTCAAGTAAAATCAACCCATAGGAATATACATCCCACTTCTGCGAAGGTTTTAGTGTTTTCAATGCTTCCGGTGCTTGATAAAATGACCCTTTACTCACAAGAGGACTAATTGAGATATCGGATTGTTGGGTCGGAGTCTTTTCTCCAGCCATTCTATCTGATTGCAAGAATGGCGATCCTCCTGCTATGTTGGCGAGACGGCCGAGGCCAAAATCAGAAATATATGGCTCCATGTTCATTCCGAGAAGTACATTGTTGGGTCGGAGATCGCCATGAACATACTTCTTTGGGCTAAATTCGTGTAGAAATGCTAAGCCCTTGGCTATTCCTTTCATTATTTTCAGTCGAACGCCCCACAACAGCGGCGTAAATTCCATAACTCCGGCTTTCCCTGAAGATGAGTATGTAATCACAAACAAAAAATGTTAAGCTAACATAAATTGTACAAGACATCACAGTTCCCTCTACACACACACACACACACACACATTTCCATGATAAGATAGATATCCACAATTCCCTCTGAAATAAACAATTTTACGCATTTTTTTTTTCAAAATAACATGATTTTATGAAGTATTCTTACTCAATCTAATTACTCAAGAAATTAGATCTGAATCTCGACAAAAAGTTGCTTTCTAGAGACAAGCACAAATTTTCCTCTATACTATCTGATTGAGCATTATTGAAATTACAATAAAGCTTCTTTTTTTTTCACATTATTTTCTGCCAGGAAACACATTATAGTAGCAGAAATTACAATAAGACTGGCGCTAACTCTTCGTCTTAACAAAATTGGCAGTTAAAGCACTCACCATGAATTGCTGCAGTGAGATTTCCATTAGGAATGTAATCATAAATTAGCAACTTCTCGTCGACCGACCAATAATAAGCTCTCAAAGTAACAATATTAGGATGCCGCACTTTCCCAATAGCTTCGACTTCCGTCTGAAACTCCTTGAACCTCTGCAACCCTCCTTCACCGAGCCTCCTCACCGCTAACGTGACCCCGTCCTCCATCACCACCTTGTACACGATTCCTATCCCGCTTTTCCCCAACACGAAGGCCGAAGCCTTCAAAAGCTCATCTAAATCAAACCTCACATGTCGATCCAACGACACTAAATCGTATTGCTCGATATCGTCCGACGGGGTCTCGGATTCTTCCTTCCTGAAGCAATTACAATCCTTTCTACACTTGGTTCCCTTATCGGAGTTCCCACCCTCTTCGTTCTCTCTAGAAGAAATCGCCCTCCAATAACAGTAAAAAAATAGCAATGCTATAAGACCAATTCCGAGCACATCACTCACTACTATCGCAACCACCGCATTTCTACTCAACCCTTTCGTACTACCACTTGTGCTCAAATTGGCATTGGTTTCGACCCCCGAAGGGGGGTAATTGTTCGGTAGAAACGGATTGGACGACGGGACGTCGGAAGAACAAGGGTTCTTCAAGGGAGGGCCGCAAAGGTCCGGATTCCCTATAAAGGCGGTCGGACCTCGATTCTCCAGAGCCCCATTTTGCGGTATCGGTCCGCTGAGATTGTTATAAGTAAGATCTATATAGACCTTCTCCGGCAAATTCCCGAGGCTCGGGGGAATCGAACCGGAGAAGAGATTATGCGAAAGATCGACCGTGCCCTGGAGGCTCGAAAGGTTACCGATATCGCCCGGGATCGGGCCGGTGAACCGATTGTTAGAAAGATTAAGTCTTTCCAATGCAAGCAATGAGCTCCCAAACACATTGGGCAATGAGTTGGTGAAGTTGTTGTGGCTCAAAACTAGGGTTTTGAGCCTCTTGCATTGGATCAATGAGTAGGGCAATGAGCCATTGAGGAGATTATGTGAAAGGTCAAGGATTTGGAGGTAAGAGAGGTTACCGATCTCCGGCGGGAGGGTTCCATAGAGGGAATTGCCATAAAGGACCAAGCTTTGGAGCCCCACAGCGGCGAACAAGCTCGTCGGAACCCGGCCGAAGAGCCGATTGGTCCTTAGATTGATGTGCCTGAGCGAAGAGAGGGAGCCAAGAGAAGAGGGGAGGAAACCCACGAGCCTCTTCTTGGGCAAGCTCAAGGAGACGACTAGGGCACCAATGCAGGTGACCCCGTTCCATGAGCATGGGTTTGGGTCAGAGGAGTTCCAATTCCAAAGGGAGTTTCCTGGGTCCTCTCTAATGGAGGTTTTGAAGGTGAGAAGAGCAACTCCTTCACCGTTCAAAGCATAGGAAGGTGAAATAAGAAGAAGAAGAAGAAGAGGACTGCAGAGGAAGAGGAAGAGGAGCAACAAGGGAGGTGAAGAGGCCATTAATGGGGTAGTTGCAGAGCTGAGAAAGCAAGAAAGGAACAGTATTTGACCGTTGGGAGAGGGAGAACAACACTAAAAAGCTCCAAAATGTAGCAGAAACAAAGTAGTGTGAGAAAATATCGGATCTTTGAGGAGGGTTACCTCTGTTGCAGTGATTTGTGAGGAAAAAAAAAAAAAAAAAAAAAGGAGATAGAGAGAGAGAGAGAGAGAGAGAGAGAGAGAGAGAGAGAGAGAGAGAATGGCGAAGAGGAAAAAAGGAAGAGAGAAAAAGTTGGAGAGAGCTCCACTGAGGAGATAAAAAAGAACACACACACCATATAAGATAGAAGTGTCCGCACACAAAGCCCTTGTTCTTAATGATGAGTTTTTCTCAATGCGTAGGGTATTAGGATAGGAATGGGTACGGATGCAAACGAAGCGGATCCAGAGGCTGGCGAGAGATCCGCTTTGCCTATTGCACTATAACTTATTAGGGATAATTGCCTGTGTACTCCTGAAATATAAAAAAATATCTGATTTACTCCTTTTATTTTTTTCTTTCCAATATACTCCTCATACGTTCCACCGTTATTAAAAATACCCCTACTGTTTCCCTTTGTTAAGTTAACTAGGGTTAAACTAGAGTTAAATAATAATCGGAGTTAAAAATAATTGAAAATACCTATTTTGTCTCTATCTACTAAAATATTTTCCTTCAGCTGTCCCCCTCTTCCTCTTACAACTTACGCTATATAATAATAAAAAAGAAACTATAAATAATTTATTAATAATTCTATTTGTTATTTTTAAATTTAAAGAACCAAAACCGTGTAACCCTCCCTCTCTCCTCTCCCACCTCTTTATCTCACCGCTGTAACCCTAACTCTAACCCTACACCCGAGGTCCTTTAACCCTGGTTTGATCCCCAACTCCCCCCCAAATCCGAAACCCCCTAGCCGATCGATCGATCGACGGCGCCGTTCGTGGCGGAACCGAGGCGGGATCCAGCGACGGGCTCCGACGCGACGGTGGTTGGAGATCACAGAGTGCCTTCAAGAATCATCACCATTTTCATTGTTTAGGGTTTTGCATGAAAGGGCAAAATGATAATTTCACACAGATAACGGCAGTTCCAAACAGTACACTAACAGAGTTTAACTTCAGGAGTATTTTAGAAAGAAGTTGGAACGTAAGAAGTGTAGTTTTAATATTAGCCTTCTAAGAGGGTAAATCTGAAAACAGAAAAATTTTTAAGGATATGTAGGAAATTGTCCCAAATTATTATATTTGTATCATTTTATTTTAATAAACTAATTTTCATAAAAAAAAATTATTTTAAAAATGGAGATCTGCTCCGTTTAATCTGTCTTGAATTATCAAATTAATTTTTTCATCATCTTCCATTCTTAATCTATCTCGGATTATCAAATTGATTTATTTACTATCCTGTGTCCAGTAGTGTCCCGCCCCATTAGGAGCCAATCAGAATAGGAGCTCCACTAATGGGGCAGATAAGAACGAGAGCTCTACTAGCATAGATCCGCCCCGTTAGGAGCCAATCTTATTTTTGATTCAATTGTGTGAACCGGTCAGTTTAGACCAACCTATTATTTATAATAAAAAAATTAATTGCATACAGCTTCCTATAAACATATCGAATAGGAGATATATCCCTACAAAGTTCAAATTTTTATATTTATTCCTTAAAAAATCCAACGTTATTCATATATATCCCTACCGTCTATCTCTGTTAGAAAAATCTAGTTAACCACAGATTAAATACTTAATCTTGGTTAGTTAATGAGGTAAATTTATCTTTTTATCCTTTCAGATATTTCTGCATTAATTTTTGAAGAAACATTTTTAAAAAGACAAAACTGTCATTTAACATATAATCTGTTAAAAATTTAACAGTGAAGTAACGATAATAAACTGGAGGTATATATATGAATAACGTTGGACTTTTGAAGGGATAAATATAAAAAGTTAAACTTTATAGAAATATATCTGCTATTCGATATGTTTACAGACAGCCGTATGCGATTAACCCAAAAAAAATTTGATGAATGAGACTCGGTTGGTATCAAGATAAGGACTTCGTTCATTTGCCCCCACATTTGCTTTTTTCTTAAAACAGTAGACTCTAGTAAAAAAAAAACTAATAATAATAATAATAAAAATCTGAAACTTTAGCTGCATCAAAACAAAGATAAAAAAATTCTAAGCCTTCGTTTGGCTAGGGATATAAGGAGGGATAAGTGCTTATCCCTCTAGTTATATCCAAATAAAATTTTTTAGGGATGGGAACAGTCGTTCTCGTCTTTCTGGAATAAGTTGGTATAAGACTGAAATTACTATTCCAGTTTTTTTTTGGAACAAGGCTTGTTCCCATTTGAGAATAAGCTTAATTAAATTAATATAATTTTAATTATTATTTTAACTCTTTAATTAATCTAATATTTTAATTAATTTAATTATTTTATTAACTAATTATTTAAATATTTAGATAATTAACTAATTATTTAAGACAATTAAAATTAAAATTTTTAACATTTATAAATTTTTAAATTTTAAATTTTAAATTTTATAGCTTTTAAAATTTTTAACTTTAATTTTTAATAAATTTATCATATAATTTTAATAAATTATATGATAAATTTTTTTAATAATTTTTTTTATATATAAGTAAAATATAAATTTTATTAATTTTTTTAATAAATATTTTAAATTAAATATTTAAAATCATATCAGTAAAATTTTAATCATAAATTAAAATTTTAGTCCTCTTTATTCTTCTTATTTCTCTTTTAACTTACCAAAAACAAAAAGAAAAGTTTTGGAGACTTAAAAATCACATTTATACTTTTGGTTACGCCAAGAAGAGAAAAACATGTGGTCTGCAATCGCCTAATTTCTACTTATTTAGTAAACTGATACTTCACAATCTGAACAAAAAAAACATTTAATAGGACATGTTTGGCTTAAAAAATTCTGAATTTTAAATAAGAACTAGTACGGTTGACTCAATTTCCAATCTTTGTTGTTGGAAAGAATCCTATTTCGGATTCAGAACCTCATTTAAATGTGTCCAAAATCATCTAAAAAGCGTTTGGTTCGGGAATAAAAAAAATTTAGTTATACCGGAGATAGGTATAAGTTATGGTATTAGCAAGAATTAGTGTAAATTTCTGTTTGGTTTGGTTTAAGAATTATACCGGGTATAAAAAAAATTGTGTTTGGTAAATTAAAGAGGAATAAGAAGAATACAGAGGACTAAAATTTTAATTTATGATTAAAATTTTACTGATATGATTTTAAATATTTAATTTAAAATATTTATTAAAAAATTATTAAAATTTATATTTTACTTATATATAAAAAAATTATTAAAAAAATATATCATATAATTTATTAAAAATTAAAGTTAAAAATTTTAATTTTAATTGTCTTAAATAATTAGTTAATTATTTAAATACTTAAATAATTAGTTAATAAAATAATTAAATTAATTAAAATATTGGATTAATTAAAGAGTTAAAATAATAATTAAAATTATATTAATTTAATTAAGTTTATTCTCAAATGGAAACAAGCCTTGTTCTAAAAAAAGACTGGAATAATAATTCCAGTCTTATACCAACTTATTTCAAAAAAATGAGAATAGCTGTTTCCATCTAAATAGTGTTTGGATATAACTGGGAGGGATAAATCTTTATCCCCTTATTCCGCTCACCAACCGCGCCCTAATCTATTAAATCTAGTTTTAAAAAAAGTAAAATTTCATTCCAATATTAAATAAAAAAAAGCTACTTCCATCCCTGTTTTTGGTTGAGAACCAAACGACCGTTGGTCATTCTGTTTCTAATTTTTTTTTTTTTTTTTTTTTGAACGTAGGGATGTAAACGAAAAGTCGTAAATATTATCACAACGCAGAAGTTCACGAAAAGTCGTAAAATATTGTACAGAAGTTCTAAAAAGTAGGGATGTAAACGGGTCGGATTCAGGACGAATTTTTAAAAATCTGAACCCGAGCCCAACTACCAAACTCGAAATTTGAATTCGAATCCGAATCCGAGTCCGACGGAATTAAAAAATTCATATTCAAATTCAAACCCGACTAAAAATTCAAACCCGAATTAATTATTTTTCGTTTTCTCTTTACAATATTTCAAAACATATTATATTAAATCTAAAATTTTAAAATATAAATTTAAATAGAATATTAAATATTTATATGAGTCCGGCTACTATGCTGGTAAAAGTACCAAGCAATAGGTGCTTATAAATTTTCTACCAGTAGATCTATTTTTTTGATTAATTTCATCTTTTAGATCATATTATTTTATCAACCACTCACTAAATCCAAGGAGCCTACTATCATCCTAACTACACATCTTTTCATTCAAGAGCTAAAAACATACAAGCACCAATGACATGGTACTTTTAAAAGCATAGAAGCTCAATTCATATTTATATACACATATATTATATAACGTAAAATTAATTCGGGTTCAGATTGGGTACGGTCAAAATTCTTATCCGACGGATTTTCAATTTGTATATCCGTATCCGAATTCATATTCGTTTAATATCGAATAAATTTATTTCATTCGAATTTGAATTTGGATAAAATTTTGGATGTCCGTACCTACTGACATCCCTACTAAAAAGGCTAAAAAGACCTTCATTTTCAACTTGCGAAAATTGGGCCAAACCAGGCTGAGTATAATCCGGTTCGCTTTGGTTCGGTTCGGTTTAATTTTGGACCAGTTGTACGAGAACCGACCAGGTGGTGGACCAGCACATTAATTAACGTTAGGAGCATTGAACGCGAACGGCTATGTATCCGTTTATCAGAGTAATAGCTAGAAACCCCACCACATTGCTCATGCCTTAATTAGTAATTAGGTAAAAATGTACGGAGATCCCTGAATTATTGGCATTTTGAAAGAGCCACTTCTACTCTTTTATTTTTTGGTAAAAATATATGGAGACCCCGCTCAACTCATTTATACAATACATTATTTGAGAGTTCTCTAAAGTCTGACGTATCGTCTTCTCGCTCTCCAAAGTCTGACGTGTGTCGCCTTCTCGCGATCGCTGGGTTTCTCCTCGCCTTCTCGCGATTTCACCTTTTGTGCAACCGGTTTCTTTTGATTCCCTCTTTTGTGACCGGTTATTCTTTCTTATATCTCTTCCAAAAAATATCTGAATCTCCTCTCCTTCTCTCTCTCTCTCTCTATCTCTCTTTCTCTCCCCCTTTCCTCTTCTTTCTCTCTCCCCCTGTCCCCTCCACTCTTTCTCTCTCTCTCTTCCCCAGGTCGACTTCACCACCGTCGTCGCCACCGGTGTCGTCGTCCGCCGCCTCCTCATCCCCTACTCCGGCTGCTATTGGAACCGCGGCATCTCCACCTGCGCCGTATGCGACGGTACCGCCCCGATCTTTCGCAACCACCCCATCGCCGTTGTCAGAGGCGGGGACTCCGCCATAAAGGAGGCCAACTTCCTCACCAAGTACGGCTCTAGGGTCTTCATTGTGCACCGTCGTGACCAGTGACGAAGCCAGAATTTAATTATGAGGGGGGCCAAAATATATTCAAATAAAAATTTTAGTACATTATCAATTTTTTAAAAAATATTTATTAATTAAATAATTAATATAAAAATATTAAATTTTTTTAATTTAAAAATATTTAATTTTTAATTATTTTATTTATATTATTTTATTCAAATAACTAAAAATTTTACTAAATATAACCATAATTCAATTAGATCGACTTTAGCTAAAAGATCTATTAAATTTAGTATAATATTTTATTAAGTTAAATAAAATAGCTTACCAAAAATAGTTAGAAATTAAAAAAATATAAAATAAAAAATTTGAAGTTAAAATGTGTATTTCAAATAACTTGTAAGTACTAGACTCCTAATATATTTTCATCTATTTAAAATGTATACAAATAAAAAATAAAAAAATTTATGTTGGCACAAAAATAAATATTAAAAAGTTGAGAGGGACCATTATTATCTAAAAGAGAGAAAGTGATAAATTAGTATCAAAGACTATTGAGTAATATTAAAATATTGAGGGGGGTCATGGTCACCTTGGGCCCTACTATGGCTTCGTCCCTGGCCGTGACGCCTTCCGCCACCTCCGAGCTCCACAGGACATTATCAGTGTACTAATCTTTTGTTATTTTTGGTTGACAAATCACAAGTAACAAATTGCTGCAGTATTTTTCTTTTTTCTAAGAGTATTTATTTCAAGTTTAACAATCCTTAACTTCCAAGTTTAGTGGTCCTCCAAAACGGGATAAAAATTATATTCTTACTGATTGCTCATCATCTCAGTGTGCTGTAAATTTTAGCTCAGATAATATTCCCACTGGAATCGGCTTTGAGGGCAGCCAAATCATTTTGGTCTCTTTGTCTCCGGAAATTTTGATCAGGGCTTTGGTTTTTGGTTTCTTGCAGCTAATATAATTTCGTCTGTAGAGGTATGGCGAGTTAAAATTTGTAGAGCTAATACATTCAGATAACTTCATGTAGTAATCCCATTCTCAATAATATATTTTTTATTATTTTATTTTGTAAATTTTATTGTTGTAGCTTGTAACGACCCGACCCATTAGCAATAATAACTCGTTGGGTCCAAACCACAGCCCAAAATACTTAAGCCCAGTTATTATTACTAGTGTCCATGTCTCATATAAACCCAATCACAATTCCATCCACATCCGATGTGGGACTATTGGGGGCGTCACAGACTCCCCCGTTTAGGCCTGACGTCCTCGTCGGCCCAAACACACACACAGCAGCCCAAAATCACAAGGCGATGTGAGACTCGTCTCGCTAGCCCTGTCATCTAGACCCAGGCTCAGCCGAGACTCGCCGCACACTTCCGGCTGGTTATTGGCTCCGATACCAAATGTAACGACCCAGCCCACTAGCAATAATAACTCGGTGGGCCCAACGAGTTATTATTGCTAGTGGGTCGGGTCGTTATATTTGGTATCAGAGCCAGCTGGTTACCAGCCGGAAATGTGTGATGAGTCTCGGCTGAGCCTGAGTCTAGATGACAGGGCTAGCGAGATAAGTCTTACATCGCCTGGTGATTTTGGGATGTGCGTGTGTTTGGGCTGACGAGGACGTCAGACCTAAACGGAAGGAGTTTGTGACTCCCTCAGTTGTCCCACATCGGATGTGGATGGAATTGTTATTGGGTTTATATAAGACTTGGACACTAGTAATAATAACTGGGCTTAAGCATTTTGGGCTGTGGTTTGGGCCCAATGAGTTATTATTGCTAGTGGGCCGGGTCATTACATAGCTTTAATATATGAAAATTTAAGTTGAGATTTAACAATAAAATTTTTTATTATAATTGATATATATTTGATGTGATGTACTATTTTCAGATATGGTTAAATTTCAAAAAAAAAAATTAACAGCTTATATATAGTTATTTATTTATTTATTTTACCCATAACCTGATATTTCTAGATATGGTTAATTTTTTAAAATTTTCAACATATAATTTATTTAACATGTAATCTAAATATTTTCAGATATGGTTAACTTTTAAATTTTTTCAAGAAAAAATAATGTAACAGATTTTGTAAGATTATGTCAGATTTGTTGATGTGATATTTTCATATATGGTTAATTTTTAAAATTTTTTAATATACATATATTTAGTTAAATATTTTTATACAGTAAATTATATATTTAATTCAAGTTTTAAAATTTAAAATTTAAATTTAAAATACCAATGTGTTAAAATTTAAATTTAAAATTAATATATTAAAATTTAAGTTAAGATTTAAAAATAAAATTTTTTATTATAATTGATATATACTTGATGTGATGTACTATTTCCAGATATGGTTAAATTTCAAAAAAAATTAATAGATTTTTTAAGATTATGTCCGATTTCTTTTTTCTCTCCCTATCATTAAATGTGATATTTTCAGATATGGTTAATTTTTTTAAAAAATAAACAGATTTGGTAGAATTATGTCAGATTTGGTATAATGGCGGCTCTCTTTTCCTCTGTCTAAGATGACTATAAACAGATTTTAGATATAATAGTTCCAGATTAATTTTCAAAAAAAGTGAACATTTTGTAAGATTATGTTTTATTTTTTTGGTATAATGGTTGCTCTCTTTTCCACATTTTGTAAGATTATGTCACATTTGGTATAATTGCTCCTCTCTTTTTCTGTCTCTAGAATTACTATAGATTATTTATATTTATGAATAAAAATTAAAATATAATTTTAATTTTGAATTTACTATTTAAATCTAAACAATTTTTTATTTGACTTATCTATTTTTAAATCAATTTATTCATGAAACTTAATTTTTATTTATTTTTTGTAATTTATTTTTGCATAGATTTTGTAAGATTATGTTAGGTGTCATCTTTTCCTCTATCTAAGATTATAAATAAATACTCATGATTTATATAAATACTGATTTAATTTGATTTGATGTGATGTGATATTTTCAGATATAGTTAATTTTTAAAAATAGATTTTGAACGGATTTTATAAAATTATGGCAAATTTGCTATCATAGCTACTCTCTTTTTCCCTAAGATTTCTGTAAATACTGATTTGATTTGATGTTATATTTTCAGATATACTTAATTTTCAAAGATTTTGAACATATGTTATAACGTAAGATTATGACAGACTTGCTATCATAGCTACTCTCTTTTACTCTCCTTAAGATTTCAATAAATACTTATTTGATTTGATTTGATGTGATATTTTCAAAAATAATTAATTTTCAAATATTTGAACAGATTTTGTCAGATTATGACAAATTTACTATCATAACTACTCTCTTTTGCTCTCCTTAAGATTTCTATAAATACTGACTTGATTTGATTTGATTGGCAGATTTGTTATCATAGTTACTCTCTTTTTCTATCCCTAAGATTTCTATAAATATTGATTCTTTCAATAAGTATGCGATTGTACTGTTTGGAATTTAAAGTAAGGGTTAATTGCATACATATCCCTGCAAATATGTCAAATTGCAAATATATCCCTGCAAAATTCAACTTTTCATATTTATCCCTTCAAAAATCCACCGTTATTCAAATATGCCTCTACCGTCCATCTCTGTTAAAAAAGTTGATTTAACCCTAGGTTAAATGCTTAACCTTGGTTAGATTAAAAATTGAATTTACATATTTACCCTTTCCATATTATACCTCAAAAAAAAAAAAAAAAAAAAAGAATTATTTTGATGATAGAATTTTATGATTTTTGGAGAGGGGCATTTTTGTAACAAGTATAATGGTATTGCTTTTGGAGGGATATATTTGTAAGGGGGCAAAAAAGTCATTTCACATCGAATCTGTTAAAAAATAAACAGATTCCAAACGGGAATTAACCAGAGGGGCATATTTGAAGAACTTTGGATTTTTGAAGGGATAAATATGAAAAGTTGAATTTTGTAGGGATATATTTGCAATTCGACATATTTACAGGGACATATATGCAATTAACCCTTAAAGTAAAGAAGGTAATTAAAATAAAGAAGATAATAATAATTGATATTTGATTTGATTTGATTTGATATTTCTAGATATAGTTAATTTTCAACGATTTCGAACAGATTTTTTTTAATGTAAAACTACGACAGATTTGCTATCATTGCTATTCTCTTTTGTTCTTCCTAAGATTTCTATAAATACTGATTTGATTTGATTTGATTTGATGTGATATTTTCAGAAATGATTAATTTTTAATGATTTTGAACAGATTTTGTCAGATTATGTCAGATTTGCTATCATAGCTATTTTCTTTTCCTCTCTCTAAAATTTTTATAAATACTGATTCTTTCAACACAGACCTAGAAATTTCTTCCAGGTAGTCTCACTATCATGTTTATTTATTTTTATATTAAAAAGTATTTTATATAAATTTGTATAAATGTGTTTTTTTTTAAAATTTTTTTTACAAATATTTTTATGAGCAGCTCAGAACAATTTGCTGATGACTTATCTATAATACAGCATCCTAAGAAATTTCGACTTACGTAATATATCTAATCTAAATTAGTTTTGCTACGTAATCATCTACTATTATATATAATTATAATTTATTTATGATAACATCTTATTTAAATTGATTGTAGATTTGATGAAACTAGCCCATCTAATGAAGAGAGCAAATGAAGAATTACTAGTTTTGCTCCATCCGATTTACTTTTAAACTAATTTAAATTAAATGTAATATGCCTAACTATTTCTAAGTTCCAAATGTAATACATTATGCCTAACTATTTCTAACTTTGTTAAATTTGATGTAATATATTATGCCTAATTATTTTTTAGAGATAATTGTTGTGTACCCCTGAAATCTGAAGAAATATTTGATTTACCCTCTTATTTTTTTCTTTCCAATATACTTTTTATACGTTCTACCGTTATTAAAAATACCCCTACCGTTTCACTTTGTTAAGTTAACTAGGGTTAAACTGGAGTTAAATAATAATCGGAGTTGAAAACTATTAGATATACCTATTTTGTCCCTATCTATCAAAACTAATGAAAATTTTAAGGGTACATAAGAAAAGTTGGTTATGGTAGAAGAGTATATTTGAAAAGGTAAAATGATAATTTCACACAGATAACGGCAGCTCCAAACGGTACACTAACAGAGTTTAACTTCAAGGATATTTAGAAAAAAGTTGGAACGTAAGAAGGGTAGTTTTAATATTAGCCTTCTAAGAGAGGTAAATCTAAAAACAGAAAATTTTTTAGAGATATATAGAAAATTGCCCCTATTTTTTAGTTGCCGCAGCGAAGCGCAAGTGCTTAACTAGTTTTTTATGGTTTGAGACCTTGACAACGTCTAATTTTCTTTTTATTTGAGCTTTTATACTTAACTAAGCTAAAAAATATTATCAAATTTAATAACTCCACTTGTAATTAATAATTAATTAATCCAATTTTGCATGCTAAAAAAGTGATTAAAGACATCAAATTTGGTGAAGTTACCCACAAATTTGATAAAATCTTCAAATTTTTTGACCAGGATTAAGTCTTTCTTTTTCTGGTCACATTAATTTTTTTATATTAAATTTATTTTTGATTTTTTTAACTCAAGCGTTGGGATTATAGTTTTTGGATGATAATTTTAATTCCTACAACTCTTTTGGTGTAGTATTTTGGACAATATTACTAGTATATTTTAAAGTGGAGCATATATCTTACATCAATTTTATTCAAAAATAATTAATTTTTTATTACGAACTTTAAAATAGAGGGTATAAGATCTACATCTTTTTTTTTAAATATGTAAATAAATTTTTTTAGCTAATAATTATACTCACCCATTAAAGGGCTTTTTTTGAAAATGATCCTCTAAAAATTTGTATTTTTGAAAATAGCCCTACAAAATTTGTATTTGCAAAAAATAATCCTATACCTGCCAACTGGGCGCCACGTGTGCGTGCCACGTCAGCCGGAGAAATGAGCTGGAACGAGTTGAACACGCAGACTGGGTCTGCGTGTCTAAACACGCAGGCTGAGCCTGCGTGTTTAGACACACACACACACGCGCAGGTTGGTGTTTTTTATAAAAGATTTTTTTTTTTTTTTTTTTTTTTTTTCTTTGCTTATATACTCGCTATTCAAATTTTAACATTTTATTTTTTATATTTAAAATATTTTTAAATTTATTAATAAACTCTAAAATGTTTGAACAAAAAAAAAATCAATAAAAATAATATTTTGATCAATGAGAAATATATTAAATATTATATATCTTTAATTTAATTTTAAAAAAGAGACAAAATATACTCAAATAGAAATTTTAGCACATAAATAAGATTTTACCTAATTAAAATTTTAATAAAAAAAGTTTTAGTTAAATAATTAATGTAAAAATATCTTAAAAAATTTACTAAATTAATAGTACTTCGGTTAAAATTTTACTAAATTAATAGTACTTCAGTACAGGGCATATTCCTCCTTAAATTCTATCTTTTAGTTTTTATTTTAAACACGCAGACTGAGCCTGCTTGTTTAGACACGCAGACTCAGTCTGCGTATTCAACGCGTCCCAGCTCACTCCCCTGGCTGACGTGGCATGCACACGTGATGCCCAGTTGTCAGGTATAGGATCAATTTTGTAAATACAAATTTTGTAGGGTCATTTTTAAAAATATAAATTTTTGTAGGATCATTTTCAAAAAAAACCCCCATTAAATTCTAAATTGCAGTTCATTTTTTAGAAGCTTCACACCTCACTTGTCCTCTCATTAATAACCTTCGGAGTGAAAGAGAGTGATGCACGGACCGGGTGTTGCTAAATAAGGGGGGTGTATGTTTAATAGCTAGTATTTATCTATGAATAATTTTAGGAACTAATGCCATGCCCAGTCTTATTAGAAAAAATTATTTACAATCTAATTTTCATTCTAAAAAATATTCTAATCTAACCTAGATTTAGATGAATTAGAAAAGAAAAAAATAACTTAATGATATTTATATAAATTTATATAATAATTAAAAAAAAAATTTCTCTTTCTCTCCACCCACACACCTCTCTCTTTCCACCTCCCCTCTAGCACCTTCTCTCTCTCTATCTCTTTCTCTTTCTCTTTCTCTCTACACGAGAAATTAATCTCATATACTTCTAGATATAGGTGTACTATACGATAGGGAGAGCGTGTTGGATAGTGGATAGGATTAAGAGGTTAAGAGCATTAAGCATGCTAGAGTTAGAGTAATCTTAGAATAGGTGAACCCAGGGAAGTGGCGCGTCACAGTGCAGTGGGCAGAGTGCGGTACCCTAGCTGACGATCGTTATGGATGACTCCATGGGAAGTGGGGTGTCACAGTTGATTTCTGATCCAATCATTAGTTGGTAGTGTGAGACAAGTCTCAGCTGAGCCAGAATTATACAGATGGTAGAGTGTGACTCCTCGGCTGATGACCGTTGTGGCTGGAGCGCGGCTCTGCATAAGGTCGGCTAACGTTAGCGAGATGAGTCTCATATTAACTGGTGCTTGTGAGTTTCTTAATCCGACTATAGCATTTTGGGCGGTGGTTAGTCCCAAGAGATTAAGAGGGTTAAGTGTGTTAGAGTTATAGTAGCTCTAGAATTGGTGGACCCCTGGAAAGCGGGGCGTTATAGTTAGTTTCATAGCTAATCACCAGTCGAAAGTGTGAGATGAGTCTCAGCTAAGTTAGGGTTATATAGCGGGTAGAGCACGGCTCCTCGGCTGACGATCGTTGCGTGGAGCACCACTCCCCACAAGGTCAACTAAGATTAGTAAGACGAGTCTCACATCATCTGGTGCTTGTGGGTGAGTTTAAACCTAAAGAGGACGTCAGAATTTAAAAGGGGGATGGATGTGACATCCCAAAGATTTGAAATAATCCTATAAATAAGATATAATAGGACTAAACCTTTTAATCCTGCTATAGTATGTTGGGCAGTGAATAGAACCAAAATATTTAAAAGAATTAAGCGTGCTAGAGTTAAAGTAGTTTTAGGATGGATGAACCCTTGAGATGTGGGGCATCACAGTACAGCTTGATGGTTGGTATCTGAGGTCCCAAATTCGAAGCTTAGTTGCTTCATAATTTTCAGCTAAGTTTACTTTTTAAAAAAATGAACGAAATGAATAACATGCTACTTTTCTCTCAAAAAGAGTGCGGCACCTCGCCCTAGGGCTAAGGGTTTTTGGTTTGAGACCTTCTCAAATTTTAATTGTCTTTTTATTTGAATTTGATACTTAACTAGTAAGTTTTAAAAAATTATCAAATTTAATAACTTCATTAGTCATTAATAATTGACTGATCTAATTTTATATGCTAGAAAGTGATTAAATACATCAAATTTTGTAAAATTATCAAAAAGAAAATGATAAAATATCTATTTTTTTTTATTAAATCACTTATTTTTAACTAAACTCTCCATCAAGTAAAAAAAAAGGGGCAATTTCCTATATACCCCTAAAAATTTTCCTGTTTTCAGATTTACCTCTGTTAGAAGGCTAATATTAAAACTACCCTTCTTACGTTCCAACTTCTTTCCAAAATACCCATGAAGTTAAACTCTGTTAGTGTACCGTTTGGAGCTGCCGTTATCTGTGTGAAATTACCATTTTGCCCTTTCAAATATACCCTAAATCCTAAACCCTAAACCCTAAACCCTAAACCCTAAACCATAAAACCCTACAAAACCCTAAACTCTAAACCCTAAGGCAGCGTTTGGTTGGGGGATAAAGGGGGAATAACCCCCTTTATCCCCCTATTCTTGCCAAACACCATACAAAAAAGGCAGGGGATAAATTTTTTTTTTATCCCCTTCTTAACGGGTTATTCTAGGATAACCCGTTAAGATTTATCCCATAGGGGAGCCGGAATAGTGGAATAAGGGGGGCAGGGATTAAATTTTTTCACTTTAATTTTCAATACAAAAACTTTCAATACAAAAAATTAAATTTAAAAATATAATATTTAAATTTTTAATTTTAAAATTTTAAAATTACGATTTAATTTTCAAATTTTAAAATTTTAAAATTGAATTTGAATTATAAAATTTTAAATTTTCAATTTTAAAATTTTAAAATTTTAATGCGAAATTTTAAATTATAAATTTTAAATTTCAAATTTGAATTTGAATTTTAAAATTTTAAAATTTGAATGTGAAATTTTAAATTTAAAATTTCAAATTAAAAAATTTCAAATATAAATTTTAAAATTTAAAATTTAAAATTATAATTTACAATTAAATTTTTAAAATTCAAAATTTAAAATAAAATTTGAAAATTAAAATTTAAAATTAAAGTTTAAAATTAAAATTTAAAATTTAAAATTAAAATTTAAAATTAAAGTTTTAAATTAAAATTAAAATTTATAATTTATAATTTATAATTAAAATTAAAATTAAAATTTATAATTTAAAATTTATAATTTTTAAAATTCATTTGCACTTTCATTTTTAAAATTTGCAGTAAAATATACTATAAAATAAAAATTATTATTTTTTTAGGTAAGATATAATTTATTACTTATAATTAAATTGCTTCAAATTAAATATAATTTTTAAATTAATTTTCTTACAAAAAAAAAGATAAGGGCAAAGTTGGCATTTTGAAAAAAATTCTATCTTCTTTTTTCACTATCCTCCACTATTCCATAATTTCAACCAAACACTATTTTAGCTATTCCAGAGAATATCAACTTTTCAACCAAACGCAATTTAACTTTTATACTTCTTTATCCCGGAATAGCAAGCTATCCCAGGTATAAAAAAATTTATACCTCAGAAATTAATCCCCGAACCAAACGGGGCCTAAAACCCTAAACCCTAAACCCTAAAACCCTAAAAAATTCTAAGCCCTAAACCCTAAAACCCTAAACCCTAAACCCGGGCAAAATAGGTATATCTGATAGTTTTCAATTCCGATTATTATTTAACTCTAGTTTAACCCTAGTTAACTGTAAAGTACCGGATTTTCGGCGCATAAATAAATGTAGATAAAGGTGGTATGAAATACTAGTGTTATGAAAGTTGGGGAAGTAAGGAACATTTGGACGCGAGTTGGGCCCAAATCGGGTTAAAATGGAGAGATCTAAAAATTTATTTGAGAAAGGGGGCCCAGATTTTTAGTGCAAAATTCACAGTGTCGGAAAATTCCGAGAAAATTACGGGAGCCCCGTAAATATGTTTTAAGACCACAGAAAAAGTTTCGCGTTAATCGGATACCCGATAGTGAGAACGGGCTCCGCCAATAGTGTCAGAAAATTCTGAGAAAATTCGGGGAGCTCCGTAATACTATTTTAAGGTTACAGTAAAAGTTTCGTGTTGATCGGATACCCGGATTGCGAGAACGGAGTCCGCCAGTGATTCTGGATACAGTGAGGCTTTTGGTGACCCAGAAATGACCCAAATTGAAAATTTAAAATTTTTTATGGTAAATTAAGCTGAAACGAAATCGCCTGTTAAATTTGGACGGAAACGGACAAGAAACGGATAGAAAACGAGACAAAAACGAATTTTCAAAATGATGTGCGAATTCCGAGGCGGCAGAGGCGTGCTGCGCAAGGCGCGGGTGCGCGCCCGCGTGGCGCGCAGGACGCGCGCCACGTGGCGCAGGGGGGCGCCGCCTGGACCTGGTGCACGCCCCCTTGCCTGGTGGACCGCCACCCAAGTTCCCGTTCGGGGGGGGGGGGGGGGGGGACCGTGGACCCGGTCCACGATCCACCCCTCTCCCTTCTTTTCTCCTTTTCTTTCCTTCTTCTTCTTCTTCTTCCTCCTCCCCCGCACCGTCATTCTTCTTCCTCTTCTCCCTTTCCTTCTCCACCCGAGCACGAGGGAGAGCGAAAGAGGGGATTCGTGGGGAGGGAACGACGCTTCGACGATCTCGTGGAGCGCGCAAAGTGCTCTAAAAAGTCAGATGAACTACGCGACGCTGTCGAGGTAGACCGTTCGTTGTTTTCTTTTCGATATTTTTAGCACAATTTGTAGGGTTCCTTTTTGGACATTAAATTTGACCCCGTATCGTTTTGCGTATTAGGGACCGAGTTCTGTTGTACCGTTGCTGCACGGACTGTCGCGGGTATTTTTGACGCGCACCGTTTTGCGTGCCGACCCTAATATTATGCATCATTTTTCGTGCAGGACTAAAAAAACGTGCATCGTTTTGCGTACAACCCTACAGTGAGGCGTGCACCATTTTATATGCAGATTTGAGATACGTGCACCGTTTTGCGTGCCGATCGTGTTGTCGCGCACCGTTTTGCGTGCTGACCTTAATATTATACATCATTTTTCGTGCAGAACTAAAAAAATGTGCATCGTTTTGCGTGCAATCCTACAGTCGAACGTGCACCGTTTTGCGTGCAGATTTGAGGTACGTGCACCGTTTTGCGTGCAGATTGAGTTGACGCGTATCGTTTTGCGTGCTGACTGAAGTGGCGCGCACCGTTTTGCGTGTGGATTTTTCTGACGCGCACCGTTTTACGTGCAGGTTTGGTGGATGTGCACCGTTTTGCGTGCAAGCTCGTGGGGACAAGTGGAATCGCGCGGAGACCAATTGCAAGTGTCTACGAGCAATTGGGGACACCACAAGGTGGGAAATTCTGCCGAAATTGGGTGACCTCTCCCCTTGCTCCTTTGCTTTTCGATTCGAAGCATGATAGTAGCATGTTAGAGGCGTTAGGTAATTATGATATTGATTGCCTGTATAGATGGATTCAGATGAAAACGAGCAACTGTTGGTTGCCAGAGATAGGGGAATGGTTGTGCATGTGCAAAGAGATACAGAGGAAAAGTGCAACTGTTGGTTGCCAAACATATATGATGAATATGCATGCGTAGAAATAATTACTATTTTATGAATGAGATGAAAATAATTGCATGCATGAAAATGATTAGCTATTCATGATTATGAGCATGTTAGGGTATAACCCTAGGAATCACGTGACATAAGGGAATAACAGTTGTTGGTAGTAAGACTAGGAGAAAACCTAGTATAGGGGTTTGACGAGTGACATCAACTTAGGAGTTATCCTAGGGAGGACGATTGGCATGGTCTTAGGTGACAACCTAAGGACACTGGATAGAGTGATCAATATAGAGTCAGAGAACTCTAGGACGTATATGACATGGAACTTAGGTAAAGGAAACCTAAGGAGAACTAGTGATCAGCATAGAGTCAGAGAACTCTAGGATGTGTATGGCATGGAACTTAGGTAAAGAGAACCTAAGGTGAACTAGTGGTCAGCATAGAGTCTAGGAACTCTAGGACAAGTATGACATGGAACTTAGGTAAAGGGAACCTAAGTTGAGCTAGAAGAGTTTAAACTCACAGACAGAAAAATAGAGTCAAGTTGACTCTAGGATTCAGTAAGGAATCAAGAGAATGAAAAAATGGGTCAAATGTGGAGACATGAAAGGGGAAACAGGAAATTAGAGTCAATGTAACTCTAAGTTAATAGTGGAACAGGAAAATAGAGTTAAGTTAACTCTAGGATTTAATGAGGAATCAGGAAAGTGGGATAAGATCTCAGGGTTAAAAAATTAAATAAATACAACCCTAGAAAGTCATAGGGTGGTTGCGCAAATGAACGATAACTTTAACTTCAATTTGAGTTAAGTAAAAAAAAGTGAAATGTTTAAGAGTCCAGGAGACTCTCTAGTTATCCTTATGGCGAGACCTAGGATAAGAGATAATTTGTTGTAAAAATGGCAAAGTTAAAAGCAAGCTAAAAGTGGCTAAAAAGCATAAAGAGAATGTAAATGGATCCTTCGAATTTGAGACTCGTCAAGTGGAGCAGGACTCCCTGGGCAGTGACCCGTCGGACGAGGTACTTTCGAAAGGCTAAAAGTGAAAGTAAAGAGCTAGATGCTCAAAGGAAAGAGAAAGAGATTTGCCAGTGGCACAAAGGGAGCTATAAGCTCGAATAAGAAAGAAAAGCAAGTGTTCTAAGGCAAAGAGGCTAAGAACTAAAGTAAAAGAGAAAGAAAAAGAAAAGAAAAGAAAGAAAATATAAAGATAAAACGGGCGTACCTGCGGGGAGGAAACGTGACCCTTGTTGGAGGAGCGGCAGGATCCCTCTCCCGGGCAGTGACCCGTCTGGCACGTTTCTCTCGTAGGACGGGGTAACACTTGCGAGTGTTATCGGTAACCTTAGAAATCTTATCTTATGGTAGCAGGACTACCGGGCTGGGGCCCGTTGGATAAGAATTTTTGAGGGTCAAGTTGAACTAAAGCACCAGAATTTAAAGAAATAAAGAGAAATTAGAATGGCCAAGGTGGCCGGGTTAGTTTGACCCTGTATACAGCGGCATAGTGGCCGAGTGGGTGCTTAGTAGCCTGATATGACTAGATAGAGTAGTGCTGGGTTGATGAGTATATAGAGATAGTGATATATTATTGTGCATAGTTGCATGTTGATATTGAGGATTTTAGTTTCCTAGCACTATTATTATTGCTTCCATTGGACCAAGTGGTGTAGGACACTTTATCTCGGTGGTTGAACCCACTGGGAACTATGTCGTAGTTCTCACACCCCTTGGGTGACTCCCCCCCCACAGGTTCAGGTATGGATGCAGCGATCGCGACGGTTCAGATGCAGACGGCGAGGTATACGACAGGGGCAATGGCCCGGCAACATAGAGACCTAGAGGGTCTAGCAGAGGTATCCCTTTATATATGTTTATTGAGTGAACCTTGTATGGTGAGGAAATCATGTAAAAGAGTTGTAATAATTTTATTTGCAAGTTCAGAAATGTAAAGTGTAATAAATTTAAGTTATGGTTCACTCCGGTATGCTTTCATTTCTGCATTAACTAATTGTTATTGAATGAAAGTTTTAAATTTGTAGTGATTTTTAGTACTCTGATATTGAGCTTCCGCATACACTTGTTGTGTCATTATGGATGTTACCGTTCCTTTCGGGTAGGAAAAGGTCTTACTCGATTGGCGGGTCTGTTGGCGTGCCCGAACCGTACAAATTGGCGGACTCGAGGCGTGACATTAACTTAACAAAGGGAAACAGTAGGGGTATTTTTAATAACGGTGGAACGTATGAGGGGTATATTGGAAAGAAAAAAATAAAAGGGGTAAATCAGATATTTCTTCAGATTTCAGGGGTACACAGGCAATTATTCAAAATATATATATATATATATATATATATATATATATATATATATATATATATATATATATATATATATATATATATATATATATATATATATATATATATATATTTCATTGAGTTATTTCAGACTGACCTATAGTTGAGGAGGTCTCTTTACATTTTCACCTTTCTTTTTTTATTGATAATTCTCTAACTTTTTTATTAAATTGAATGGTTTTAGCCAAATAAATTAGGAATATACTCAAATTTAATAGTTTGCTAGAATGAAACACTTGGCAACTAATAGTTGAGAGCTATGCTACTGTACACACTCCTACAAGAGCCAATTAATATTGAGCTCGTCTTATTAACATTTTTTTAATACTACAATTATGAAAAAAATTTAATCCATAGGATGAGGAGGTGTCATAATAGAATTTGCTAATTGCTAATAGAGATATTAAATTTAATAAATTTTTTAATTTAATTATTTAAAATAATTATAATGAAATAAAATAAAAATGAGAAGAGTATTGATGAAATAAAATGAAGTCAAGGATCATAGTTCCAAAGGGCCAATAGGGATGGTCTCAATACATTTTAACATATAAACAAGAAAAATATTTCTTATGTATTTCAAATAGAGTGTATATCTTACACTTCAAAAATAATATATATATTTTAAAGACTAAATTACAGAAAATTCTCCTGTAATATCTCACTTTTTTACTTTGCCCCCCTGTCTTTTAAAAGCCTATATTTTGCCCCCTCGTAATTACCGAAATATGTATTTACCCCACCGCCGTCACGATTCCGTGAGTGAGCCGTCAGTTTTTTTAAAAATATTATTGGATATATTCAAAATACCCTTTAAAAATGGCAGAAAATAAGTCTAAACTCCTTTCTCTTTCATCCATTACCTTTTCCCTCCAATATAAGGTAAGGGCATTTTCGTCAATTTACCTCCTCCGTTAATGCCGTTGCCCCCTAAAGACAATTCGGTAATTACGAGCAAAATGTAGGCTTTTAAAAGACAGGGGGTCAAAGTAAAAAACCGGAATATTATAAGGAGGTTTTCTGTAATTTAGCCTATTTTAAAATGCTTCTTATGCACTTTAAAATATAAACAAAAAAAATACATTTTAACCTACAAACAAGAAAAATACTTCTTATGCACTCCAAAGTAAGTGTATATCTTACATTCCAAAAGGAGTATATATATTTTAAAGTGGGATAAATTTTACTGGTCACTTTGAAGTGAATATTTTGAGTTATAATCTCACTACTCTAATTCATTGGCTTTCTTTCTTTTTCTATCTTATATTTTTTTAAAAAATAAATTAAAACTCAAAATGGTTAGTAAACCCTACCAACCTTGAATCGGGATTATAGGTATTGCAATCCTTTTGGCTGTAGACATTTCTCATAAATAATACACAAACAAGACTAAATTACACTTTGGTCCTCAAATAATAAGGTGCTTTATATATTGGTTCTCACATTTTTGTTTGTTATAATTTCTAGCTTAAACTTTTTAAATTATTATAATCAAATCTTAGAAATTAATTTAATTGACTAAATATTAATGCGTCAGTAATGTGAAAGTGATGTAACATTATTATTATTGACGATGCGATAATTATTAAGATGCTATATTACTTTGAGCAATGCTTCTATACTTTTTATTTTTTGATGATGTTCATTCATTTCTATTCAACGACTCATATTTAATTTTTATTTAGTTGTGACCTGCAATAACATATCACTTTTAGAGAGGTACCGATTATCAAATACCTTAAAAAATAATATTTTAGTCTTTTGATTTATGAGTAATTAAGTGATTTTGCTCCACTATATTATTATCTAATCTAGCATATATCTTCTCTCTTTGTTTCATATTTCTATATCTCCTCTCTTTGAAATATAGTAAAGAAAAATAATTGTTTTAGGTTCGGATTTTCGTGTTTGGGTTTGAGTTTTAAATTTTTAGTTAGTTTCAAGTTTGGATATAGAATTTTGAAATCCGTTGGTTCAAATACTGGTTTTGGGATTGATAGTCAGGTTGTGACACCTCTGGAATTTGGATTAGTCCTATATATAAATAATATAATAGGACTAAATCTCTTAACCCGACTTTAGCATTTTGGATGGTAGTAAGACCCAAAAGGTTAAGAGAGTTAAGCGTGCTAGAGCTAGAGTAGTTCTAGGATGGGTGATCCTCTGGAAAGTTGGGGCGTTACAGTTGGTATCAGAGCCATTCACCAGCCGAAAATGTGAGATAAGTCTCGGCTGGCTGGCTGAGCCAGGATTATTTAGCGGGTAGAGCGAGGCTCCCCGGCTAATAACCGTTGTGGGTGGAGTGCAGCTCCCCACAAGGTCGGCTAAGGCTAGCGAGACGAGTCTCACATCGCCTGGTGCTTGTGAGTGTCTTTGAGCCTGACGAGGACGTCAGGACTTAAAGGGGGGAAGAATGTGACACTCCCGGAATTTGGATTAGTCCTATATATAAATGATATAATATGACTAAATCTCTTAACCCGGCTTTAGCATTTTGGATGGTAGCAAAATTCAAGAGGTTAAGAGAGTTAAGCGTGCTAGCACTAGAGTAGTTCTAGGATGGGTGACCCCCTAGAAAGTTGAGGCGTCACACAGGTACGGATTCAAGTTTTTGAATACTCATCCAAATCTAGCTCGTTGACATTGCTAATCATTGGTTCTACCATTATATTTTTTTTACAAGTAATTTTAGCCCTTTTAATTTTTACATTTAAAATTATATCTAAAATATTTATTATGGTTAAAATGTCATTATATTTAAAACGTCTATTACTTCTATCAGATCAAAATTGTTCCTAATCTTATTCAATTCAAAGAGTTGAACCAAACCGCTTAACAGATTGGATTACAGTCTAACTGGTCGAACTAGTCGGTTCAATCTAATTTTATCGATACTAACTTAATATACTGTTTAAATCAATGGGGTCATATTGGTAGACTCAAGGATTCATATAATAGTTCCTTAATAATTTTGGTTGCGTTTGGTTCGGGTATAAGCGAGAACTATTTATTTCAGAAATAGGTATAAGTTCAGGAATAAGCAGAAACTAATGTATTTTTATATTTGGATGAGCATTAGAGCTGTATCAAGTATTAGAAAAATTATGGCTGATTTGATAAAATGGAATAAGAAAAATAGACGGAAGAAAATTTTTTTAATTGACAGAATTGCCCTTTACCTTAAAAACCTATTTAAAAGAAATTTAATTATAATTTGTATTTGTATTATTTAATTTTAGCTTTTGTATATAAAAAAATTAAAAATTTGTATAAATTTAAAAATTTGTATAAAAAATTGAAAAATTGAAAAATTTATAATTTATATAAATTTTAAAAATATATAATTTAAAATTAAAGTTAAAAATTTAAAAATTCATAAATTTAAAAATTTATAAATTTTAATTGTCTCGAAAAATATGTAAAAAAGTATTTTTGGGTGTGAACAAACTAGGGTAAGAACAAACTGTTCCCACCCAACCCTGGAATAGCCCGTTAAGATGGAAACAACCTATTTCCACCATAATTAATTTTGTTTACATATGAAGGAGAGCATAACCCCTTATCCCCCCCCCCTTTTATATCCCAACCAAACGAGGTCTAAGTTTTTGGTATATAAATTCCTCACAATATGTATCAGAGTTTCTTATGTTTTTGGTATATAGATTTCTCACAATAGTTTTTCTCCGCAGAATAATGAAAATATTGTAGAACTTGAGATAGGTTAAGTGTAGCAAAGTGCAACGTAATCGTTGTTCGTAAATGTTAAGATCGAGCATGAATTGTTGCTCCATTAGAGTAAAGTGGATTAGCACTCATTAGAATTTTAATTACAGTCAGATTAGAATTGTTGGAAAAAAAAAAAAATACTAAATTCAATTATAATTAATTATTTAACTAATTTTGTGATAAAGGTAAAAATAGACTTATGCTAAAAAACTATAAAATTTGATAATCCGATATATTGTAACGACCCGACCCACTAGCAATAATAACTCGTTGGGCTCCTATTCGATATATTGTAACAACCCGGCCCACTAGTAATAATAACTCGTTGGGTTCAAACCACAGCCCAAAATACTTAAGCCCAGTTATTATTACTAGTGTCCATGTCTCCTATAAACCCAATGACAATTCCATCCATATCCGATGTGGGACTATTGGGGGCGTCACAGACTCCCCCCGTTTAGGTCTGACGTCCTCGTCAGCCCAAACACACACACAGCAGCCCAAGATCACCAGGCGATGTGAGACTCGTCTCGCTAGCCCTGTCATCTAGACCCAGGCTCAGCCGAGACTCGTAACACACTTCCGGCTGGTTGTTGGCTCTAATACCAAATGTAACGACCCGGCCCACTAGCAATAATAACTCGTTGGGCCCAAACCACAGTCCAAAATACTTAAGCCCAATTATTATTACTAGTGTCCATGTCTCCTATAAACCCAATGACAATTCCATCCACATCCGATGTGAAACTATTGGGGGCGTCACATATATAGTATTTTGAGTGATTATGATATAACTAGTGTTCATTTTCATGTTGTGTAGCTGATTCGTTAAGTTAAAGATATATTTTACATTCTACATAATAAATTCAATTGTGTATTTCTATATGTCTGACAATTAAGAAAATTCAATTACTCCTTACAAGTGAGGAATCAATAATGAAATTTACAATTACTTTGCGAAATTAATAAGAACTAGCGAAGGCTCGCACTTCGTAGCAGATAAAAGCTATATAAATAATTAATAATAAAAAAATATCAAATATTTTTTTGTGTATCTTACTTGTCACATATATTAAAAGTTTTTTATTATTGGTGGCAGGAATGGGTCCGATGATGGCGATAGCGACATTCTTTATGACCGAGAGTTTGACATTCTTGAGATTTATCGTCTCTAGAAGGAGTGAAAGTAGATACATCAAAGATTTGTGCAGTACAAGAGTGGCCAATTCCGAGGAGCATTCATGAAGTGCGGAGTTTTTACGGATTAGCATTGTTTTATCGGAGGTACATTCAAATTTTCAACAGCATGATGGCACTGGTAACCAATTGTTTAAAATAGGAGAAAGGGAAAGGATTGCATGTTAGTGAGGATGAAGGGGAATGTGAAAGGGAAGGGTCGTAATAAATTAATTGAAATTAAAAATTTAGTGGAGGAAAAATGAAAAATCATGTTGCTAGATAGGAGCGCAAAAAAGAGAGGGGGAGGTTGAGAAAGAAAATGAAAAAGATGAAGGGACGGTTTAGTGGAAATAAAAATAAAAAAAAAAATTCAAAATTTTTTTTTATGTATTTTATCTGTCACATATATTAAAAGTTTTTTATTATTGGCGGCGGGAATGGATCCGATGACGGCGATAGTGACATTCTTTATGACCGAGAGTTTGACATTCTTGAGATTTATCGTCTCGATAGAAGAAGTGAAAGTAGATACATCAAAGGTTCGTGCAGTACAAGAGTGGCCAATTCCGATGAGCATTCATGAAGTGCGGAGTTTTTACGGATTAGCATTGTTTTATCGGAGGTTAATTCAAAATTTCAACAGCATGGTGGCACTGGTAACCAATTGTTTCAAATAGGAGAAAGGAAAAGGGTTGCATGCTAGTGAGGATGAAGGGGAAGGTGAAAGGGAAGGATCGTAATAGATTAATTGAAATTAAAAATTTAGTGAAGGAAAAATAAAAAGTCATGTTGCTAGATAGGAGCGCAAAGATGAGAGGGGGAGGTTGAGAAAGAAAATGAAAAAGATGAAGGGACGGTTTAGTGGAAATAAAAATAAAAAAAAAATTCAAAATTTTTTTTTATGTATTTTATCTGTCACATATATTAAAAGTTTTTTATTATTGGCGGCGGGAATGGATCCGATGACGGCGATAGTGACATTCTTTATGACCGAGAGTTTGACATTCTTGAGATTTATCGTCTCGATAGAAGAAGTGAAAGTAGATACATCAAAGGTTCGTGCAGTACAAGAGTGGCCAATTCCGATGAGCATTCATGAAGTGCGGAGTTTTTACGGATTAGCATTGTTTTATCGGAGATTAATTCAAAATTTCAACAGCATGGTGGCACTGGTAACCAATTGTTTCAAATAGGAGAAAGGAAAAGGGTTGCATGCTAGTGAGGATGAAGGGGAAGGTGAAAGGGAAGGATCGTAATAGATTAATTGAAATTAAAAATTTAGTGAAGGAAAAATAAAAAGTCATGTTGCTAGATAGGAGCGCAAAGAGGAGAGGGGGAGGTTGAGAATGAAAATGAAAAAGATGAAAGGACGGTTTAGTAAAAATAAAATAAAAAAAAAAATCAAAAAAAAGAGAATGTGCCAAGTAGCTATAGATATTGGGGATTCATATATTTGTATACATATCATAATTTATTCCAGCCATATCTCTGTAGTGTCTGTATTCTTGTTTCTTTTCTTTTTTTCAAATTGAGTCATTATGTTGGTATTATATTATAGGAATAATTGTTTGTGTACCCCTGAAATCTGAAAAAATATCTGATTTACCCCTCTTATTTTTTTCTTTCCAATATACCCCTCATACGTTTCACCGTTATTAAAAATATCCCTACCGTTTCCCTTTGTTAAGTTAACTAGGGTTAAACTAGAGTTAAATAATAATCGGAGTTGAAAACTATCAGATATACCTATTTTGTCCGGGTTTAGGGTTTAGGGTTTTAGGTTTTAGGGTTTAGGGTTTTTTAGAGTTTTTTAGGATTTAGGGTTTAGGATTTAGGATATAGGGTTTATGGTATATTTGAAAGGGCAAAATAGTAATTTCACACAGATAATGGCAGCTTCAAACGGTACACTAACAGAGTTTAACTTCAGGGATATTAAGAATGGTAGTTTTAATATTAACCTTCTAAGAGGGATAAATTTGAAAACAGGAATATTTTTAGGAGTATATCGGAAATTGCCCCTATATTATATTGTATTTCGTGTCTGTTTACGTTATCTAGTGTACAACACACTTCAATATGAGGTCGTTGGTTTTGATCCTGATTGATCTAAAAGTTGAATCTAAAGATATAATGTGCATATGATTCGGTTGGATTGAAGGGTAGATAGATTTATCAAGAAAAGGCGTGTGGATGAAGAAGATCTTTGGTGTGGAATCACCGCAATTAGAGGCGCCATTAAGCCTTCATGGGGTGGAAATTAATTTCACTAAAATAAATCTCAAAAAACAAAACAAGTCCAAAATTGTAGCCATCATTATAGAAGCTTTTGATCTTAGTAGAGCTTTATTTGACAGCAGAAACATTCTACAAGGGGCTTTTTTTGAAAATGACCCTATAAAAATTTAAATTTTTAAAAATGGCCATACAAAATTTGTATTTGCAAAAATGATCCTATCTCTGCCAACTGGGCGCCACATGTGCGTGCCACGTCAGCTCCTGTGGGGGACGTGTAATTAGTTGAACACGCAGGTTGTACCTGCGTGTCTAAACAGGAGCTGACGTGGCACGCTGACGTGGCGCTCAGTTGGCAGGGATAGGATCATTTTTGCAAATACAAATTTTGTAGGGCCATTTTTAAAAATTTAAATTTTTATAGAGTCATTTCCAAAAAAAGCCCTTCTACAAGTCATAAAACTTATTCCAACTTGTCATGAAAAAGAGTTGAAGAATTATGGCATGCAAGACCCTCAAGATGGGTTAGTGAATAACAACATGAAGTATGTTCACATCTAGTGATTTGGAAATTCAAATTTTAATTTTCCAAAAAAAAAAAATCAAAATCTGAATCAGTTCCTGGCAACCATGAAACTCAACACCATTTAGAAATTCAAATTAGGGTTCAGAATTCGATCTTTATATAAGCAAATTTGATTAGAATCAAATCTATCCTCCAGATAATTAAAGGACTTTTCACAAACCATATATAAAGCAATGTTGCCCACGATTTCAATCTTAGCAAATTTTGAATGGTGTCAGATCATTGGCGCTAACCATTAATCCCAAAAGCTCGAGCTGTTAGAAATACGCAACCAATTCACTTTAAGCGTACAGACACAACGCCCACGGATCTCGACCAGACTCAACCCACCTGGACGTTAGGTCTATTGTTGGGTCTCTTACCATTAGGTCTATTGTGGACCGCAGCCCCACTCAA
Source organism: Tillandsia leiboldiana (assembly GCA_029204045.2). NCBI lineage: Eukaryota > Viridiplantae > Streptophyta > Magnoliopsida > Poales > Bromeliaceae > Tillandsia > Tillandsia leiboldiana. The sequence continues at coordinate 22,975,989 of CM055076.1, read as the reverse complement.
CTTATTGAGCTCACACAACTCAACTTATTAGTCTCCTGAGCCTATTGTCACGGGGCAGGAAGTTGGGCCTATTTTAATCCATATATAAATAGCCAACAAATGGAAGTATTATCAACTGAGAGATGCAGGTACTGAGATTTACAGAAGCTGAAAACTGGAATGATAAGTTGTGATATTTGTTATAGTAAATAGTTCATAGATTTTCTGGTTCTTCAAATGAATTATCCACTTTGAGCAAATATGTAGCCAAAGAAAAATACATCGATGTTGGATTCAAGTATCTTGCGTGCACTTTACATCCAAGTATGAAATCCTTTTTTTTTGAGAGAAGTCCAAGTATGAAATCCTATACCCTAAACAAAACACGTTAATCTCTTAACCATATAAGAGGCTAAAAGAAAAAAAACAAAAAATAGTTTTTACACTTCAAATGCATGTTAGCTAACAGCTTAGTTCTAGATATTTTAACCTCTCTGGGCATGTCAATCACAATAATTTTTTAAAAAGGGATAATTGCCTGTGTACCTCTGAAATATGAAAAAATATCTAATTTATCCCTCTTATTTTTTTCTTTCCAATATACCCCTCATACGTTCCACCGTTATTAAAAATACCCCTACCGTTTCTCTTTGTTAAGTTAACTAGGGTTAAACTAGAGTTAAATAATAATCAGAGTTGAAAACTATCATAAATACCTATTTTGCCCCTATCTACCAAAACATTTTAAGGGTACATAAAAAAAGTTGGTTATGGTAGAAGGGTATATTTGAAAGGGCAAAATGGTAATTTCACACAGATAACGGCAGCTCCAAACGGTACACTAACAGAGTTTAACTTCAGGGGTATTTTGGAAAGAAGTTGGAACGTAAGAATGGTAGTTTTAATATTAGCCTTCTAAGAGAGGCAAATCTGAAAACAGGGAAATTTTTACGGGTATATAGAAAATTGCCCCTTTTAAAAAAAATTTAGTCTAGACAGAAATAAACTAACATAGTAAACTGCACAAGTGACACCGATTGTTCTGAAATAAGAATTTAAATATTGTGATACGGAATCGTGCCGAAAAATTACCGACACGATACGGCACAATACGTACCAGATGATGAATATATACCGATCATAATGGCCGACACATGTGTGCGGACATATAATGATAAGAAATATTAAATTCTTTTAACAATAAATTTTTTTAATTATTTATTATGCATCTTTATTAAATCTTTTAAAATTTATTGAAAAATTACTTACTAATTTTTTTTAAAAAAAAAAATTTTAAGTTGTGCCATCAGCACAAAAATTATATTGTTCCTGTGGCGAGCCGAATCTGATGTGTTGAGCCAAATCGAATTGTGAGGAGCCGAATACCTTGAGGCGATGTGGGGATAACATTTCGGTTCATGCCAGTGCAATTGACTCATGCATAAGTCAACGGATTCTGTTTGTGATAGGACAAGTACCAAAAACTATGCCGACACTTGTGCTTATTATTATGAGAATAGCTAGAGTGGCATGCCATGTACTCAATTCTGGCAACGCCGCATGCGCCGCCTGGTCGGCCCTGCCCAGTCACTTGTCCCCTTTCGTACACAGCTAGCTTCCCCTATAAATGGTATTGAGAGCAAGTCTACCAGGAGGATACCATATTGATGTTGTGAGAGGCAAGCTCGAGCCGAGGACCGAAAATCTTCAGTAGACTATGGAGTTTGAGGACCTCTTCCTCGAATCAACTCGTACCCAAGGGAGCATTCTTTGGCAATTCAAGCGATCAATTGCAGCCTTCGACGGTTCTTCAGCCTGAGGTGGGGGATATCGCTAAATAGGGGTGATCTCTTACCTTATCTACTGTCTTGTGTTCTATCTTATTGTTAGTTCTTACTTCTGATTGTAGTGTGTTTTGTGGAGGGACTGCGTGTAGATCTCTCTAAGCTTTGAGATTTGGAGCTATAGAGTTTTAATGACCCTGTGTTTAGAAGTTTTGCTTGTGGACCTCAGGATAATACCATAGGGTTGTGGAACTGAGGGTTCGGTTGAGTGTGAGAGTTGGTAGACTCTGCCTTAGGAGTAGCCTAAGAAGAACTAGAGGCGAGTACTCTGGTATGCTGCGAGTTGGGTAATTGGCCTTTGGGCTGTTGTGTGGCATGAGAAAGTTTAACTGAGGAGTAGGTCGATATTTTCGACTCCTCTGAAAATGAATGTATAAAGTTGACGATTGGGTATGGTGACATGGGTGTAACCCGGCCTCCCATTTAGCTATTTGTGGCGAAAGATCCACCGGAGAATGACCTGGGTGTAACCCGGTTCTTCAGGCGCCGCGTAGTAGGTGAGGGAATACCCACAAAGGGTGACGTGGGTGTAACCCAACTCTCCTGGCGGTAAGTTTGTTTAACCAGGTGACGTGATGACGAAATTCTTCGACGCCCCACTTGACACCCAAGACCAATCTAGCAAGAGTAGGGTATACCGACTCCGCCAGATGAATGTACAAGTCACCGATGAGAGTGCACTTTGAGAATTCAACCTCCACTCGAGGCTCATACAAGTCAACCGATCGAGAAAGTAAGACCCCTTTCGGCCATTGCGCCGATGAGCAAGCTCGGATGCTCTGAGCCGAGAGTTTGGTTTGGTTGGGTGTTGGTAAGACATCGAAGATGTTCTTAACTTTTATTGTTTTTCCTTATCTGCTTGCCTCTTTGGCTTTTGTAGATGGCTTATATAGATCAAATATAAAATATTCTTTTTCGGTGGTTGAACCTACTGAAAATTTTAATTAGTTCTTACACTCTATAGTTTACTTCTTTCAGGTGTCGATTCGATTAGTGAGACTCACGATTACGATAAGAACGTGATCGAGTAGTAGAGTTAAGAGTCTAACTGACCGTTGATCGTGCTGTGTTGTTCGATTCTTATTTTGTTGAGCCGAGGGACCAGTTGTTGTCCCTGTTTTATAACCTAACCGATAAAGATAATAAAATTATATTTTAATATTTTATCTCTTATCTATTTTATCCCTTATCCATTTTTCAGATGGAGCAAGCCTTATCCGTTCGACGGAAAGTCTATGCACGCTACCGAACTGATCAATAAGCAATTCCAGAGCGTGACAGTGCCACTATCTAGTTAGTACAATACACCGCAATACACCACAGTAGATACGACGGGATATTTAAATCTTAATCAGAAAACCAACCAGTAACAATTAGATTCATCCATAAAAGCTCCTCTTTAATTACTCCTAGATCCTAATAATAGATTGAGCTCCAAATTCTAATTAGCGCGAAAAACGGCCCATGAATATTATCCGCCATAACAGCACGATAATATATCCCTCTGTTGCCTTTGATAACCACAACAATGGCGATCTCTCTTGTGAAATCTAGGAATAAATAATCTCAACAAAGTTCATCAGACCTACATATATGGACCAATTAGAAAAGCAGGCTCCACTCATAGTTAATAGCATTTTGCAACAAATAAGCTCAGTAAAGGCCAAAATCTTAAATAGGGGTGTCAACGAACCGAACAGGAGTGAGCTGGGATCGGTTCGTGTTTGACTCGTTTAATAAACGAGCCGAACACGAGCTGGCTCGTTTAAATATCGAGCTGAAAACTTCGGCTCGTGTTCGGCTCGAGCTGGCTCACGAACAACAAGTTTGATTTTCATTTCTACTATTAGATGGAAAGTTGAAAAAAAATTAAAAAATTAAAACTTTAATCTAATAATTAAAATTCATAAAAAATTGATAGCCTAAATTCTAAATAGTAAAGTTTATATATATATATATATATATATATATATATATATATATATATATATATATATATATATATATATATATATATATATATATATATATATATATATATATATTCGAGCTGTTATCGAGTCGAACACGAGCTGACCCCAGCTCGTGTTCGGCTCGTTTATTAAACGAGCTGAAAAATTCGGCTCGTGTACTAAACGAGCGATTCGATCTCGAGCTCATTTCGAGCCGAACACGAGCTGGCTCGCGAATAGCGAGCTGGATTGCCACCCCTAATCTTAAGTAGAAACACTATTACAAACATAACCATCAAATCAGTGCACATTCCTTGGCTGATACTACCATAGAATACAAACCATATTCTCACAAAAGATAAATGATTCATAAGATTCATACCTGAGCTGAATCAGCCGGAAGGTAACAAAACTAGAAAAGAAAATAAAAAAGATCAGCATAAAGAAAGGGAAAATAAATTGCAATAAAGCAAAAATAAGATGTAACCTACATCCAGCCATTGAAGATCTAAAACAGGCCATAGAGCACAAGTTAATATGAAGCAATGACATTAAACAGCAATAACAGAACCAAACATCCTAATATACAATAGTATAAAAACTACAAGGGGGGGGGGGGACAAAAATGGCCCAGAAATAATAAGACAGTCGATCTAAATTGTCATAGGAAGTAAGGGACTCCAGTCCTCGGCCCCCTCATCTGATTGTTCTCCTCTGTTTCCGTGAAGAACTTCACTTCTCTTTCCTGTCGTAACGTATATAGATTAATGAAATTCTTCATTAGACCACTAATGTTATATTACAACATGAAATAGACAAGAATGATAAAAACAACTTAGATCACCTAAAGATTTGTTACTCTCAACCAAGGATTTAAGTGCCGTGGCACGGGCGTACCGAAAACTTGTCGGCACGGTACGGCACGGTGCGTGCCGAACCGTACCGAGCCGTGCCGGTCACAAAAAATACATGCGTGCCGATACATAATGGCATGAAATATTTAATTTCTTTAGCAACAAAATTTTTTTATTGCTTATTATGTATCTTTATCAAATATTTTGAACTTTATTAAGAAAATTACTTAGTAATTTTAAGAAAAAAGGGTTTTGAACTGTGTCATCGGCACGGGAGCTGTATCGTGCCGGTATCTTGTTGGCACGGTACGGCACGGTAGATACGGCCCGTGCCGATGGATACTTAAAACCTTGCTCTCAACCCAACTAATAGCTACTAAAGTTATAACTCCTATTTTATATCAACACTTAGGCCATGCATAAATATCGGAATAAGTAATCCAAGAATAATATATTCGGTATATGAGGATTTTCTTGTATGACTGTATAATAAAGAGTTTGATTTATGCCTCTTCAAAGGTTGTTCTATTCATAATTTAGTAGGATAGCATATTTCACCTACAAGATTTATCTTATTGTAAAAAATTGATTTGAAGGCCGAATATAGTATTCCATGCTAAACATATGATCACACTCATCTACCAAGGCCCTATCTGGATGCATATATATCTAATTCGGCATATCTCCATAATTTATTTGAGAAGCTTGTACATATTGATAGATGAGGGGTGTGATCAAATGTCTTGAATTTGATACTATATTCGGACTTTTAAGTCACTTTTCGAATAAGATAAATCATTCCGTATGTGAAATATGCTATCCTACCAAATCATAGATATCAAGACCTTTCAAGGAGTAAAAATCAAACTACTTTTTTTACAATCACACTAAAAAATACTTATACTGACTAAGTTATCCTTGGATAGTTATCCTGACTTCCAAGCAGGATCCAAATGTACACATTTTTTTGAGTAAATAAACAATATATACCGAAGCAGATATTCATACATCCGAAACAAAGCCTTACAGTAATATTGAGAAAACATGTATATCGTGTGTGTAATCATACCATATTCTCATTGAAGCTCAATATTGAAGCAACGTTCCCACACCTGTAACAGTAATTAGGCGCAGACCACACCTGACAGTATAAACAACCTAGTTTCAGTAAATTGGATTGGGTAGGCCTTAATAGCTCGGAAGAGAAAAACACATCTACACTGAGGGAGAGTAATCAAAATCTAACCAATACATTTACAATACAATTGTATTCAATCTGGGATAGAGAAATACTGAACTCACAGTGACAAGCCCTTTGTCTTGAAACATGTATTTTAGGCCTTCTTGGACAAGCTGGTGAGCGCGACAAACTAAATCGAGATTGTTTACATGATTGAACTGCACAAAACATTATTTAGTTTAGTAAGCAGCAGATAATAGTAAATCACATGAAAATTAGCAAACACGGTTTCTATTACCATACCTCGGCTGTCACCCTGGACCCAAAAAGCCAACCTGCTCCACGAGGACTAACGGCCCATGTTTCGATCTCTTCAGGGTCACTCCACATGAGATCACAAAAGGGGCCCTCATGCGGAATTTCACAGTTGCGGTCAATAATCCGGATCTGCCCGCAGGAGAGTAGAGAGAATTTTGAATGATGTATCAAAAACTAAGAGAGAACACTATGTGCTCAGGAGAACAAAATTTGTATACTGTAACACTAAATATATGTGCCAGCAGTACCAAAGCTCAAAACAATCATTAATTACTCCTATTGATGTTAGCACAGAATAGTTCAGCCAGCCGTGAGCTGCGAGATAACAAATAGATCAACTGACAGTCCCGTGAATGCCAGCAGAGTAGCTGAGGTATTGTAGGTCGATAATTCACAGATTAATTCAGCCAGTTTTCCAATATTTGTTGAAAAACCAGTGAAAATAATGGTTTTTCTAGACAAGTTTTCTCCAGACAAAATATGACAAACATGTTTCACAAATACCAAATAAATAAGGTGCAGAGTCATCCAACTTGAGAGGGTGACTAAGATTGTATGCCTTAAGCTTTCAATCCCCTTGAAACCCGCTTGCAGTTGTCACTGGTTCCCAGTCACTCACATTGTTAAGCATTTCATCTTGCTTGTAACTTCCCTACTATTCGACTTTTTTAATTCAGGACCATTTCGCAAGTTCTCTTCCAATTTGGAAGCATTGGTTCTAAACATGAAAAAGCCCAACAAGGATTTAAGTGCCATAGCATAAGGTCGTGCCGAGAATTTGCTAACACCGCACGGAGCATGCCTTGCCGTGCCGTGCCGATGTGTGCCGGTCACAAAAATACCTGTGGACTGACACATATATGGCATGAAATATTTATCTTCTTTAGCATCGTCATATTCTTATTGCTTATTATATATCTTTATCAAATCTTGTTCACCTTATTGAGATAACTACTCACTAATTTCAAAGAAATTATGATGTTAAACCGTACCATCGGCACGGAAGTCGTATCGTACCGATATTTTGTCAGCACGATATGACACGGCCAGTGCCGACGGGCACTAAAAAACCTTGAAGCCCAATCTTACTTATTGCAAGTAAGAGGTAGAGAAAAAGAGGATAAAAGGGGAGATTCATTTTGCTGTAGCTGCCGTTTTTTTGGTCAAAGGATCCATTTTTCATTTTGGGGAGATTCATTTTGCTCTATATTTTCAAAGGATCGTACAATTTTTAGAAGCCACATAAAAATCTCTTCAAACCAACAGAAAGAAGATCATTTCTCTCCACCTTTCATATCTTTCTATCAGGAAGAGTAATAAGAAAATGCTTGTTAATACATATCAACTGAAACTAACAGTCATTGTTGTGTTGTGAAACCACAGATAGTAAACTAAAGTTCTCTGCTATGGAATGGGGCCTGCCGGTCGTGGCATGTGCTTCAGCATGCCCGGCATCCAACAGCAGTGTGCTAAGTATGAGAATATTTTTCTTCAAGAAAGAACAATGAAAATAAGCTATGGGAGAAGCATCTCAAGTTCATTTAACAAAAAAAAAGGTAACGAACTGGTTCCTAGCAGCACAAGGGGTATTATATATACCACCATACCAAAACCAATCAGCACAAAACAGGCCACCCTGTGCTGAGAAGCACAAACTGCAAGGACAATCAATGGTCCAAACACCAGAAGAAACAACACTAGGAAATAAGGGTCACAAACAAACCTATCTCAGAAGAGAATTTTCACCAAATGCATACCTGATCGATAGTGCGTACATCAGGGGACAAGCCACCATGCACACAAAGCACCTAAAATGCCAAATTATGTTAACAAGACATAAATAAAAGGAATAGATACAAGTACAATTATTTAGTGTTACATAGTGCCTTACAGTTCCATCTATAATTGCTGACAGAGTAAGGTAGTCAAACACATCAGTGCAATACCGCCAAGCATTGGCATTTCCATACTTCCTCTGGCACTCATCATAAAAGCCATACACCTGAAAGAGGCAAAATAATCAAATTACAACATAGAGAACCTAACATATCTACTCATATTGTTAATAGTCGTTTGCCGATGAGAGATGACCACAAACCAAAATGGATCAAATATTATGAAAACAACAATATTAAAAGAAAAAATTCAAATGGCAACAACAGGGAGGAGTTAGAAAAGTCGAGTCAGGATAATTCAATTAAGTAGCCAAGACTACAGATATAATAAAGCAATCTTAATCACATTAAAACATCCTTCAGGCATTTCCACACATGTACCAGAACTCCTCCAGCTCCACATCCATGTGGAGATTTCCAGGCATGGCAGCCCAACATGTTCCTGTCACCTTCCTAAGTTTTCCTCCACTTCCCACTTCAGAACGAGTTAAGACCTCTCATGCAGAATCAACAATTCCCAAATGATAGCAACCCCAAAAATGGATCTGATAACATATGTAGAGCCAAATTCACCAGTATTAGGGTTTGGTCCCAAAAATGCAGCAAGCACTTCATGTGAAGCACAGCGCTTGGTAGCACTGTTTGCTGAAATGTCAATTTGGTGCCCAACTTCAAAGCAGTATTTCTGCTTCTGCATATGACAGAAGCAAACATCCATGGTACGGCAAATAAGGCATTTGTCCCTGCTTTGCACAAAGGCAGCATGAGAAGTGGAGCTAAACAGGCCCTTCGTAACTTGGCAAGCCTAAACATGAATTCCAAAATGCTAAAGCCCAAGCCCAAACAACTAGTATACCTATCAACAATCCACTTTATCCTTTTCCATTCGATGGACATAAAGGTGTGAAACCTTTGTAGTATTGTGAGCATGTATAAGAACTCCTAATAATAAGGCGGAAAAAATAATAAAGAAAAAAGGAATTCTACAAAAGGGTTGAGATTAACAAGACTTAACATCTCAAAATACCCTGAAACAAGAAACAATACGTGCAAAAATTAAGTATCATTGAAACGTGAATACTATGGTGACACAAAAGTCAATAGCTATAGAATAAAAGAATATCCGGAACTTAAAATGTAAATTCTATAGAATATGATGCAGGACAAAATTCAGGTTCCAAATTGGCCTTCCAGAAGAGGGTTTTTGGTAGGCCTAGAATGGTCTAAGGAAGAAACAGATAATTAAAGTTCTTGGGTAGGGAAGTAGGGAGAAACCTTCTCTTGTTGGATGGGAATGCAGGTCTATGAGCAGCAAAACAAATCTCTGTACCCAAAGTCTAATAGGATGAAAGTAAAGAGACAATTTCTTTTTATAAGTAATACCTAGATTATGATGTGAGAGACTCAGTTTGGGTCCGCTGCAGGAAGGAAGGAGGGTAAGAGGTTACATGGATTTACGCCTCAGGATCGATGCCACGCAGTGTGTTGTGGTGCTAAATTGGGATATGCCCCAGAGGACCTTACCTAATTTTGAACATCGAAGAAAAGGGGGGCCATGCGGACAGCAGTCCTTGTGTTTGGCATAGAAGGTTGTGGCAGTGCCTGAGAGTTTATGCTTATGGGAGAGAGTGAACAGCCTGCGCTGTCAAAAAGAGATGGATGGTAAGAGAAAAGGGGGAAAATAGACGAGGAAACTAGGAAGTTGTTCCTAAAACCAATCATTCCCATTTGCGAACAGTCTGAGACCTTAGGGCTCTATCTATAGCCTCTAAGGCCATAATCCAGACAGAATAGGACTTACTAACCTAGCTAATAAAATTTTTCACAAATTTCGGGAAATCCTCTAAATTCTAATTAGACTATAAATAGGCCAGAACAATCCCAGATCAACCTAAAACCCAATACACCCAAAAAATACTCAAAATAAACCTAAATAAAACTAAAATTAATTTCTAATCAACTAAATGGTGCCCCAATATTAGCAATGGGCATTGTTGCCTCATGCTTAATTTCCTCAAGAACCAACTTTGATGCAAAAAAATTGATTCCTAATCTTCATGTCATCAGAATAAGTTGCTTCAAAATTGATCAAGATGATTTGGAAATGTATAACAGAGGCCACATAGTGCACTAGCAAAGAGAAGTAATTCTTTCAAGTCAAGGTGACATGTAAGTAAGAAGGCCAAAATTGATTATAGAGGAAGTACTGATAAAAGTCATGACAATCATAAGTACAACAAAGAATATTGCCCAAAACATAATTGAGGAGGCATAAGATTTATATGGTGAAGCTCAAAATGTTAAGATCAACAGAATGAAAATGTACCAAGTACTTTGGCAAGCAAAGTAAATATCCTGTATACATTCTTTAGAATATTTAACATAGATAGTAGTAATATCATAAGCATATATATTTTCTACCTTTACAGAAAAAAGTGTAAATAATTGAGCATATGCACAAGAATAACCAACAGACAAGATACCTAAAGCATCATACAAAAGGATAGTAATGAACCAAAAGAGACCTCACAGAATCATGCATGTCTTGCAACGAAAAATTACAAGATTAAAATGATTACTTACACGTAACCAGTAGAAAAAACAGAATAATATTACCAAAAATAACAATGTATGGACCGATTGCAAAAAAAATTCAACCCAAACTACAGGAAACTACAAAAGAAATAGCTCGTCAACCAATTACCGCATTAGATGTAGTTAGGCAAACAAACTATCCATCATGAAAACCACAGTAAGGTACCTAACCAAATGTTTAACAACCCATCATCTGTAATAATATACTGAACTTTGATCTTATAAGTTTAGAATGAATGATATAGAATATAGTGAGGATGGAAATAACTGAATTCATTATTAGATACTCAGCAGATAATGGCTTTGAATTGAAAACAAGAGCATACCTGTGTCAACTGCCTGCTTTCATGATTTCCACGCAAAAGGGTAATATTTGCTGGATACCTGTATGGAAACCAAACCTAAATAAAAATTTAAAGTGCAACCAAACACTTCGCCAAGAAGGTCCACAGACTCACAGCACACATGAAGAAACAAAAACATTCAAGATTGAATTGATACAAACAGTTTAAAACTAGTCGTGAAAATGAATTTGGTGCGCTTGAACAAAGATTTTACTGCTTTTCAAGGAAAAGGTGCTTATCACATAAAAAAAGAGGAGATTTCAGGCATTTTAAAACTACCGATCTTACTATCTTCAGAAAGATAATACTTTCTGGGAGGAACTAGATGAACCAGGTAGTCAGTTATTACTATGCAAATACAAAAATAATACAGCTCAACAAAACACATAATTTTCTAATTTCATATAGGTAAGATATTTGCATCTGTTTGGCCTATATTCTAGAGCAACTCCTGTACTTGGAAAGCAGAAGCTGGTGGTTAGGCAAAGAAAAATCTATATTTGCTAGTTGAAGCATGGAACTGAAGTTGGCTTCTTTACTCAAAAAGTGGAAACTCCATATGGAACTTCTAAATCTGGCTTTCCCTGAGAGCTGTTGAGTAAAAACTGACTTCTTGAAAAGACCTACCCAAACATTTCTGCAGAAGCTCTTGCAAGACTAAACAGGTTCTAGTGGCAAAACCCTACCCAAATATTGCCTACACATCAACCAAATATACAATGTAAATTTGATTCATAAGTAAGATGAGAGACCGAAAACTTTAAGACTGTAATCCATTAGAATATTAGATGTACCATATACATGATAAATGTACAGAAAATTAAAAAATATTTCAATATTTCCTCCCATCATTCTCAGTTCTCTCATATAAAGTTTCTCAGACAACCTCAGGAGCAGCTGTACTGCTATATATTACCAAAGCAAAGGGATGAATATTGTTAAACAAGATAGACAGCACTTTCTTATATCTCTCATTTCAATGAGTACCTGGCTTTTAGAAGCAAAAGAATTGTAAAAACCTCCAAACTGTTATAGCCACGATCTACAAAATCACCCTGGAATAGAATTACATTACACGGAAACAAGGCATTACAGTCAAATTCAATGAAATAAATATAACTATTTCATACTACTTGAAAGCTCACCATGAAAATATAATTTGTTTCTGGGACATGGCCACCAGTCTGGAAAAGTTTCATTAGATCATGAAATTGGCCATGAATGTCCCCACAGACAGTCACAGGACTATTGACAGGCTGAACATTTGACTCCTCAATGAGAATGTCCTTTACCTGATGGGATTTAAGATGTAATGAGTTAAAGCATAACATAAACATGAAATAAACTACAACCTTAGTCAAGTGAACAATGAACCCTCCTTATGTTTAATGCTATAAACAAACAAAGTGAAACGAAGCATCAATTTAGAAAGGGTATAAAAATATCACGAAAAAATAACAGTAGAAAATGATAATGACCACAAAACTAACTACATTATATAGTTTTAGTCCGGCTCGTTGATGAACAATAAGCGCTAAACATAAGATCAGCCCTTGATTTTACCTCAAAATGTAATGACCTAGACTTTTGCAAATTGTGGAGTTCTGGTGAGAACAAACTTGAAGGACTATCCCTATGGTCCTGGTAAAGTTTCAAGCTAGTTGGAGTGTTTTTCGCGCGGGTTCGGCGCGAAAACGGAAAGAAAGAAATATTGGACTTTGACCAATAGACCGAAAACAGTCGAGAAGCAACTGAGGACAAGTTCGAGTTGGGTTTCGAGAGTTTCGGAACAATTAGAAAAGCATTGGAATCCCAAGGAGCAAAATTGAAAATTTTCCGACAAACAAAATTTGGGTTGAGAGGGGTTCAAGGTCCGAACCTTGATGGTAGGGACCGGGCCTTGGCTATGAAATCCGAACCTTGAGGGCAGGGTTCGGACCTCCTTTGCGAACCCTGAAGAGGTGACCTTCAAGGTCCGAACCCTGGTGGGAGGGTTCGAACCATTGGCCGGGTGTCCCTGAGGGACGTTTGGGTATCGGACCCTGGTGGGAAGGTTCGGACCCTCGACAACAGAAATGCCCAGTGAGGGGCATTTATGTCATTTCACTAGGAAGGGCTTTTAAGGGGGACCCCTCATCCCGTTTTTCTCTGTACGCACACACACACACACACACACACACACCCACACACACACCACACCACACGCACATAGAGAGAATAAAGGAGGAACCCTCTCTCCCTCTCCTTCTAGCTCCTCTCTCTCTCTCCCCGAAACTCGACGCCCCGACAGGGTTTGACCTCGGGAATCGCATGGGAGTGTCGAATCAAGCTTTCGACGTGGGTGGGAGCTCGTGGAGCTCGCAGTCAAGGTTAGGGTTTTCGATAAACGGTAAGAATTCTTGTTAAATTCTTTAAAATCGATAACCTCGTGTTCCCTTGAGGCTTCTACGCCTACTTGCTTGAAGTTTCTCCGAAAATATATGAGTAATTTTGGATAAAAAAGAAACTAGGACACGTTTGGGGTTTTGGGGGTTCTTGGGACTTTAGACCCAAATTGATTGGTTTATTTTCTAATTGAAGGTTAGAGAGGAGTCCCATACAACTTTGATTTGAGAAGTGACGAGCGTCGACGGGCAATTTTGTGTAACGACGAAAATCGACGAAAACGCTTTGACCGTGTGATCTCGATGGGTAAGCCGTTGGTCGCGGAGATCCGATTGTAAGTGTCTACAAATAATCGGGAGCGCAACAGGTAGGTTAGTGCTCTACAGAAGCGACTAGATCGCCTCTCATGTCTTGAGAGAAAAGTCGGTAAATTTAATATTATTTTATTGATGCATATAATGGTAGGTTAATTTGGTAAAATAAGTTGGCATAGGATGTATGCTACTTAGGATAAATTAACTACAAGTGGACATGGAACATAGGCATAGAGAAACATAAAGGATATATATGTATATCTAGGTTGAGACAGGTATGTTTGGACTAGTAAAGTAGGTTGACTTGCTCTAGGAATTAGAGAACTCAACTTTGAACTAGTTAACATAGTGCCATCAAGTCTAGAATGGAATGACATAGTGGTAGGTTAGCCACTTGAATAAACTAAACATAAAACCTAGTGTTATGAAACATAGATCGGAAAAAAGTAAACCTAGGAGCCGTGTGAACCTAGGTGGCAAGACATTGGACCTAGTGTCATTAAACATAGGTCGTGGAATATTAGTAGAACGACCAAATGAATTGGAAAGTCATGAACCTTAAGAGGTTAACCTGAAAATGAAAAAATGTGCACAGTAAATAAATAATTAAAGTAATATGATCATACCCAGCCATTCGCCGCTCTGTGACCGTGAGTCAGGGGAAAGCGGCGGTAGCCCCCGGACGAGATCCAGAAGAACGATGGTCGTCGGCAAGGGGCGGATGCAACGTACTGCAACCCCAGGCAGGGCAAGGCTGATAAGGAAGAGTGATCATCGGCCAGAGGCAGATGTGACATACTGCAACCCCGAGGCCAAGTCAGGGTCAGGGTGGTTTCGAAAACCACAAGTATAGATTGACTCAAGACCGAGTCAAGAAATTGGCTAAGGTAAAGGAACCTTAGGCTAGATATTGATAGAAATGGATAGTGAAATATAAGTAGATGCGTAGTTCCTACTTGTTTAGATTTCATTGTTGCATTTGCATTGAGGCATAGCACATGATCATGTGGCATATAGAGTAGGGTTATATTCCAGCAAATTATTCATCTATATACTTTAGTTGCCTCCTTTGGACCTAGTGGGTCGAGCTTCTCACTTGGTGGTCACACTCATTGGAGACTATTTTTATAGTTCTCACCCCACGTTTTGCAAGTACTTCCGTGAGTGGCACAGTGGCGCAATGGCGCGGGGTAGGGGCGTAGCACAGTAGATAGCGCCCTACCATGTTGAGACCCAAGTAGAGTATCCTTCGTCAACGAGTAACTAAGGGTATAAAATGTAAAAGAATAAAAATGTAATAATATTGTAGATTGTACAAGGAAAATAAAGAAAAATGTAAATGTGTGTATGTCTGAGATGAATATTTGTAATAGCTAGATGTTTATATTTTCAGTACTTTTCTTTCGCAATTTTTGTATAAATTCGGTTCCAAGTGGAAATATTTCGAATTGTACTGATTGTGACGCTTTGGGTGGACAAGGAAAACTCTGCTCGTTCGGAGGGTTTGTTTGAGCGCCCGAACCGACTGAATAAACGGGTCTTGGGACGTGACACAAAATCGGATCAATCGCCAATTCAT
Source organism: Tillandsia leiboldiana (assembly GCA_029204045.2). Classification (NCBI taxonomy): domain Eukaryota; kingdom Viridiplantae; phylum Streptophyta; class Magnoliopsida; order Poales; family Bromeliaceae; genus Tillandsia; species Tillandsia leiboldiana. The sequence goes on along the minus strand of CM055076.1, from coordinate 22,960,750 downwards.
CATGTTCATAGCTAGCTGTAGAAGTCCACTAGTCCTTGACTTTATACGAAAGGTTTTTAATAGCTAGGGATTTTCCCTTAAGTCTTCTTTATCCTAGGCTTGCTTAGCGTAACTAATAGATCTCCTATATTTTTCTTTGAAATCTAATCCTCTTAAAGTGATTTTCAAGCAAGGATTAAAGTGTCATCGCACGGGGGTGTGCCGGCCATTATCTGGCATGGTACGACACACTTACGTGCCGACGGGCACGCACAACCTTCTAATGGCACACTTTGGTACGGTCTTATTTTAGTTGTTTTTTGTCCAATAAGGTTTTATAATATTATTTTAAAATATTTTGAGTAATAATTATAAATTGTTGCCATGTATTGATTTGTCTTGATCTTGGGGATGCCAATGGGTCGGATTCGGGGAGGATTTTTAAAAACCCGAACCCGAACGCGACTACATACCCGAAACCCAAATCCGGCGGATTTTAAAAATCCATATCCAAATCCGAATCCGACCAAATATCCAAAACCTGAATTCGAACCCGAACCCGAACCTGAAAATCCAAATCCGAAACAATTATTTCTCTTTTCCTCTTTACAATATTTCAAAACATATTACATTAAATCTAAATTTTTAAAATATAAATTTAAATATAATATCGAATATTTATATACACATATATTATATAACGTAAAATCAATTCGGGTTCGGGTCGGGTACAGTCAAAATTCATATCCGAATCCAAATCCGTCGGGTTTTTGTTTTTTATATCCGTATCCGAATCCATATCCGTTTAACATCGAGTAAATCCATTCCGCTCGGATTCGAATTCGGATAAAATTTCGGATATATATACCCATTGACATCCCTACTTGATCTAATGTCAATAATAGCTTAATATAGTAGTATTCTTTATATGTGAAGTAAAATACAACTATAGCTCGTAGAGATAATTTTTTTAAAAAAGAATTTATAAAAATTTCTAAGATCAATTCATATTGATTTGTTGAAGGATCGTATGATGACTAGACTAAACTAGAATAGGACTACAAGTGTGCTGATAGTTCCTTTTCATTTTCAAATTTTTTAAAAGTATTTATGAAACAATTGAAAAAAAAAAATATTTTTTAAAAAAATTTTAAAAAAATTGTAAGATATGTCTATGAAAATTTAATAATAAACCATACGATGAATAAACTAAGAAGGTTTATAATAAAAATTGATTATGTTTTAAAAAAAAATTGATTTATCTTTTATTTTTTTAGAATTTTAAAAATTTAACAATATAAATCGAAAAAAAATTATTTTAAAAAAAAAATTATGCGAAATTTACAAGATTCATCCAAGAAAATTACTTTTTCTTAAATTTAAATAAGAAAACTTGTGAGATCTATTTATGAAAATTTAACAATAAACCATATGACATATACATTAAACAAATTTAAATATTAATTGTTTCTATTGAGTTTTCGATTTTATTAGAATTTTCATGTTTCTAAATCCAATAAGAAAATTTTCAAAGTTAAGAATATCTTAAATCTCGCACAAAATGCTAAATCCATCCAAGAAAATTAAAAATGGATCATATAATGACTAAATCATGCGGATATATTTTCAAATTTTTGTAAATTGTTAATAAAAATGTGTATAATTTCATATTTCTTCACAAAAGAAACTTTACAAGTTAAATATATTCCAAATGTATGCAAAAAAATTTAAGTTGTAAATTTTTTAACTTAACTAATAAGTAGATCTTCCATTTTGCTATTTCTTTACTTTTTCTTTTAAGATTGAAATGATCAAAGAATAATAAGAGATTGAAAGAAGAAATTAAAGAAAAAATTATCAGAAAAAAATAGAGGAAAAAATAGAAAGGAAAAAAAAAAAGGAAGAGATATAAGAGGAAAGAAAAGAGAGCGCAGAAGAGAAGAAAATATAGAAGTGAAGAGAAGAGATGAAATAAGAGAGGGATAAAAGTCTATACGAGAAACCCAAAAAAAAAAGGTCGAAGTAAAAAAAAAAAATTAAAACAGTGTGCCTATGTGGGTACGCAGCGGCACATGCCGTGATACCCTTTGGGTTTCACTGTCTCGTTCGTGTACCGCGGCACAGGGGGAACAAGAGAAACCCTCCCTGTACCGTGCCCCCTAATTGGTGGTACGATATGTATCGCCCCGTGCCGTAAGGTACGGGTGGATACTTAATTCCTTGTTTTCAAGTCTCCCACTTCTAAAATTCCTATGAGAGAGATTTAATCTCTTTTCATTGTATCCAAAAGTCTAGCATTATATTATTTGAAGTTTTTGCAGTTCAATATAAGATCCCTATTGATGGAAGAAACAGCGATTACTAATTCAATGTACTACAAAATGTTGTCATGGGAGGCTGCATAGGCACTTTGGCACTCTCACTTCCAAGCCATCTATCTCTTAACTAAGACCACTTATTCCTCGCATGCAATTCAGGCTTTAACCATATTATGCCGCATATTTTGCTATCATACTACTTATATAAATGCTACTTAAATACTTTTATGTAAAAGGAATCTATTCTCCTGATTTTATATATCATAACGCTCCAATGATCTTAACATATTTATATAATATGAACGTAATTTTAATACACATAATGCCTTTATCGGAAAAGCGTGTTATCTGTCACTCAACATATAATCAATACAAATCAAAAGAGGAGAAAAGAAGGTTGTATATCATAATAAGTGCCTGTTAGATACTTAGATCTAAAGTTACTAATTTTTACACCACTACTAATTTTCCTAAGGATCTTGTGTAAGGTTAACTAAATATATTGATTCGGATGGAAATTCATAATTACACTATTCTAATTTTGTCAACCGTACATTCACTACATCTATTGTTGTGTAATATGCTCCATGGTAGAACAACTATGTCCAGATATCATACCTCATAATATCAGTATACAGATAAAAAAGATGATATTGAGGTATCCCTGCTTCACTTCCTCTAGGCCTTCAAAGGCTAACTGTCCACGTCCGCTTAGTGTTTTATTGACTTTGACGATAAAGCAATACCATCCATCTCACTTATCCACCAGCTTCAAAGGCTAACTGTCCATGTCCGCTTAGTGTTTTATTGACTTTGACGATAAAGCAATACCATCCATCTCACTTATCCACCAGCAATCATGTATTGTGGATTGCAGAATTGTAATTACCCAAGCCTTAGTGCAACCGAACGGATGGCTAGAGGTTGAACATAAGTTTACAAGTACAGACACTTTAATGTTGACAAGCCAAATTAGCAAAAATAAAACAGCACTCATTCGACTACTATCACTTGTATACTTATTTTCTCCTCTTAGGTAGATCTATCAACGAGCCATTAGGATGTCCTTTTTACCTCAGCATTGGTTACACATAAATTGCCTCCAAATCTGAGAAACAACTGTGAATTCTATAATTCTTTAACATCTATCAATTCGAACACTCATACAACAAAAAAAAATTTGGGAGTATCACCTCACAGCCTACGAAATTCGAAGACCATGTACATTGAGACTATGATGTTATAGTAGAAATGAATCTCATGATACTAACACAAGTATTTGGCATATCAAATTTGTCATATCCCAATGGTAAAATGTAGAGTACAGAGATGAAACATCTGCTTATCCACTCATGCTCAAAATTATACAAAGCACGACTACCAAGAAGGTTTATGTTTAGATCCACTCTCCTAAAAGACCTTTCATAAAGTCATGCAGGTTGACTGTGGAGACTTAATTCCAACTCGAGTTTGCACCATGGGGCTTGCAAGTGCAGGCATGACTCATTTGTGCAGAGAATGGGGGCGCAGGGCACACTTCGCTAGCGCAAAAAGTGTTTGGGGGGCTTTCATTAGCTTCAATTGGTCTTAACAAAAGAGAGGAAGACACAGGGTAAAAAAAGGCGAAAGAAATTAAGAAAAGAAGAAAAAGAGGAAGAGAGAAAAGAATGAGGGTTAACCCACAGGTTGAGAAGGAGGGGAACAGCTACTCAATTGTACAAGCAAAAAGGGAAAAGAGGGATTATATGATTAAACTAAAACTCGGATTCTCACTTACTATACAAAAGAGGCGTAGCAGACCTATCTATAGAGACAGTTGAAAACCTAATCATCGGCAAACTTAATGTTCTAGGGTTTTGATATCATCAAAACTCATAATAACTTTATTTCAAGTACCTATCCTGATACTTATGTAAATCAACCAAAAACAACTATCTAATAATTAAGATCACCCAAATCAAAGCTGAAAAGAATAAAATATGACTGAATTGACTTAGCTTAACCCTATAACCAGACCTCATCACTTTTCTATCCAATCATCCCATCCTGAATTTTAGAGATTAATGCAATTTTTACGCCCTAACCACTCAAAAGTAGTGTTTGAAGATGCGCGATGCGCAAAAAGACACAAAGACCTTTTGGAGCCTAGGCGCGAGGCGCGCCTCTCAAGAAGGTAAGGCACAATTCTAAAAAAAATAAAGCACTCTAAACAAGTATAATTTAAATTGATATTTTACATAAAAAAAAAATCAAAATAATCATACAAAAATAAAATAACCATAAAAAATAAAAATAAAAAAATCATATGCATAAATATTCTCAAACTAAAAGAAAAAAAAATTATGTTTCAACTTTTAACTTATAAACGCTTGATGTCTTGTTGCCATTGGGAGAAGAGAGAATGGCCAAGAAAAAAAAGGAAGAAAGAGTTCAAATTAGGGATTTTTTTTAATTCCTTAACATTTTAGAATATATATTGAAAAAATCCAAGACCCAAAAGCCCAAACCCTAAACTCACTAAATTTAAATATTACGAGGCGTGGCTGAGATGCGCGCCTTATGCCCTGAGGCGCTGAGGCCCACGCCTCACGCCTAGGCGCCGAGGCGCACACCTCAAGCGCGCCCTTTTAAACACTGCCAATTATAAGTCATTCTTAAAATTTCAGAATAGAACAGTGTTTGAAAAGGCACAAAGCGCAAAAAGACGCAAAAGCCTTTTGAAGCCTAGGCGTGAGGCGCAAAGACGCGCGCCTCAAGAAGGTAAGGCATACTTCTAATAAAAATAAAGCACTCTTAACAAGTCTAGTTTAAATTGATATTTTACATTAAAAAAAAAAATCAAAATAGCCATACAAAAATAAAATAACCATAAAAAAAAAAAAAAAATATCACATGTATAAATATTCACAAACTAAATATATATATATATATGTTTCAACTTTCAACTTAAAAGCACTTGCTGCCTTGTTACTATTGGAAGAAAAGAGAACGACTAAAAAAACGACAAGAAAGGGTTCAAATTAGGAATTTTTTTTCAATCCCTTAACATTTTAGAATATGCATTAAAAAAACTCAAAACAAGAAAGTCCAAACCCTAGATCTATTAAATTTAAATATCACAAGTCGCATATGAGGCGCACGCCTCATGCCCTGAGGCCTGCGCCTTGTGCCTAGGCGCGCGCCTCAAGTGGGCCTTTTCAAACACTGGAACAGAATCCCTACCTGACAATAAGAACAAAGCAATCGTATCATATAATGACCCGGCCCACTAGCACTAATAACTCATTGGATCCCAAACCACCAACCCAAAAATGCTTAAGCTCAGTTATTACTTTTAGTATGCACGTCACATATAAGCCCCTCAAACTCTCCGACAATATCCGATGTGGGACTATAGTGGTGTCACATACCAACTATGCAGTCTTGATTATATAATTCTATTCCACCATTCAACATTGTTATCAGCAAAATTATTACCAAACCAATCATATCTTTGCTCACTGCTTTCTCACATCAACTTTGATTTTGTCACCCTCTTAAGGCACTTTCGTGTTTCTACTTGATGAAATCACTCCTTACTGGCAAATAATGTGATCTCTAATAGAAGTATCTAATTCGTTCCGATCAATTCCAATCTGAATTCTAAGGTACTATACCTAATTTGTGTCTGATATAATCATTATTGATCATTTGCTATCTCAATAGTATACCCAGAGAGAGAGAGAGTAAAAAAGTTTAACAGTTGAGCATACGCTGGCATTGATACAGTACCAAAGCACTTATGACCTCTTTATTCACAGTCGAGCCAACAAACACGAAAATAATCACAAAAAACGAATTCCTATTTACCAGTAATTTTACATTATGTAAAAGAAACTATCAAATATTCCACAATCCTTCTTAACCTGAAAATTCCTACAATCCACTTTCACCACAAAAAAAAAGTAACATGTATAAATTTCGCAGCGATCCCAATAGCCGAAGTATCGCGGCCCTCTCGGTTTCAATTATTCGTAGCCCCATTAGATTTCTCAAGAGCGGCTCTTTTCCTTCTCAAATCGAAGGCACAATCTCTTCAGATATCAAAAACAAACAACAAAATATAGAAACACGGAAATGGACCCAGATCACGAAACGCCAGATCCGTAGGAATCCCTAATGAACACGAACAGAAATGAAGCCCTAGGAAGAGAGGGAGCGGGAGAGGAAGAGAGCATACGTATTCGCAAAGGAGCTGGAGCTCGTCCTCAGCGAGGTGCTGCCCCTCCTTCACCTTCGAGATCCACAGATCCAAATCCATCGGAGAAGGCGACGAAGAAGAGGAGGACGAAGACGACAACAAGAAACCCTAGTTCCCTCTAAAAAGAGAGGAGAGAGAGAGAGAGGGAATTCCACCGCGAGAGAGAGAGAGAGAGAGAGAGAGAGAGAGAGAGAGAGAGAGAGAGAGAGAGAGAGAGAGTGGGGGGGCGACGCAAAACGAAATCTTTTCAGGGATTTATTCCTCTGTCGTCGTTTCCGCTCGCCTCCCTTCCCCCGTCCTCTTACTCCTCGTAGATCGGGGATAGTTCGATACTTCGATGTTGCTTTCAATTATCATCTTATTTTCGGGAAAATGCAGTATAGTAGCCCCGAACTTTTGTCAAAACTTCATTTTGGTCCTTAAATTTTACGAAATGCTAAATCTACTACTCCAAAAGGGATTGAAATTGTACAATCCTTCATCCTAAAATTAATTTCCACTCTTTTTAAATTATAATATTATTAAAAAAATTGACAAGACTAATGTCTAATGAGTGTAACTTCATTTGTTAGGCTGCGTTTAGTTCGGAAATAAAAAAAAATTAATTATACCAGAAATAGATATAAGTTATGGTATTAGCAGGAACTAGTATAAATTTCTGTTTGGTTGGGTTTAAAAGTTATACCGGGTATAAAAAAAATTATGTTTGGTAAGTTAAAGAGAAATAAGAAGAATAAAGAGGACTAAAATTTTAATTTATGATTAAAATTTTACTGATATGATTTTAAATATTTAATTTAAAATATTTATTAAAAAAATTATTAAAATTTATATTTTACTTATATATATAAAAAAAATATTATAAAAATGTATCATATAATTTATTAAAATTATATAATAAATTTATTAAAAATTAAAGTTAAAAATTTTAAAAACTATAAAATTTAAAATTTAAAAATTAAAAATGTATAAATGTTAAAAATTTTAATTTTAATTGTCTTAAATAATTAGTTAATTATTTAAATACTTAAATAATTAGTTAATAAAATAATTAAATTAATTAAAATATTGAATTAATTAAAGAGTTAAAATAATAATTAAAATTATATTAATTTAATTAAGCTTATTCTCAAATAGGAACAAACCTTGTTCCAGAAAAAGACTGAAATAGTAATTCCAGTCTTATACCAACTTATTCTAGAAAGACGATAACTACTGTTCCTATCGATAACCAAACGCATTTGGGTACAAAGAGGAGGATAACCCTCTTATCTCCCTTTATCCCCGTTGCCAAACGGGGCCTAATAGATCTAACGACAAGAGACTAATATTAGACCTAACGTTCAGCTGGGTTGAGTCTGTTTGAGATCCATGAACACTATGTTTTTCCGTTTTAATTGAATTAGTTGTGCTTTCTAATAGCTTGAATTTTTAGAATTAATATTAGCGCCAACAATCCGACATTCAGAAGTGACAAGAGCTGCTTAATTTCTAAAGAGGGCGGAGTTGTAAAATTATAATCTTTTTAAATTTAAAATTGTAATTGTAGCTTTACTTTAAAATTTTATATTATTTCGTACTTGAACTTTCATAATTATTTTTTTCTTTGTATTTCAAAGTCTATTAGTTGCAGTGATTTTAGAAACACGAATCCTACCTACTTTCAAGTTATTTTCGATAATTAGACTTTTAAATCGATAATTTATTTAGTTAAATTTAATTTTAAGTTTTTAAATTATTTAGAAAAAAAAAATTATAATTTTTTGATATTATTTATTTAGTGATTAAAAAAAATTAAAATTAATAATTTTAATAGTTAACGTAAGTTGTTTGCATATTTAACAATATAGAAATATTTAAATCATATAAAATTTTAATAAAAAATTATTTATGCTAGCTAAAGTAATATCAGTATTTCTGATTTAAACTTTTTTATATTGTATCATAACTTTTTGCGTAATTTTTATTTTTAGTCGTTAATTTTATACGCTTTCGATAACTAAATAAATAATATTAAAAAATTATAAAATTTAGTTTTTAGATATTTTAAATAATCTATATTAAGTCTTTAATATAGCATAACTGAGTGTCCATTAAAAAATAGGAAAATGCTATGTGTACACCCCTTTCGGGGTGTACATCATACACCCCACCCATCTAAGGGTGGGGGTGTGATGATGGGTCACTTGATGTGACCCGTAAAAAATATCGCCACCATTAAAATGGTGGAGGTGTATGATGTACACCCCTTCGGGGTGTACAGGTAGCATTGCTCTAAAAAATATCATCATTGAAAACAATATAGGAACAGTGAGATCTTTGTGCTTCTAAAGTTACTTAACTCTCTTTTTTTTCGTCTCCGAAGAAAAATATATTGATTGTACTTTATTTATTTGTACATCTATACACTACAAATTCATTAGCATTTCATCCATCTTATATATTGCTTCTAACCATCTAAATTTTTTAAGAAAATTGTTACTTACACAACCCATATAGACTGAACATCTTACACTCTTGGATATATCAATTTTAAAAAATTATTTAGGATTTGTAATTAAAAAAATAATAGTAAGTGTAACGACCCGACCCACTAGCAATAATAACTCGCTGGGCTCAAACCAAAGCTCAAAATACTTAAGCCCAGTTATTATTACTAGTGTCCATATCTTATATATATCCAAACACATCCACACTCCCATCCGATGTGGGACTATTGGGGTATCACAAACTCCTCCTATGTGGGACTATTGGGGTATCACAAACTCCCTCCGTTTAGGCCTGACGTCCTCGTCTGTCCAAACACACACACACAGCAGCTCAAGATCACCAGGCGATGTGAGACTCGTCTCGCTAGCCCTATCATCTAGACTCAGGCTCAGCCGAGACTCGCCACACACTTGCGGCTGGTTATTGGCTCTGATACTAAATATAACGACCCGACCCACTAGCAATAATAACTCATTGGGCCCAAACCACAGCCCAAAATGCTTAAGCCCAGTTATTATTACTAGTGTCCATACTTATATGTACGCAAACACATTCACACTCCCATCCGATGTGGGACTATTGGGGTGTCACTGACTCACAGTAAGACTATTGAATTTTAACAATAGAAAGTCTTGATTTTAAAATTTACACATATATTGTGAGTGTACATGTAGCATTGCTCATTTTCAATATAAAAAAAATTATAATTCAATGGATAGTAGAATGAAAATTGTTACTTACACAACCCATATATAGTGAACATCTTGCACTCTTCAATACAACCCGTTAAAGGACGAACCAAAAACTGTTCTCACAGCTTCTCTGAATTTTCGATTGGCCTTCATTTTTTTACACACCACATGCCAAACCCCCTTCTCGCTCTCTATCCCATCAATTATTTTCTCTAACCAAAGTCTCTCTCTCTCTCCATCTCTCATAGACCCCTATTACTGCTTTCTCTGCCTCTTCTCCCTCTCTCTTCTCTCTTTCTCTCTCACACAAATCAAAGTCTCTCTCTCTCTCTCTCTCTCTCTCTCTCTCTCTCTCTCTCTCTCCCTCTCACAGACCTACAACTCTGGTTCTCTCTTTCTCTTTTTCTCTCACTTACCAAACCCTATCGCGATCTACCGCAGATCTTGGGTGGGCATTAAATGCCACTGTAGAATTGCCGCGCGATTTCTGCGACTCCGTACAACTCTCTATTGTCACCTGCTTGATCCCGGAGTTGTTCGTCGTGCCTGTTCGTACGTCACGATCTACCACAAATTTGCGCATTTAATGTCATCCCAGAAGCATCGCGAGTCCCTCATCCTCTCTACCGTTACTTGCCCGGAAATGGCTCTTTTCTTGTACTGTGTGCCCGTATGCACCGCAGATCTCGGCATTAAATGTCGTTGCATAACCACCGCGTGATCTCTACCAACCCGTCCTTCTCTCTACCATTACCTGCCCGGAAATTGCTCGCTCTCTGTACCGTATCCGTCGCGGATCTGCCATTTAATGCCGCCGCGGTACTGTGCACCTCCCTTGCTGTCTTACCGGAAGACTTTGCCTCTCTGCACCTCCCTCGCCGCTTAGCCGCAGCTGTCTAATCGAAACTTGCTCCCGATTTGCCCTGTACCTCCTCCGTCGCGAGCAAATATCCCTCGGTTGGTAAGCTCCCTCGGTGGTATATATATGGTTCCTTGGCTGGTAAGCTCCTTTGCCAACTTCCTTTCAAGATTGCCTTCCATAGCTGAGATTTCTCTTCCTCATCCTACTGCTGTTGTCTGTAAAGAGAATGTTTGGTTCTCTCAACGTCCCTTTATTTGGTTGCCTGCTATTTGGTTGCATGTCTGCGGTTATTTTACATGTGGTTTTGGTTTCTCTCTGTGAATTTTTCTTAGCTTTTTAGGTTCTCTTTCATTGTTTGTTTGCTTCTTTTTAAATTGCTTTCTGATGTGGTATTCCTTTCTCTCCTCACAAAGCGCGGAGGCTTGGCAGTATGAATGGCCTCTGGGCAATCACTGCAGTCTTGCATACGATGCTTTTGTGTCTTGCTTTCACAGACTAATTATATCTTTAACATTTGTTCTTTTAACTTTTTTTTTTTTTGAATTGCAGCCCTTTCAAAAATTTTCTATTCGATATTTTGCATTTCGTCTCTTTCGACAAATTGTGTTGAACTCTATAAAATTTAATACTCACTTTGGGGTAAAATAAATATAAAAAAAATATAAGTATTCCAGCAAAATAAATACATAAATAAATAGACGAAGTATTTTTTCGAAGTTTCATTGCACTCTGTAGATTTTTCTACTTCCTTTCAGCCTTCTGGTTGTGCAAATTTCTGGGCATTGAAAGGGGGAGAAAAAAAAAGGTTGTCCATGATCAAATATGCGATGCCCTTATTTCGTCATATCCCTTCTAGCAAGTTTCGTTGAACTTCGTAAATTTTGATATTTGCTTATACGCTAATGATTTTTAAAATTCCCTAGTATTCTAGCGCAAAAAAAAAAATAGATGCAAAAAGTCCAGTAGTAATTTCTCTCGGGTTTTCCATACTATTAGTGCAGGTATGGAACTGGTCGACATTTCCTTTAAGCAGTTGCTGCTAGAAATTACGCAGAAATTTTCGCTCCCGGTGCCAAAATATGGGCTTACGGTTGACACATCCGGCCAACTTCGCGCTTATGTTGACGTTGAAAGTGGCGAGTCCATGACCGAAATTATCCGCTTTTGCATTTACACTGTTCAGCACAATCCTGAGCTTAGTGAGACTGTCATGGTCTTTCACTCTACAACCAAAACTATGAACAACAAACACTTCTACAACAAGAATTTTATCTATTGCATACTCCCTCTTCATACCAGAGAGCTTTTGCATAGCTGCATTCCACTCTGAACAGCAACTGTATTCATCAATTGCTGATAGGTTTGTATTGATGTATTGATAGGTTAACTCCTTAAGGCTGTTCATTGTAGCTTGTTCATACATCTTCTGCACCTGCAGAGTATGCCGAAGCTCTGAACTAGCTACATGTAAAAGCAGAAATTATTGGGACTGATGTTCATTCAATTATTAATTTTATAATATGCATATATGTTACTGCACAGTTCTTTGCTGTCTTCTATTTACGAATTCTTATATTGCACTAATGTAATCTGTGCAGAGTATATTCTCTACACCTATTTTTTACTTCTCTTTGTTATTCCACATATTTTTGCACATGTTTTTCTTACTTACTTCCCCCCTTTTTGATGTTGCTTTGGTTTAAGGCAATGATGATGTCAACAACCCCCGGATATTATCTTCTCTATTAAATTTGTGTGTGGTCGCATGTCAGGTCGAATGGCCCTAGGCAATCCCTGCAGCCTACGCATATTATTGGTAAGAACTAATCCACAAAATGTGGCATGGCAGGCTGAATGGCCACCCGGGCAATCCCTGCAACATACAAAATTTAATGGGAAGATTTGATCCACCCGGTGTCTGCCATAAAGCTTTATTCTAAGCGGTGGACTAATCTAAGCCTTACATACCTCTTTGTTTTATACTTTATTTATTATGTATATTTGTTTTTAATTTTTTCCCAAACAGTTTTGTTCGTTTCATGTTAGTTCCATTAAGAATTCGAGTCTAGGCATGAGAAAATGTTGAGTATTCAGTGTTGTACAGTATATTTATTTAAGTAAGATGCCTGGTACTGCTGCTTGGTCATGATTTGATTTTTTTTTTTTCCTTTTTACTGGTTTGATATCTGTTTTAGTTTTTTTGATTTAATTCATTATAACATCCAATTGAGAAATATACATTACATGCTTTTCTTGCGTGCTGAATTTGCTGTCATCCAAGTCTAGATCTAAGCAATAACTTCACCTTATCTAAATAGAATCTCAGATAATGACACCTAAAATGACTCAACTCATGAGAGACACATTGATTACTAATCCTAATACAATCCCCTGACCTATTTATAATATTACAATGAAGAGCACAACTCAGTACATATATGAGCTTAACTCCATTATGAAACTTAATCTTGCATCTATTCCCTTTCTCATTCACCATAACATGTATCCCCCTAAAGAAGCTGCACTTGTCGAATAGTCGACCGGCCTCTACGGCTGCTGCGAAGATTGTGGCAATTGTATGGGTTCACTACTTCTTTCGCAAATATTAAAACCACTTTTACTACTAAATTGCATTACTGATTCAATAATAAATAGTTATGAGTGTTGCCCTTTTTTCTCTATAAAAATGGTTTCACTAAAAATTGAACTATTTTTTGCTCCTCTAGGTGCTTCTTACATTGTGTCTTGCATGATTTGTTCCTACTCTAATTTTTCTTCTAGGTCTCTATTGTTGCATGGCAGGTTGAATACTTCTTTATGCTCCTTAGCTCCTGTTCTGTTCTATTGTTCGGACATTAAGCGTAAATAGATGTTCCTGATGTTATTTACCTAGGTGCTTCTTGCGTGCTTCTATTGTTCAGATATTCAATTTCTTCTTGAATTCAGATATTACTGTAATTTATTACTTTTTTCTTTTCCTTCTTTTCCCACCTCTCTCCAACATTGAACTGTAGCTTCCTAAATTCTCCACATTGTTTATGTACTAATTATACAAATAATTAGTTTGGATAGTGGTTGAACTATATGCAAATAATTAGTCCCTATATGCAAATAATTATAGTTTAGTTTAGTTTATGTACTAATTATGCTCTAATTTTTGCATTTCAGGTTATATCTACAGAATTTTATTTTAGTTAATCGTCCCTATAATTCTTATCTGGATATTGGTTGTTGTTTCTATTATTTCAGTTAATTATGTACTAATTATGCTGTAGATTGCTTTTTGAAAGAACTAAATAGTGCATGTTCATAATTGGTGGGTTATTTGATTTTATATGTTAACCTTGCAGTCTCTCAGAAGATGCTGTGTAGAGTACCGGGGCTAATTGTAGTGCACCGACTCCGCTGAGTAGCATGGTGTGGGGAAATTGTCTGTGACGTGTTCATTTTATGTGTGCGGATGAGTTCGAGACATTTCGGATCGACGCGGAAGCCTTCGGATTGAAAAGTGAGTTGACGGCGTCGAAATTGGGAGTCTCAGCCATTTTGCAATTTTGAGGGGCATTGCGTACCGGTACGCGAGGATGGGTACCAGAGCGAGTTTATTTGGGATCCGACAGAGAGTTTTCGGTTTGGGGATGCTGCGGAATTTTTCTAAGTCCCTGGGTACCGGTACCCTGTGTTGGTCTGGGCAAAGTTGGCCCTCGGATGGGAAATTTGTGCTTGGGTACCAGTACTGGGGACCCGAGTACCGGCACTCGGCCTCTAGAACTTGGGGGCAGTGAGGTAATTTCCTATTTTAAGTGGGGGCGAATTAGTAACTTCACACCCCTGCCATCCCAACCACCCCTCTGCACATCATTTATTCTTCTCCACCTTCTATATAGACCACACACTTCTCATCCTCTTCTCAATTGGAACCAAGGGAAAGAAAGAGTGAAAGAACGAGAGTGAGAGATGGAGGGAGTTAGCTGTGAGTTCTTGGTGGATTCTCTTCGCGCCGAAGCTTCGGATACCGATCGTGAGCCCAGGAGAGAGCTTGTCCTGTTGAGGAAAACTCGGTTGGAGCTCGCGCGCGCGGACACAGCCTCAGAGGTGAGTATGGCGCATTTTCTGAGTTTTTGTGGTTTTTCCTCGGAGTATTTTCGCTGAGATTGGATTTTTGAGCTTGGGATGTGGTTTCTTCCTCTTTTCTTCTTCCCTGTGATGAGAGGAGCAGCTTGGTGTTGCGTGGGCTGTTGGAGCTTTGGAGCTGCCCTGTGCACGGTGTGGAGCCGCAGGGAGCGTGGGCTGCGTGCGTGCTGTGTTGGCTTGGTGGAGATTGGCGGTGGAATGACCTGAGCTTGGAGAGAAAGCCTTGCTAGAGGCTTTGGAGCTTGTTGTGAGCTCCTGGGAGATTTTCGAGACGCTCGGCAGAGTTGCGCGCGCCGAGGTGCCGAGGGGCTGTTTTGGCAGATTTCGACAGTGAGCGAGCCCGCGTTTCACCGACTTCTCGTTTGCCTGTGGAAAGCGATCCAGGTGGGTTGGAAATTCTTCCAAGCTTTGTGGAATGCCCTCTAATACTATTGTATGCATGTTTAGCATGTCTAGAATGTCTATTATTATAGCTGGTAAATCTGATAGTTGCCTGAAAAATTACAGAGTGATAACCGGAACCCCAGATTATTTTTAGTATACTCATGATATCGTATGACACTAGCCTGCATAGTTAGTTGACATTAGAACTGCATCTGAACCGTTTTAAAAATCACTGAACGGGTTTTAATAGAAAATTGGGTTTAAAAATGGTTTTTAAATATTTTGATCGCCTAGAGGGGTTGGATAGGTTCAGGATACATGTATCCTTGTGCCTGGGGGCCAAGTGGATTTTTATTGACTCAGTAGATGGGTTTCTAGTGTCTTGGGGGTTTTATGGGCTTTATCAGTTTGAGTCGTGGAGGACTCTCCGACGTAGATATGATTGTGAGATTTTTGGCATTCGAGTTTCCGATCTGTTTTATCGTGGATTATAGCCTACAGATGCCGCTTATTACGCCAGATGAGTCACGCTTGTTCCTAAGGTCGCTCCCCTCGAGTTGCCGCTCCGGATGCGATGATGATGCGCTTGACGAGGCTACTTTGTGTGGTACTATGATAGTCCGATTAGACACCCGTCGTTGATACAGGAAGGACCCTAGTTGATACACTAGGGGGAGCAGGCTTGACTGGACCAGATGTGGCAGTCACTAAGATTGGGTTGATATGAGCACCTCGTGAGCGAGTGGTTGCATAGCATGTTCTTAGTTGAGTTTTCCTTTGAGCATGAGACTAGAGGCATATTAGTTGTAATTTCATTTCAGCTTTACTATTACCTGCATACCTATTGTTTTGCCTCTAGTAGACTTAGTGGGCATACCGTGGATATTGGCGATGGTACTCACTAAGAACTATGTGTTGGTGTAGTTCTCAACCCGCTGCGGTGATAGGTTGTCCTGAGGTTGCTGTTCCGGCTCTTGTTCGTGCGGAGACATCTGATCGAGGTAAGGGCGTGGCCGAGTAGCTCCCTTTCCATTTTATTTTGAGAGTCAGAGGTAGAGGTACCCTGTATTTTTGAGATTCCACTTTTGTACTAGACAGTCTGGGAGATTTGTATATTTTATTTACATAGCAGGTGTGGCTATGTACTGTGAATTTATGTATATTCAGATGTTCAGTTTATGATTCTATAGCTACTAGTTTCATTTCAGCTCTGATACATGTTTAGCTATAGGTCTGACTTGTAGGGTAGACGCTTCGTCTGTGTGGGGATTCCCATACAGATGGCGGATCTGTTGGCGAGCCCGAGTCGCAGTTTCGACCGCGGGGCGTGACATGCTGGCCCAAGCAATAGCAGCAATTAACCCTAATGATATAATAAAATTATTCTATATATTAGTCTTGCATATGTAAAACTATTCAGACTATTAGCCATTTATCTTTTTTCTTTTCTTTTCTTTTGTAGCGCGCATTTTATCGATGCAATGCACTTACCATCTTGACAGCTACTTTGTTATGACTGGATATGATATCGATGCAATGTGCTTACCATTTTGACAGCTACTTTGATATAACTCAATATAATAGGCTTATGCATATATTTTTTTTTATGACTTTCGTCTTCAGGTGATCTTTCAGACTTAAAATATTTATGCAATTATTTTTTATTGTTTGATATTTATCAATATATGTTTACTGTAAATTTTTTCACCCGCCGCGAAGCGCGAGTTATTAACTAGTGGATACATTAATTTAAAAAATTCATTTAGGATTCGTAATCTATAAAGATAATAAATTCTGAGTTTTACGGAGCTCTCCTAAGCGTCCCTGTGCTGACGTGTCGCCCTCTCATTCTTTCTTTTTTTTTGCCTGTGCCCCTGCCCTCCCTTTCTTTTTCTCTTGAACGTGCTGGTGCCCTCCCATTTTTTCTCACTGTTGCACATGGGTTCCCCCTCAACTTTATTAAGGGAACCTATGTGAAGAGACCCAGAAAATAGAGGAGCTCTTTCTCTCTCTCTCTCTCTCTCTCTCTCTCTCTCTCTCTCTCTCAGCTCTTCTTCTTCTTCTTTCACCAACAACCTACTATGGAAGAGTACTCCACCACCTCCACTCCCCCTTACACTCGCTCCTCCCCTTAGTCAAAACTAAAAAGATCCCCAATCTCCCCGTCCCCACTCCACATCTCCACCAACCACACTCGCCGCAGCCCCATCACCATCCACGAGCTCCTCATCCTCTCCGCAGAGAAATTTTTTTTTTTTTGAAAGATTAAAAAAAAATTAATTTGTAGATAAAAAAATTAATTAATTAAGAGTAAATATTAATTTCACTCACAAGCAAAACTTTGAATTAATACACAAATTTACAAAATCACAACCCACAAACTGGTGGTGGCGAGGAAGATGACGAGCGGCACGTGGCCCGGAGGGTTCCGATGGTGAGCGACGAGCTGCCTGGGAGGGTTCCGATGGTGAGCGGCGAGCGTCTTGGGAGGGGTTCTGATGGCGAACGGCGAGCGGCCGAGGGGGTTCCCATCCGATGGCGACTTGGCGAGCACACACGGTGATGCGGCCCGGGGGGGTTCCGACTTCCGATCGCATGCGACCTTGTGGGCGGAGTGGGAGGAGGCGGGCGTGAGAGGGCATGAGAACAAAGAAGAGAAGGTGGGGTGCTATGAACCGATGAGGGATTTTTTTTTTCCTTGAAAGAGGTAAGTGTTGAATCTTTCGGCAAATCCTTCATACAGGTTTGCAGTTTTTTTTATTCCTTTTTCTTCTTATTCGGTTGGTTGTACAAAAAATATTGTTATACTCTCTAATTTTACATCATTCTTCATATGAGTTCTCTTGCTGTGATATCTAACACACGAAATGTCATCTATTCGTATTTTTTTTTATAGCTGTCACGACTATCGTGCGAAATGTCATCTATTCGTATTTCAACAGGGACAGCTTGAGAAAAAGATGACAAGCGTACATCCATATATTATGAGTCATGTAAGTATTTTTTATTTACCATAATTTTAAATAGAGTAAATTATTCTGGAATTTGTTCTCTCTCTAGAGGCTACCCAACTTCATTCCTTGACAGTGGATTGATAGAGAACTTGCGAAATTACAAAGGTTGGTAAATCAACCAAATGAAAAGAGCTGGTGCAGAGAAGATCTTTCAAATTCGTTATAATTTTTTTTGGGGGTATTTTTCTTTTTTCCATTTTTTTCCCTTCTTTGTACAACAATGTTTGTATATGATAGAACATAAATGTAATTCAAAATTTCTATAATAGTGACTGTTTGTGGTAAAAAAAAATTTATAGCCGCAGCGTAGCGCGGGTTAATCACTAATTAAAAAAATAATAGTAAGACTATTGAATTTTAACCATTGAAAGTCTTGATTTTAAAATTCACACATATATTGTAAGTGTACATACAGCTGTCGCATCCCGGGTTTTAAAAGCGGTCTAATTTTTTTTTTTTTTAAATCTGAGTTCAGAAAGTAACTCCAGGACAAGACTAAATCCGCCACGCGTATAGAAGATTTCCTGTCCAAAACCAATGTCTCTCCTACACACGCTCGGCTAGGCAAGAACAGCACTTAAAAATGAAAGCAATATTTACTAGTAAAAGCATAAACCATTAACATCTACTACAGATAATCCATAAATACTAATGTCATAAACAGATTATAAAATAACTGGAAATAAACTAGAAAATGCTCTGCCACGAGACGGTACTAACGCAGTATCCTCACAGTTCGCCCCGCTGCTCACTACCCGAACAACCTGCACAAGTCACCCAGGGGTGTGAGACACAACTGAATGTACGTATCTCAGTGGGCGAAGAGCAATACAGCACAACGAACAATATATGCAAGTATGTAGCAGGTATAATAGCATGTAAGAAAGCAGGTATATAGCATGTAAGAAAGCAGGTATATCAGCAGGTATGGAAGCAGGTATATCAACAGGTATGAAAGTAAATGAATGGCCTGATATATGTTAACTATAATAATGCATTATCAATAATTCGCTATAACCAACCATATGCCACTGTTGGTCATTAGGACCTCAGGCCAGTGCCAAACCAAATCTGACATGAACCCCACTTGTTGACTATCAAAGGGCTCAATATCGCCCGGTCTGCTGAATATAACAGGGGCTCGATATCGCCCGGTCCCACAAGTGCAGCCATACAAAACGGGCTCACGAGTCGCAACGACCACTCTACCGGTAAAGAACACCACTATAGGGGATCAGACCACTAGTGTACGTGAAGATGTCCAACTGGTGCATGGCGATCTCAATGTAGATGCTCAAGCTCACGGTCAGGAGACCGGAAATACGACAAACAGCAGAGAACTCCCAATCGGGATCAAGCATGTCAATGTATCAATAAATCTGCCGTGATAACAAGATATCCACCTACTCTACCATGCAATGTAAAACTGTAAATATTGGTACATATAGTTTAACAGTAGGTGATATATAACAACAGAATCTAGGAGTGTCTGAAACACTAAGCATGACATAACTGAAATATGAATCAATAAAAACCTACTATATGTAGAGTCATGGCGTTCCCTTGCCTTTGTATGCCTCCCTTTTATTTTGACGGGACTTAGGAAAACCTTTCACTATGTTTCTGCAATGGACTGGCCTGGACCGTGAGTATTTTTCTGCGATTGAGCTCGAAAAATGAAGGACGGCAAAGCGAACGGATTCGGTTTCCGATTTACGGATCTCCCGGAATGGGGGTCAAAGCATTTGCTTTGAGTGGTGCATCGAAACCCGTGCTAAGTGGCTGGCACGCTTTTCGAGGTGATCGGACGGGATCCTGCGATGATCGGACCTTTCATCTTTTTACGTTAGTAGATTATTTTATTTATTTGGTGGTACCTCGATCTACGGTTTCCGTTTTGGACCTAATTGAATATTTTTTCAGTTGATTAGGGAGGGGTTGAAATTCGAGAATTTCTGGGCAGACCGTCGGGACGCGGGTAATTTTAGGTGTTAGAGCTCGCGAAACGGAGAACGGTGGCGCGATCGGATTTGAATTTCGACCCCGGGATCTCCTAGAAATTAATTTTGAAGTTTGGACCCCTTTAGGCGCTCTGGGATCCGTGCGAGCGATTGACACGCTTTTCGAGACAAGCTTAGCCGCCGGTTGTTTTTTTTAGGGTTTCCTTAAAACCGGGGGCGTAGGGTTTCCCCCCTTGGTTTCTTCTCTTGACGGCTAGGATTTAAGGCGGCGCTTTTAAGAAAGAAAAAGGGGAACCCCAATCCATACTTCCTCTCTTTTCAAGAAGCGGCGCAGGAAACGAGATGAGAGATAGGGAAACGCCTTTCTGCGAGATTGATCGAGCGAGGAACGGGTGACCCCCTTTCCTCTTTCTCCCCCATCGGCGAAAACATGGTGAGCGGTTCGGGTCTCCCCGGTTATTTTCCAATGTGAGGTTTTCCTTTTGTTGTTTTCATGGGCAATACAAGGTGTTGGACGGGAGGCCGCCGCCGCCGTCGTTGAACGGGAGGCCGCCGCCGCCGTTATCATGCCCACGGGGTCGTCGCCGGAGTCGCACGGGAGCGAAAACGGAGTTGAAATCGCGAAACCGGAGCCGCGGGGGGGCGAAATTAGGGTTCACTGTTCACCCTGTACGGCTGCCTCCTCACGCGGTCCACCGGACTGGCGTGCACCCGGCACACGCGTCCCGCAGCCCGAATGCGCGGACCTGGCGCACGGGCGCGTGCGCCAGCCCGGCCCGCAAGCGCGGTCCACGCAAGGGCGTGCACCCGGCTCTGCCGCCGCGACCGGGTATGCGTGAGCCCGGTGCGCGCTAAGCCGGTGCACCGGCCCGGCCCATTCCGCCTGGTGCATGCTCCCGGGGTGAGCCCGGTCTGCGCCGCTGCCTCCTCTGCGTCGTGAACCCGGTCCACGCCTGGACCGTGCACCAGCTTTCAGCTTTTGAGCCCAGAAGCTCCGTTTGTGGCCCGTTTCGCCCCGTTTTTCAGTGTTTTTGACTACGACGATATTTTTAACATTATTACTTACTATAGCTTTTTCGGGCACAGGGTGGGAGTGTTTTAGCGGGAGTTCCGTACACCTTCTTCTTCGCGTTTCAGGTGGGTACACCCTTAGAACCCCTTATTGCGGAATTTTGTTATGGTTATGTTTATCATGCTGTGGGTTTTCTTTGAGACTTAGCATAGAGTTGGTATTGTTGGAAGGATATTAACTGCATGTTATCGGTACTAATGCTGACGGTCTCTATAAATTACGATGTTACCCTGTATCTTGGTTACTATGCTCGAGGTTGCGGCACGCGCACCCGCGGTCTGGCCACCGCAAAGGGTGCTCTTTTCCGGGAAAGCGGTCTCCGACCCGTGTAGACCCACGAGGTGACGTAGTGGGGGCCCCCCGTAGGTGTGGGGTTTGAGGCATCAAGGTGTGAGCGGTGCGATCCGTCGGGGTAGGTGCCCGACGAGGTCAGGCGCTCCCAGGTGTGAGCGGTGCGATCCGTCGGGGTAGGTGCCCGACGAGGTCAGGTGCTCCCAGGTGTGAGCGGTGCGATCCGTCGGGGTAGGTGCCCGACGAGGTCAGGGGTTACAGGTGTTACAGGTGTTACAGGGGTTACAGGTGTTACAGGTGTTCGTGGTTTACTTTCCCTCTTGGGAGGGTGGTCGGGTTTTGCAGGTGTTCACGTTTTATTTTACGGTTGCTCCGGATAGTCTGGTTTGCCGCGGCAGGTGCCCGGTCCAGGTTATGCAGGGGGAGGGGATACCGACGATTGCACGACGAGGAGGGCGGTTGCTCTGGTTTACTGCGGTTTGCTTTATTTATAGCCCTAGTTGATTTCGTGCTTTATTTTCTGGTCACTGACTTCCCACTCTGTGACAGGTTCTCGGGGGTAAGAGCTAGGGCGACGGTGAGGCCGTGGCAGGAGCACTTTTGGTCCTCCGAGGCCATAGTTGGTATTTACTTCTTATATTGCGCATTTCATTACTTGTTAGTAGCCGACTATGTGGATCGCGATACCCTTGTGGGGTCGATGTGGATGTTGGGATGTCTTTTATTTACCCTTGCGAGTAGTTGTTTTGCTTGTCCCGTTTGGCCGTTTTCAAACTACAAAAGAAAAGAAAAGAAAAGGAAAATGTTTCGAAAACTGTTTTAAAAATGTGGGTGTCGTGTGGGCACCATTTTTAAAACCTTGTGGATTTATGGATTGCGAAAACTGTTTTGAAAATCTGGGTGTCGTGTGGGCACCATTTTTAAAAACCCTGTGGATTTATGGACTTCGAAAACCGTTTTGAAAAACCTGGGTGCCGTGTGGGCCCCGTTTCAAAAAAACTTGTGGATTTATCCTTTCAAAACTAGCCGGCTTCTTTAATGCTTATGAAAAATAATTGTATGCATTCGACTGTTGAACTAGTGTGGTTAAAGTGATGATTGTATGATGGTTGTGGTCAGGACGCTGTGCATATACAAAGGAGACTCTGCCCGTTCGCAGAGTGAATTTGTATATGCGGCGGGTCTGGGCACGCACTGGGGGAGGTTGGTTTTCAAAAAAAAATGTATGCGCAAACTCAATCTTTTCGTTGGTCGTCTTCCGCTTAATGAAACCCCCGGGGCGTGACAGATTAAGATGGTATCAGAGAAAAACAGCTTTAACCACAGTAGTCGCTGTCCAACATCCACAGGAGCACATTACCACTGGCTACTAACTAATGAAATGATCAGGGTTTAATTGCGTAGAGATGCGAGAGTGCGGGACTGTTGAGTTTTGTTTTCCGGTTTAGCTCGGGTGTTGTGCGAGTGTAGTCGGGCTGTTTTGGAGGTTGGGGTCGAGGCCGGCTGCCACCGGGGCCTTGATGGTTGCTATGAGTCAATGGATTAGGCAACCGGCATAGGATACGGTGGGTCTGCTGACGGTGTTTATGCACTGGGGGCGGCTGTTGGCACGGCAGATCGTCGCACCGGTTTTAATTTTTTTCGAACCCCTTCCTCTGCCGACCTTCGGGTCGTCGCCTGTAACGGTGACGGGTGGTAGTGCAACCTACCGGTGTTCGTTAGTGTGTCGGCCGTTTGTCGGTCGTGGGTAACTGGACAGCCGTTTGTCTAAACTTGTACCTTCTAGGTCTTCTAGTGTTAGGTTATAGCAACTAATCGGCCGATTCTTTTTGCACCATGGGCAAGGTATGGGTGGGAATGGGGATTCTTCCCCTATGGTTGTTACCCATAGTTCGGCTTTTTATCATAGACACTGCGATGGTTATAGAAATTGTTGTGATGGGGTCTCGGGGTGCTCCTTTGGGTTAGAAAGGGGGACCACTGGGGCTAGCAAATCTTATGCGTTTGGGCTCGTTTTCGGTTAGAGAGGTCGTGCCTGGTTTCGCACAAGTGTGCGTAAGTGGCGACTTTTTATTGGGGAGTTTAGCTTTTGGCGCTGGGTGGTGCCAGGTAGCTCTGGGTCGGGTTCCTGGGTTCTGCGCAAGAGGGCCGGTTGGGTTGTCCTATTGGTGGGTTGGCGCGTGATCCCTCGAGCGCGTTTAGTGAACCTAGGCAACTTTGACGAGGTTCTTCTCGCTGTTGTCGTTGCTTGTCTTCTTCCGACCCTTTAGGTTTCAGATGGATAGTCTACAGTACCTGGAGGTCATTGTTGAGCGGACCTAGAGCTTAGATTTCCTCCTAGTGGGGAGTTTCACGTTTTGGTATGGAGGTTTACCGCTCGATTCGATGCCCGGTGCTTGGAGGGGCAACGGATTGGGACTAAGAGTTAGTGGTTATTTAGAGTGACGCACCCCGTCAGTGCCAGGACGGAGGTGGGACCTTACCTTGTGGGTTTTGTCGCCAGCTTCCCATGACTAAAGCATAGCCTTGAGGCCTAGTTTGGGAGCGTTTTGGGTCGTGATCTTTTGGGGCAGGTGTGGTTCAAGGGAAAAATTTCAGGTAGTTGTAACCCAGCCTGTTTTGTTGGCACCTCTTGGAGCCTTGTGAGGGCGTTAGTGTGATTTGTTTTCCTTGTCGTCGGGTTAGTTGTTTTGGACCTTTAAGGGTTCATCAGACCGAGTGTGTTGCCTTGGGGCGCACCCGTGCTCTTCGTGCGAAAGAAGAACGGAAGCTACGCCTACGCATCGACTACAGGGAGATATACAAGATTACAGTGAAGAACAAGTCCGGGTTTGATGACCACTTCGACCAATTACGAGAGGCACTTACAGATTATTCTCCGGACTCTCAGGGACCAGAGGTTGTTTGCTAAGTTTAAGAAATGTGAGTTCTGACTTTGCAAAGTGGACTTTTTGGGGCACATTGTGTCAGCAACGGGAATCACAGAGAATGTGAGCGGAACTGCCCGACACACGATCCGGAACTGGCAGCAGTCGTCTTCGTTTTAAAACGTTGGAGACACCACCTTTTGGAGTTCATCGTGATGTATTTTCGGATCTCCAGAGCCTTGAGTTTTGTTCGCAGAGAAGGATTTGTTTTCGCGACAGAGGCACTAGTTGGAGTTGCTGAAGGACTCGGCTTGACCGTTCGGTATCACCCCGGAAAAAGCAAGCGTAGTAGCGGATGTTTTGAGCAGGAAGGGTCAAATCGAGGGGGAAACTGATAAGCGCGAGTACTCAGCAGGACCGGTACTGTCGCGTGACTCTTGTCCTTGAGGGTCAAGCCAACCCTATTAGAGAGATCCTGGAAGGTCAGAAGATAGGCGCACCGATACAGCTCGTTCGAGACATGATTTCCCCCCCCCCCCCCCCGGACCACGCGAGCGACTTTTGGGCGAGTGCGAACGGCGCAATACGTTTTCGAGGGCGAAATTGCTTACCTGAGCTGCCAGAGTTGAAAGAGGAGACACTGTCGGAGGCGCACTGCGCCCCCTATGCGGCGCGTCCAGGTGACACGAAGATGTACAGGGACCTCAAAGAAGAATTCTTGGTGGACTAAACCAAAGGAGGGATGTAATACAGTTCACTACCCGCTGTTTAGATGGTTAACAAGTAAAGTTCGAACATCAGCGCTCAGCGGGGAAAACTACAATCTCTACCGGTACCAGAGTGGAAATGGGAGAGAATCGGCATGGAATTCGTCACGGGTTTTCCGCATCGCATCGAGGGCACGATGCAGTTTGAGTCACAGTGGATCGACTGACGAAGTCGACTCTTTTTCCACCCACCCGTACGACGGGGACTAGAGTCACTCGGCTGGTGTCGAACCTTCGGCAAAGTCTACAACAAGCCCTGGAGACTAACCCACACTTCAGCACGGCGTTTCACCCCCAGAACGACGGACAGTCCGAGCGTGTGGTCCGGATTCTCGAAGATGTGCTCTGAACCTGCGTACTTGATTTTGGTGATGGATGGTCACCGCTTTTGAGCTTAGAGAGGACCTGAGCTTCGACGGAACACCGGTGCGGATCTTAGCAACCAGGGAGAACGTGAAGCGACTTGGGAACTGGCGTCAGAGAGGAGGGAGTGCTACCCAGAATTACTCGTGGGGACCAGGATTAAGTTTCGAGGACGAAACTTCTTTTAAGTGGTGAGTGATGTAGAGTCCTGGCGTTCCCTTGCCCTTGTATGCCTCCCTTTTATTTTGACGGGACTTAGGAAAACCTTTCACTATGTTTCTGCAATGGACTGGCCTGGACCGTGAGTATTTTTCTGCGATTGAGCTCGAAAAATGAAGGACGGCAAAGCGAACGGATTCGGTTTCCGATTTACGGATCTCCCGGAATGGGGGTCAAAGCATTTGCTTTGAGTGGTGCATCGAAACCCGTGCTAAGTGGCTGGCACGCTTTTCGAGGTGATCGGACGGGATCCTGCGATGATCGGACCTTTCATCTTTTTACGTTAGTGGATTATTTTATTTATTTGGTGGTACCTCGATCTACGGTTTCCGTTTTGGACCTAATTGAATATTTTTTCAGTTGATTAGGGAGGGGTTGAAATTCGAGAATTTCTGGGCAGACCGTCGGGACGCGCGGGTAATTTTAGGTGTTAGAGCTCGCGAAACGGAGAACGGTGGCGCGATCGGATTTGAATTCCGACCCCGGGATCTCCTAGAAATTAATTTTGAAGTTTGGACCCCTTTAGGCGCTCCGGGATCCGTGCGAGCGATTGACACGCTTTTCGAGACAAGCTTAGCCGCCGGTTGTTTTTTTTAGGGTTTCCTTAAAACCGGGGGCGTAGGGTTTCCCCCCTTGGTTTCCTCTCTTGACGGCTAGGATTTAAGGCGGCGCTTTTAAGAAAGAAAAAGGGGAACCCCAATCCATACTTCCTCTCTTTTCAAGAAGCGGCGCAGGAAACGAGATGAGAGATAGGGAAACGCCTTTCTGCGAGATTGATCGAGCGAGGAACGGGTGACCCCCTTTCCTCTTTCTCCCCCATCGGCGAAAACATGGTGAGCGGTTCGGGTCTCCCCGGTTATTTTCCAATGTGAGGTTTTCCTTTTGTTGTTTTCATGGGCAATACAAGGTGTTGAACGGGAGGCCGCCGCCGCCGTTATCATGCCCACGGGGTCGTCGCCGGAGTCGCACGGGAGCGAAAACGGAGTTGAAATCGCGAAACCGGAGCCGCGGGGGGCGAAATTAGGGTTCACTGTTCACCCTGTACGGCTGCCTCCTCACGCGGTCCACCGGACTGGCGTGCACCCGACACACGCGTCCCGCAGCCCGAATGCGCGGACCCGGCGCACGGGCGCGTGCGCCAGCCCGGCCCGCAAGCGCGGTCCACGCAAGGGCGTGCACCCGGCTCTGCCGCCGCGACCGGGTATGCGTGAGCCCGGTGCGCGCTAAGCCGGTGCACCAGCCCGGCCCATTCCGCCTGGTGCATGCTCCCGAGGTGAGCCCGGTCTGCGCCGCTGCCTCCTCTGCGTCGTGAACCCGGTCCACGCCTGGACCGTGCACCAGCTTTCAGCTTTTGAGCCCAGAAGCTCCGTTTGTGGCCCGTTTCGCCCCGTTTTTCAGTGTTTTTGATCACGACGATATTTTTAACATTATTACTTACTGTAGCTTTTTCGGGCACAGGGTGGGAGTGTTTTAGCGGGAGTTCCGTACACCTTCTTCTTCGCGTTTCAGGTGGGTACACCCTTAGAACCCCTTATTGCGGAATTTTGTTATGGTTATGTTTATCATGCTGTGGGTTTTCTTTGAGACTTAGCATAGAGTTGGTATTGTTGGAAGGATATTAACTGCATGTTATCGGTACTAATGCTGACGGTCTCTATAAATTACGATGTTACCCTGTATCTTGGTTACTATGCTCGAGGTTGCGACACACGCACCCGCGGTCTGGCCACCGCAAAGGGTGCTCTTTTCCGGGAAAGCGGTCTCCGACCCGTGTAGACCCACGAGGTGACGTAGTGGAGGCCCTCGTAGGTGTGGGGTTTGAGGCATCAAGGTGTGAGCGGTGCGATCCGTCGGGGTAGGTGCCCAACGAGGTCCGGCGCTCCCAGGTGTGAGCGGTGCGATCCATCGGGGTAGGTGCCCGACGAGGTCAGGTGCTCCCAGGTGTGAGCGGTGCGATCCGTCGGGGTAGGTGCCCGACGAGGTCAGGGGTTACAGGTGTTACAGGTGTTACAGGGGTTACAGGTGTTACAGGTGTTCGTGGTTTACTTTCCCTCTTGGGAGGGTGGTCAGGTTTTGCAGGTGTTCACGTTTTATTTTACGGTTGCTCCGGATAGTCTGGTTTGCCGCGGCAGGTGCCCGGTCCAGGTTATGCAGGGGGAGGGTATACCGACGATTGCACGACGAGGAGGGCGGTTGCTCTGGTTTACTGCGGTTTGCTTTATTTATAGCCCTAGTTGCTTTCGTGCTTTATTTTCTGGTCACTGACTTCCCACTCTGTGACAGGTTCTCGGGGGTGAGAGCTAGGGCGACGGTGAGGCCGTGGCAGGAGCACTTTTGGTCCTCCGAGGCCATAGTTGGTATTTACTTCTTATATTGCGCATTTCATTACTTGTTAGTAGCCGACTATGTGGATCGCGATACCCTTGTGGGGTCGATGTGGATGTTGGGATGTCTTTTATTTACCCTTGCGAGTAGTTGTTTTGCTTGTCCCGTTTGGCCGTTTTCAAACTACAAAAGAAAAGAAAAGAAAAGGAAAATGTTTCGAAAACTGTTTTAAAAATGTGGGTGTCGTGTGGGCACCATTTTTAAAACCTTGTGGATTTATGGATTGCGAAAACTGTTTTGAAAATCTGGGTGTCGTGTGGGCACCATTTTTAAAAACCCTGTGGATTTATGGACTTCGAAAACCGTTTTGAAAAACCTGGGTGCCGTGTGGGCCCCGTTTCAAAAAACTTGTGGATTTATCCTTTCAAAACTAGCCGGCTTCTTTAATACTTATGAAAAATAATTGTATGCATTCGACTGTTGAACTAGTGTGGTTAAAGTGATGATTGTATGATGGTTGTGGTCAGGACGCCGTGCATATACAAAGGAGACTCTGCCCGTTCGCAGAGTGAATTTGTATATGCGGCGGGTCTGGGCACGCACTGGGGGAGGTTGGTTTTCAAAAAAAAATGTATGCGCAAACTCAATCTTTTTGTTGGTCGTCTTCCGCTTAATGAAACTCCCGGGGCGTGACACTATACTAAGAGTGTCAACTACACTGAGTATAGATATAATAGCAAGCAGTAAACACATGAAGTAGGATTAGCAAGGCAACCAATGGGACCAGTCAATCACGATACCCAAGGTTACACTATACCAATACCCGGATTGGAGTACCCACCTCAACCTAGACGGTCCTGGTATCCGCTGCTCAACTGGCGAGGCGACTCCCGAAATTCGCTGCTCGACTGGCGAGGCGGCTCCTGAAAGCTCGGGCCTAAATCATAATCATCTATCAGCAAAGACTCACTCATACCAAATCCATAGACAATACAAGGTAATAACACCTAAGCCACTCCACGTCTCGGGATCCGCCGGAAATTCGATAATTCGCTGATCGATCAATATTGACCCGATCAGAGCCTACAGGCTACCAAATTAATTGAAATTTGGCGTGCTATTTCAAAACACTTCACTTAAGATACCTGGGCAACCCTCTATCCCTAGATAATATTCTAAGTCCAAAAAGTGTCATAAACACTAAGGTCTGATACCGAACTATCGCTTTCGACTCTGAAATTTCCAAACACAGGCCAAACCCACTTAACCAGCCAGGATAGTGCCAGGAACAGTCAAAGGCACCCGGGCTCGCAAACAGTCAACTCAAATCCTCGAATTGCGCGATTAGCGCCAAGTTGCCGATAACCGACGATTTTAGCGGTTAACGAGCCGATAACCAAAACCCGATTAACGGAAGCCGTTAGATCTTGAACGACAAGTTCAAAGATCATCAACATACTACCCAATATATCCCATGCTGTCACAAATGCAACTAGGTCCCTAGGCTTCCCACAAATTGCATAAAAACACTATATAATTCAAGTTTTGAGTCGCTACCTGAATTCGAAGAGTTTCAAATCAATCCGAGGGTTCCAATCATAGGCCCTCGACTTGCTGGAGTCCGTGCTCACTGTCCGAGAATGGCACGAGGTCCAAGAAGAGATAAAACTCAACCTACCAAGAACAATAATTTCCTAAGTTGGAAATATTACAGCAAAACTCAACCAAACTAAAAACTACAGAGAGCATCCTGCTCAGGATGCCAAGGAAGTTCAGGGGCTCACCTTGCCTGAGCCGAAAGGTCGCCGGAACAGTAATGGTAGTAACCTCGGCCAAGAACACCAAAACTAGAGCCCGACAAATGCCAACTCCGCACTGCGGCCAAACCAACCAGAAAAGGAGTGAGCATCAAACACCTAAAGGTAATGAGGGATCAAGGCTCACTCACCCGAGACTATGGGGTGGCCGGAGACTTCGCCGGAGCAACCTTGGCCCAACCGGATTGCACTAAGGCTCGGGCTGAGGGTTCTTCCAAGGGGGTTCCACCAAAGGCGACGCAACAGTTAGAGGAAGCTCCAGGGGATGTCAGAAGCTCCACCGAGTCCAGATCCGGCGACGGGGAGCGTTGGTTGATCAAGCTCCAAGCTTATGGCCTAACCTAGAGCACTAATGGCAGAAATTTAACCAGGGGTTAATGGCCACATGCAAGGGTACTGGATGGACTGCCAAGGTGTAAGGAAGCTTACCAGATGGGTGGCCGGGGTCGGGGAGCGTCGGCGGCGGCGAACGGCGATGCTTGACCCAAGATGAAGATAAAAAATCTAGGGCATCGCCTTGCGGCCTCAACTCAAAACCAGAGGTCCCCAAACTTCTTGGATAAACTCCAGGGGGTCTACAGAAGATGCCTAGCAAGTTGGATTCCCCACAATTTCACTAAAGAAACCCTGGCCAAAACTAGGTTTCCGGCAAGCTCCGCGTTCTCACCGGCCCACCCAAGGTTTCAGGCGCCGCCATTGCAAGGAGGGCATCCTCTGAAGGTGAGAATGCCACTGTTGTGCTCCAAAAGCAAGGAAAAACCAGAGGAAGCGATCCTTACCTCGGCTCGGATTTGAGGAGAAAGAAGAAAATGAGGGTTTCTTCTCCGACGTCTGGCGTGGAGTCTGGCGACTGCGCTCCTCAGGAGAGGTCTTCGGAGGGAACAGGAGTTGACCAGGGTTCACAGGAGGGGTGTTGAAGGTTGAGTCCACTCTCTCATCAAGCTCGAAAAATAAGAAGGTTAAGGCTTCCTTCTTTTTCTTCTCTCCGGCAAGAAGATGTGGCTGGGCTCGGGGAGGAGATTGAGTGGAATTAGGAGGTCATGGGGAGGTGGCCTCGTGCGCAACAAGCTCGGGGTGAGAGTTGTTGGAGCTCCCCGAAGACCTCAACCACCTTAAGCATAAAATGCTAAAAGGTCCCTCCATCCGGTGTATTTGCAGGTAAGTCCCTTACCATATGTGTAAAGTGCTGACAGATCCCTCCCCAACTCAAGCCAAGCAAAATAATACATAAAATACCATCAAATTTGCAAGAATACACAAAAATTGCAGTATTTCACGCATTTCGAGGTGATCGGGTCGTCGAACATAAAAACAGACGACACCACGACGTCCGGCTCGTCGAAACCTATCAGATAGCAATTTTGGTTCGCCAAAAATAGGTCTCGAGAATTTACAAAATCATCCACAAGAAAGACTAACACAGTCTAGCACGCTTTTCGAGGCTCTAGGCTCACCGAAATCAAAATCAGATCGCTGAGACCGATCAAAACGAGTATTTACAACTACACGTTCAGGTTCAGATCGGCTAGATAGGGCAAGTTCGACGAAACAAATCCGAAAAACTTTAAGTTACTATTCACACTTAAGTCACTATACAAAAAAATTCAACTGTTTAATTTTATTCAAAATTCACGGTTTCTACAATAGCATTGCTCATTTTCAATATAGAAAAAATTATAACTCAATGAATAGTAGAATTTAAATATAACTAGTATAAAATCCGTACTCCGCTATGATTAAGTAGATTGCGAAAATTTTGAATAATTTTGGCATTAACATTTAAATAAGAAGCACAATAAAAATATTCTAATTAATAATGTTTGGTATAAAATATATATTATAAATGTAAATTTGCATGTAACATCAATTGTAATCCCTCACTCCTTGACTTTATTTGGGGAAGCAGCTTCATCAAAATTATAAATCAAAGTGAACAATCTAATTTAATATAATCTTTTATATAAATAACATATGTAAAAATAAAGAAATTAATGATATTGATATGATATTGATATTACATAAGAGGTTATTTTTAGGAAGTTGGATTTCATATAATTAAATCATCAGTAAGACTTGGAGAACTGCGAATAAAATTATATAACTATTTTTAGTTAAAAGGAAGAAACATATGTATGTCTACAATACACATTATATAATATAAAACAAAATATGTAGAATATAAATATAAATGGATAAAATAGAGTTGTATTACCTTGGCCAAATGGCTGTACTTGGAAATGGTTGTGCTTGGGGATGCCTCCGCAAATAATTTTTTACGAATTTGTTTCTCAGTAGTAGGTGAATGAAGTTCTTTTTCGCATTTGATTAATAATTTTGTGGTTACATGTGATGACTTTTCCTTTGTATCAAAATTTAGAATAAAATTTTTTATCACTTTAAAAAAAGGAACACTTGTTCAAAACATTTGTGTGTTAGGAACAACTTGAAATAATTTTAATTATAGATTTAATTCAAGGGACCGACAAATCTATATATGCCACAAATATTTTCTCAGCCTCTATGGTTAGCTATTTTCACTTGGAGCTGTTCAAATACTTCACGCATTAACTTAGTGTAAAAAAATTGAACGGTTAACATTGTAGCAACTCCAAAGAAAAAAGAGAACAAATTTTGGGAAGGGGAGGATTATGCAGATAGCAGGAAGAACAACATTAACAACCAATTTATAATTTCACGATGAAAATTTAAAATTTAAAAAATAACCTCTGAAGTAGGGTCGTCTGGGTCATCTATGAATACAAATAGAAGAGCGACAAATACATCACGGTCGACAAGCCCTCCCCCTCCAAACACATATATGTGAGCAAGTATGGCCCGACTACAATAATTTTATATTTCAGCGGCATATTATTAAGAACATATATATAAACGACACTAAAATTAACTTTTAGTAATATGCCTAAAATATTGTGTCGAATCTTTCATTCAACCTTCGTATAATATCTAAAATTAATCATGACTATTCATCTTCCAATGTTTGTCTTCTATTCCTTCCATGCATGCATCCATTCCATCTACAGAGTCTTCCCATCTTTGCCATTCATACCATCCATTCCTTCCACAGCGCGCCGCCGGTTTCCACTATCCGCATTGCGAGATCCTTCACGTAATATCTAAAATTAATCATGACTGTTCATCTTCCAATGTTTGTCTTCCATTCCTTCCATGCATCCATTCCAACTATAGAGTCTTCCAATCTTTACCATTCATACTATCCATTCCTTCCACAGCGCGCCGCCAGTTTTCACTATCCGCATTGCGAGATCCCACACCTCTTCCAACCACGCCATTGCCGTCCACCGGTGGAGTGCACGCAGCTTCCAACCCCACCATTTGCGTCGACGTTTTCAAGACCCTACTGCTTCCAACCACGACGCTGCCGTCCATCGGTGGAGTGCACGCACACAGCTTCCGACTTCACCGTTGGCGTCGACGTTTTCGAGATCCCACCGCTCCGCGTCATTACCATCGACCAGTGGAGTGCACGCGGCTTTCGACTCCACCATTTCCTAATTTTTGGTTCTCTCTCGTTGGACCTTTTATGTGCTTGTGGGACAAGGTGAAGTTTTCTTCTATCTACTATTTGTTAAATTAGGCAAAATTTGTAATAACATAAAATTAATAATTTGATAATTTGATTTTTTTAATTTTAAATTTTAACCTTAATTTTAATTTTAAATTTTTTAAAATTTAAATTTAGATTTTATATTTAAATTTTAAAATTTTAAATTTTAACTTTAAATTTTAAATTTAGATATTACAACTTAAATTTAAATTTTTAATATTTAAATATCAAATAAATAAATATTTGGGAGTACGAGATATTTGGGGAGAGAAAGTATACATTCTACGAATAGTGATAAATGTAACAGAATCTAAATGACCATTCGTTTTGAAAAGAAGGCAATTCCTGGTCCGTTTGAGTTATGCAATGACAATTAATAAAAGTATGGGCAGACATTACAAAAAGTTGGTCTTTATTTATCGCAGCCTGTATTTTCACATGATCAACTTTATGTGGCAATTTCACGTGTAACTTCACGAAAAGGATTACGAATTCTTATAGAAAATTAAGATAGAGAACCAAAAGGATATACAAGAAATATTGTTTATCGTGAAATATTTAATGATTTAAAATAACTAACTCAGGTTTGTACGTAGTTGATCTACATACAAATAAATATTCTCTTTCCTAAATTCTCCTTAGTAAAAAAAAAAGGGAAACTGTTATATCTCTACTCATATTAACTCCTATTGTATCTATTATTTTTCCAATTAGAACCCTAGAGCTGTAGTGAAGACTGCATTTATCACAATTATCTACAACTTCACGAATGCCAAATCAAAATTCAAATTTGCCGAATATGGGAGTCAACAACTCCTTTTTTAAAGGGTGATATTTTTAGCTTGGAGTGCTTATTAGTAGACGAGGAGGCTCGTATATCTCTTTTTATTTTAAAGGTCTCATTTTATCATATTTTTTAAAAAATTTGACGAATATTATGTCCTCATATTTATCATACTATGAACTAGGCTTTCTCCATACAAGCAACCATACACAAACAAGATGCAGAGGCATTTAAATCCCAAATAACCGAAGGCAATATATATATATATATATATATATATATATATATATATATATATATATATATATATATATATATATATATATATATATATATATATAATAGAGAAATTCAATGTTATTCCAAGTAAGAAGAGGTTCATTGTCGTTAGTCATGATTACATGATTCAAATAACCAAACAGACAAAAGTAACTCAAGTCCAAGGAGATTTGGATAAAATACCATAACAAAGTTTCAAATTTTCAATTTTTTACGAAATTGAGCAAAAGCGTTACAATGATACCGTCCTCACAGGTAACACTCTTTCTAAATAAAATTTGATTTATTTCAATTAATTATATTTTTTTAATTATTATTTATCTTATATGCCTGTAATACCCAAGAAATTTAAATTTGAAATCACCAGTGCGACCGTTTCGTCGAATCGATCGAAAATGGTATAAAAAGATTTTCGATCCGACGGTCAGATCGTTCAGAAATCAGCGAAGAAGCTTGTGGGGCCCACAACTTAAGTTGTGAATAGTAACCCCTAATTCAAATGCCCTTTTGATCATCGACGACCGTTTCGCCGTCTGGACCCCAGACATAGGGGTATGAGTAGTCAATTCTAGCTATTTTCGACGTTCTGAGCACAATGGCACTGACGGAATTCGCGTTTGGCGATCCGGGTGCATCGAAGTGCGTGCGTCATACTGCAACTTACTGAACTTTATGGCCCGAGATTTTATTCGAGCGCCGAATCAAGCAAGCAAATACGCTACTTGATAGGTCTCGACGAGCCGGACGTCGTGGCGAAGTCTGTTTCGCAATTTGACGAACCGTTTGTCTCGAAATGCGTAAAATACGGTAAAATTTACTGTATTTTCGGTGTTAACCCAATATTTTATGCACCAGGTCTAGGTAAAACTTGGTGTAGAGGGATCTAACTGCGAAATGGATCTATATTAAGGAGCTGAAATTAAGTGATTAAGATTTGGGAGACTAATTTGCAAAATATTGCAAAGTTAGTTCAAATAACTAACCTTGGGTGGTTACTCCTTGTAACCATAACCAGGCCATGTCCCCCCACTCTTTCCACCATCTCTGCCACGAGCCAAGCCCCGAAACTGCTCTCTTCAGTGGGTGGCTCGGAGTAAGGTGAGGAGGTACCATTTGTATAGAACTTAAGTGGAAGTTTGAGGAAGAACCATCACCCAGAGTTTTCTTGCACCCAACCTCCATCAAAGGTTCCTTCATCTTCCTCTGCATCTTCCCCGTGAGCCGCACCATCAGCCGCCGCCGAGGATCGCCGGAAAAACAAGTTTCTTGCCAGATTTTGGGTTGTAGAGGAAGAGTGATACCAAGTTGAGTTGGGTTTTCTCCCAGAGCATCCTGTGGACTTCTGCAACGTCCAGGAACCGAGCCAAAGTGATCCGGCTGCCTGCCGTGGCCGCGCGACGCTAGCCGGCTTCGTTCATCTTCTCCAACTCCGGCGAAGGTGAGGGTCTTCTTTTTCTCTCGGTTTCTTGGCCCAAGACCCATGGCAGATGCTTGTTGAAGTCTTGTGGACTTCCTCTGCCTAACCCCGAAGTTGGGAAACCGGCGATTTGCCGGCGGTGAAGTTGCACTGCCGGAAAACCGATAATTGCTCCGCCGCGGCCAAACTCCGCAACCACAAACCCATATGAAAGACCAAAATGATGGGTTTGGACTGTAGGACCTATGGGTCATCTCTGCAAAGTTTGAGGGGTTTTGGTTGAGTAACCACGCCGCAGTTCAAAACCCTAGTTTTCGGGTTTTTCCACCTTCGGCCGAGCTTTGTGCTCCAGCGCCGGCGGGCCTCCCCACCTCCGGCCAAGTGGTCGAGGAGCTCCCTGGGGATGAGAGGGTTGCATCCATGCCTTTGCATGGCTTCCATGCAGCCTGGACAAAGAGCGGCCATGGATGACCCGAAATAGGGTCATGTTGCGGTGGCCGGCCTTCCGGTCGTCGCCGGCGGGCGGGAAGTTGTCGGGATGCTTCCTGGGATCGAGGGGATCCCAGCCATACACTTGCATGGGCTCCATGTAGCCTTGGTGGAAATCCACCATTAGAGGTGAAAGCTCAAACCGAGCTTTGCTCCGCCGGCGTCGCCGCCGTGTCCTGTCACCGGGCACGGGTTCAGGAAGTTTTATGGGGATGAGTAGCACCTTTTGGTGCTGTTGGGAGAGGCCCAGGAACCAGTGATGGAAAATCACCATTAATGGTGCCCGAGCTTCATCTTCAACCTTGGTTCCCAGCCAACCGAGGGTGCAAGGTGACCCGAGCTTTAAAAGGAATGCTCATACTGCCTTATAGAATAATCCTATCCAAGTTAGGAGCTCCCAGAAACCCTTTTTGCTGGGTTGCAGCTTGGGTTTGGGAGACTGGTATGTTATAGGATTGTGCCCACCAAGTGCTTGATGAAATGCCTCAAAGAACTCGAAGTTGGTTTTAGCAAATTCTGGGCTTCCAGCAAAGTACTAGATTACTCCACATGATTCCCTGAGCTTGATGCTCACTTCAGTTGCATGTTTGACTGTGTGGATCAATGTGTGGAGCCAAGCTAAGCCATTCGAGAGCAAGGGGCTTGGATCTGTTGATCCAGCATGAGAAAGACTGCACTAGAGTGAGCCCTAGCATCCAGGACATCCCCTGAGCTTGATGCTCATGTCAGTTTCAAAAATGACTGAGGGGATTGTAGGATCATGCATGTCAAGCCTTGTTTGGAGCAAGGTTGCTCCTTAAACTGTTCCAGCAGCCTTGGGTCGGCCTAGTGGTGAGCCCTTGAACCCTCTCGACTCCCTGAGCATGGTGCTCACCCCATATTTGGATTTGGTTGAGTTTGGGTGCATGATTAGCAAGTTAGAACCTTCAAGCATAGTGTTTATGGACCCATTTATGTTCTCGGGTTCCGTGCTGCTCCCAAATTGTGAGCACGGCGTTCAGCACATCGAGGCCCACCTATAGGTGCTCTCGGTTCAGTTTAGTGATGTGTGGTTGTGAAGTAATTGCAAAAACTTGAGTTTTTGGAGGGTTTTTATGCAATTTTGGGAAACCCTAGGGGTCTAATTACAATTGTAGCCTCATGGGCTGTTTTGGGCTGTACGCCCATGATCTCTAAACCCTTCGTTGGAGATCCAATGGCTTTCGTTGAGCGGAAATCGGATTTTCGGAAAATTCCGACAAAATCCCGGGACTTCGGCGAAGTTTTCCGTATAGCTTGTACACACAGTGAGTTAGTGGGATGGATATGAGAGAGAGTCTATTATTGACTTGTATTTATTATTCAGGTACTAGCAGTCAGCCGCTAGCCAGTGAGCCTCCCAGCGGATTTTAGGATCGCTTGTGTTGAGGTGGGTTTATCTTCGGTCCGGGCTTTATCATTTCGGCCCTACGGGTACCGTGGTAGGACGGACTCCTGTTTTGTTGATATCCTTGATCCCACAGATGAGCCTTTCGTTATGCTTATTATTTTCAGCATTGATTGATATATCTGGTTACATGTCTTATACTCTATTCTTCACTGCATGTTTAGAATAGGAGTACTAGTTTCAGTACTTGGCATGATTTACATCAGTATCGATATCCCAGTGGGGATTCCCTCGGCTTCTCGCCGACTGTCCGGTCTACCGACCATGGATTGAGATTCAGCATTATGGTTGCTATTGAGTTTTTACTCGCTTCTTACTATTTGCTTGCATTCCAACGCTTAATCCTTATATCTATAGCCTTGATTTCACATGTGAGCTTCCCTTATACATTTTACTTCTAGTATTAGTAGATATGTATCTGGACATATGTCATGCATGATTGGTCATCAGTTCAGTTTATTCAGCATTTCTGTTCTATACTGCATGTTAGAATAGGAGTTTCGTTTCGGTATACAGTTTCTAGTATATAGCTTCTGTTATACAGTTTCAGTTATACTGCATCAGTTGAGATTACAGCTTTCAGCATCCTGAGTGGGATTTTCCCGGCTTGTAGCCGATGGTTCGGTCATTGGACCGCGAGTTTGAGCATCAGCATTATGATTGCCAGAGCACCAGCTTTTCATTCACGATCGCAGTGGGTCTGATCCCCCACAATGCGTTCTTTACCGGTAAAGTGGTCGTCACATAGACCCGTGAGCCCGTTGGGGTTATGATAGCATGTTTAGTGACCAACAGTGGCAATTGCCTGAGGTCCTGTTCTATGGCAGCTTAGCCTGAGGTCCTGGTGTCCAGTGGTGGCATTAGCCTGAGGCACTAGTGACCAACAGTGGCATGGATTGGGTACTTGATTTCTATCATTGATGCATGATTTGCATTGATTACTCTAGCATTTATTGGCATGACTGGCACATGACTGTTCGTACTCTTTGTTTACAACTTTGATATTATGTTATCATCCTTGCTCTGTTCTATAGCATGATCAGTATTATTGAGATTGACCAGGTTTACATGATTGCCAGTTATAGCTTACTCAGCTTTATATGTGATACTAGCTTTATTGCTTAGCACATGATCATGGTACCCTGCTTTCCCTATTGCTTATTACATAGCATGCTTAGTACAGTACAGCATACAGTTATTCAGCTCCTTTTACTTATTACTCAGCATGATTATATCAGTACAGTATACAGTTTTTCAGCCTTGTGATTATAGCCTATTTTGCTATCCGCTTATTACAGTATCCAGTAGGTACGACTTGCTATTTCTCGGCCCGTCGTGCCCACTGGGATACATGTAGAGTGTATCTCACACCCCCTGGGTGACTATTTTTCAGGTCAGTCGGGTATTGAGAGATTGGGACGATCCAGTGAGCTGTCACGGTAGAGTTGACCCTGTTATCGACTACAGATTTCCAGTATTTCATATTCAGTGCTTAGTCTGTATTATATTTTTGGAGATGTGGATTATATGTTGTATGTTGGACATGTACTAGTTACTTTCAGTTGTTATTTACGTCGCCTCTGATTCAGTATTGTATTTGTTTAGCCGAGCACGTACAGGGGAGACTCTATCCCAGTGGACAGAGGGTTCCCTGTGCATGTGGCGGTCTGTCTACATCACGGGTTTCAATATGTACTCTGATGATAAAAAAAAAAAAAAAAATTCCGCTGTTTTGAAACTCGGGGCGTGACAGATTAGATGGTATCAGAGAATAGGTTTAAGAAACCTAAGTATTTGGCTTGGATTGAGCCCTAGGATGACTTGAGTCTGACGCGAGTGCGTGGGGTTTATTGTGTCAGGGGTTATGAACTCCAGTGTGAGGTCACTATATGAGTTTATCCTAACCTATTTGGTCGTAATACAGATATGGCTCAATCTGGGAGTCATGGTGGCGATGGGCGAGGTGCTGGCAGTGGCCGAGATGTCGGTCGATCTTCTAGAGTACCGGGGGAGCCAGAGGGCTCCGATAGACTCCAGCAGTTGCAGGACCAGATTACTGCACTGACTACTGTGGTTCAGCAGCTTATACAGCAGCAGACTGTTGCTCCTACTGCACCTGCCCCACCTATTTCGCCACCCATTCTATCTGCTCATGTCCTTGGAGGATATATTCATCCTTTGTTTGTCCTAGCGCCATCTGAGGTGATGGCTGTGTTGCCCTTGAAGAGGAAGCGAACACGTTCTGGGAAGAAAGGTAAATCCTCAAACAAGGGGAAACCGACTAGACACCCCCGAACCCAGGTACCGGCTACGAACACTTTTGCTGGCAGACAGCAGCAGACTCCACGACCTTGTGTCTTCTGTGGTGGACCTCATCGGGGTATTAGATGTGAGCAGCGCCATGGCCGTTGTTTCAGGTGTGGCCAGGCCGGGCATCTCATAGCTGGTTGTCCTCAGAGACCTGCAGCAGCTCAGTCTACCGTTACCGCACCAGCCGTTACTGCCCAACGGTAGAGTTCTATACCGAGTACGCAGTCAGGTGGACCACGTCAGTGTTCTGGAGGGCAAGTGTATGCCCATACTACCCTGGATGATCCACCAACGGAGGACCTAGCAGGTATGTTTAGTTTTGGCTGTTATCACGTCGTGTTAGTGGCATTTGATATTTGTTTCCAGTTTTGCTATTGAGATTGGTGTAGTAAGGTACGTTGGTCCCCATGTTGGTTTCAGTGTGAGTTATGTCTCCAACTAGTTGTTGGCGATAGATTGTGGGTATTTTTCTATTCTTTTGATAAGCACGTTGGCTGCAGACAACGTACCGTCGAAAGAGTGGATGAAATACTCTACCCCGCAAAAATGGGGGGTATTATGATTGGATCTGTATGTGTACCTTCCTATAAGTTAGCCTTGCAGTTGCCTTTTGAGCACGGTGTGATTACCCTAGAGATGAAATCGCAGTCTGTGATAGGAATTTTGGACGGATCTCTATCGTACATGTGCGCAGTTGACTAGTTGTCACTGTGATTGATGGACGTCTATACAAGCGACGTCAGCCTTTACAAGTAAACTGTCGAAACTAGTAGCCCAGAGTTGTTCCAGACAGTGCTGATATTTCAGTGAGCTTTCCAGTTTATTATGTGCTTTGTGATTGATTGTCACTGTGGTTGAGTTGGATAGGGAAGATGTTCTGCGATTATTGTCGCCGTATACATGTTAGTCGGACATCATGTATTAGTGGACTATTCGATGTCCTACTATAGTTAAGTTTCGAGGACGAAACTTCTAATAAGGAGGGGGTAATGTAATACCCAAGAAATTTAAATTTGAAATCACCAGTGCGACCGTTTCGTCGAATCGATCGAAAATGGTATAAAAAGATTTTCGATCCGACGGTCAGATCGTTCAGAAATCAGCGAAGAAGCTTGTGGGGCCCACAACTTAAGTTGTGAATAGTAACCCCTAATTCAAATGCCCTTTTGATCATCGACGGCCGTTTCGCCGTCTGGACCCCAGACATAGGGGTATGAGTAGTCAATTCTAGCTATTTTCGACGTTCTGAGCACAATGGCACTGACGGAATTCGCGTTTGGCGATCCGGGTGCATCGAAGTGCGTGCGTCATACTGCAACTTACTGAACTTTATGGCTCGAGATTTTATTCGAGCGCCGAATCAAGCAAGCAAATACGCTACTTGATAGGTCTCGACGAGCCGGACGTCGTGGCGAAGTCTGTTTCGCAATTTGACGAACCGTTTGTCTCGAAATGCGTAAAATACGATAAAATTTACTGTATTTTCGGTGTTAACCCAATATTTTATGCACCAGGTCTAGGTAAAACTTGGTGTAGAGGGATCTAACTGCGAAATGGATCTATATTAAGGAGCTAAAATTAAGTGATTAAGATTTGGGAGACTAATTTGCAAAATATTGCAAAGTTAGTTCAAATAACTAACCTTGGGTGGTTACTCCTTGTAACCATAACCAGGCCATGTCCCCCCACTCTTTCCACCATCTCTGCCACGAGCCAAGCCCCGAAACTGCTCTCTTCAGTGGGTGGCTCGGAGTAAGGTGAGGAGGTACCATTTGTATAGAACTTAAGTGGAAGTTTGAGGAAGAACCATCACCCAGAGTTTTCTTGCACCCAACCTCCATCAAAGGTTCCTTCATCTTCCTCTGCATCTTCCCCGTGAGCCGCACCATCAGCCGCCGCCGAGGATTGCCGGAAAAACAAGTTTCTTGCCAGATTTTGGGATGTAGAGGAAGAGTGATACCAAGTTGAGTTGGGTTTTCTCCCAGAGCATCCTGTGGACTTCTGCAACGTCCAGGAACCGAGCCAAAGTGATCCGGCTGCCTGCCGTGGCCGCGCGACGCTAGCCGGCTTCGTTCATCTTCTCCAACTCCGGCGAAGGTGAGGGTCTTCTTTTTCTCTCGGTTTCTTGGCCCAAGACCCATGGCAGATGCTTGTTGAAGTCTTGTGGACTTCCTCTGCCTAACCCCGAAGTTGGGAAACCGGCGATTTGCCGGCGGTGAAGTTGCACCGCCGGAAAACCGATAATTGCTCCGCCGCGGCCAAACTCCGCAACCACAAACCCATATGAAAGACCAAAATGATGGGTTTGGACTGTAGGACCTATGGGTCATCTCTGCAAAGTTTGAGGGGTTTTGGTTGAGTAACCACGCCGCAGTTCAAAACCCTAGTTTTTGGGTTTTTCCACCTTCGGCCGAGCTTTGTGCTCCGGCGCCGGCGGGCCTCCCCACCTCCGGCCAAGTGGTCGAGGAGCTCCCTGGGGATGAGAGGGTTGCATCCATGCCTTTGCATGGCTTCCATGCAGCCTGGACAAAGAGCGGCCATGGATGACCCGAAATAGGGTCATGTTGCGGTGGCCGGCCTTCCGGTCGTCGCCGGCGGGCGGGAAGTTGTCGGGATGCTTCCTGGGATCGAGGGGATCCCAGCCATACACTTGCATGGGCTCCCTGTAGCCTTGGTGGAAATCCACCATTAGAGGTGAAAGCTCAAACCGAGCTTTGCTCCGCCACCGTCGCCGCCGTGTCCTGTCGCCGGGCACGGGTTCGGGAAGTTTTATGGGGATGAGTAGCACCTTTTGGTGCTGTTGGGAGAGGCCCAGGAACCAGTGATGGAAAATCACCATTAATGGTGCCCGAGCTTCATCTACAACCTTGGTTCCCGGCCAACCGAGGGTGCAAGGTGACCCGAGCTTTAAAAGGAATGCTCATACTGCCTTATAGAATAATCCTATCCAAGTTAGGAGCTCCCAGAAACCCTTTTTGCTGGGTTGCAGCTTGGGTTTGGGAGACTGGTATGTTATAGGATTGTGCCCACCAAGTGCTTGATGAAATGCCTCAAAGAACTCGAAGTTGGTTTTAGCAAATTCTGGGCTTCCAGCAAAGTACTAGATTACTCCACATGATTCCCTGAGCTTGATGCTCACTTCAGTTGCATGTTTGACTGTGTGGATCAATGTGTGGAGCCAAGCTAAGCCATTCGAGAGCAAGGGGCTTGGATCTGTTGATCCAGCATGAGAAAGACTGCACTAGAGTGAGCCCTAGCATCCAGGACATCCCCTTAGCTTGATGCTCATGTCAGTTTCAAAAATGACTGAGGGGATTGTAGGATCATGCATGTCAAGCCTTGTTTGGAGCAAGGTTGCTCCTTAAACTGTTCCAGCAGCCTTGGGTCGGCCTAGTGGTGAGCCCTTGAACCCTCTCGACTCCCTGAGCATGGTGCTCACCCCATATTTGGATTTGGTTGAGTTTGGGTGCATGATTAGCAAGTTAGAACCTTCAAGCATAGTGTTTATGGACCCATTTATGTTCTCGGGTTCCGTGCTGCTCCCAAATTGTGAGCACGACGTTCAGCACATCGAGGCCCACCTATAGGTGCTCTCGGTTCAGTTTAGTGATGTGTGGTTGTGAAGTAATTGCAAAAACTTGAGTTTTTGGAGGGTTTTTATGCAATTTTGGGAAACCCTAGGGGTCTAATTACAATTGTAGCCTCATGGGCTGTTTTGGGCTGTACGCCCATGATCTCTAAACCCTTCGTTGGAGATCCAATGGCTTTCGTTGAGCGAAAATCGGATTTTCGGAAAATTCCGGCAAAATCCCGGGACTTCGGCGAAGTTTTCCGTATAGCTTGTACACACAGTGAGTTAGTGGGATGGATATGAGAGAGAGTCTATTATTGACTTGTATTTATTATTCAGGTACTAGCAGTCAGCCGCTAGCCAGTGAGCCTCCCAGCGGATTTTAGGATCGCTTGTGTTGAGGTGGGTTTATCTTCGGTCCGGGCTTTATCATTTCGGCCCTACGGGTACCGTGGTAGGACGGACTCCTGTTTTGTTGATATCCTTGATCCCACAGATGAGCCTTTCGTTATGCTTATTATTTTCAGCATTGATTGATATATCTGGTTACATGTCTTATACTCTATTCTTCACTGCATGTTTAGAATAGGAGTACTAGTTTCAGTACTTGGCATGATTTACATCAGTATCGATATCCCAGTGGGGATTCCCTCGGCTTCTCGCCGACTGTCCGGTCTACCGACCATGGATTGAGATTCAGCATTATGGTTGCTATTGAGTTTTTACTCGCTTCTTACTATTTGCTTGCGTTCCAACGCTTAATCCTTATATCTATATAGCCTTGATTTCACATGTGAGCTTCCCTTATACATTTTACTTCTAGTATTAGTATATATGTATCTGGACATATGTCATGCATGATTGGTCATCAGTTCAGTTTATTCAGCATTTCTGTTCTATACTGCATGTTAGAATAGGAGTTTCGTTTCGGTATACAGTTTCTAGTATATAGCTTCTGTTATACAGTTTCAGTTATACTGCATCAGTTGAGATTACAGCTTTCAGCATCCTGAGTGGGATTTTCCCGGCTTGTAGCCGATGGTTCGGTCATTGGACCGCGAGTTTGAGCATCAGCATTATGATTGCCAGAGC
Source organism: Tillandsia leiboldiana (assembly GCA_029204045.2). Lineage (NCBI taxonomy): Eukaryota > Viridiplantae > Streptophyta > Magnoliopsida > Poales > Bromeliaceae > Tillandsia > Tillandsia leiboldiana. The sequence goes on along the minus strand of CM055076.1, from coordinate 22,916,001 downwards.
ACCAGCTTTTCATTCACGATCGCAGTGGGTCTGATCCCCCACAATGCGTTCTTTACCGGTAAAGTGGTCGTCACATAGACCCGTGAGCCCGTTGGGGTTATGATAGCATGTTTAGTGACCAACAGTGGCAATTGCCTGAGGTCCTGTTCTATGGCAGCTTAGCCTGAGGTCCTGGTGTCCAGTGGTGGCATTAGCCTGAGGCACTAGTGACCAACAGTGGCATGGATTGGGTACTTGATTTCTATCATTGATGCATGATTTGCATTGATTACTCTAGCATTTATTGGCATGACTGGCACATGACTGTTCGTACTCTTTGTTTACAACTTTGATATTATGTTATCATCCTTGCTCTGTTCTATAGCATGATCAGTATTATTGAGATTGACCAGGTTTACATGATTGCCAGTTATAGCTTACTCAGCTTTATATGTGATACTAGCTTTATTGCTTAGCACATGATCATGGTACCCTGCTTTCCCTATTGCTTATTACATAGCATGCTTAGTACAGTACAGCATACAGTTATTCAGCTCCTTTTACTTATTACTCAGCATGATTATATCAGTACAGTATACAGTTTTTCAGCCTTGTGATTATAGCCTATTTTGCTATCCGCTTATTACAGTATCCAGTAGGTACGACTTGCTATTTCTCGGCCCGTCGTGCCCACTGGGATACATGTAGAGTGTATCTCACACCCCCTGGGTGACTATTTTTCAGGTCAGTCGGGTATTGAGAGATTGGGACGATCCAGTGAGCTGTCACGGTAGAGTTGACCCTGTTATCGACTACAGATTTCCAGTATTTCATATTCAGTGCTTAGTCTGTATTATATTTTTGGAGATGTGGATTATATGTTGTATGTTGGACATGTACTAGTTACTTTCAGTTGTTATTTACGTCGCCTCTGATTCAGTATTGTATTTGTTTAGCCGAGCACGTACAGGGGAGACTCTATCCCAGTGGACAGAGGGTTCCCTGTGCATGTGGCGGTCTGTCTACATCACGGGTTTCAATATGTACTCTGATGATAAAAAAAAAAAAAAAATTCCGCTGTTTTGAAACTCGGGGCGTGACAGATTAGATGGTATCAGATAATAGGTTTAAGAAACCTAAGTATTTGGCTAGGATTGAGCCCTAGGATGACTTGAGTCTGACGCGAGTGCGTGGGGTTTATTGTGTCAGGGGTTATGAACTCAAGTGTGAGGTCACTATATGAGTTTATCCTAACCTATTTGGTCGTAATACAGATATGGCTCAATCTGGGAGTCATGGTGGCGATGGGCGAGGTGCTGGCAGTGGCCGAGATGTCGGTCGATCTTCTAGAGTACCGGGGGAGCCAGAGGGCTCCGATAGACTCCAGCAGTTGCAGGACCAGATTACTGCACTGACTACTTTGGTTCAGCAGCTTATACAGCAGCAGACTGTTGCTCCTACTGCACCTGCCCCACCTATTTCGCCACCCATTCTATCTGCTCATGTCCTTGGAGGATATATTCATCCTTTGTTTGTCCTAGCGCCATCTGAGGTGATGGCTGTGTTGCCCTTGAAGAGGAAGCGAACACGTTCTGGGAAGAAAGGTAAATCCTCAAACAAGGGGAAACCGACTAGACACCCCCGAACCCAGGTACCGGCTACGAACACTTTTGCTGGCAGACAGCAGCAGACTCCACGACCTTGTGTCTTCTGTGGTGGACCTCATCGGGGTATTAGATGTGAGCAGCGCCATGGCCGTTGTTTCAGGTGTGGCCAGGCCGGGCATCTCATAGCTGGTTGTCCTCAGAGACCTGCAGCAGCTCAGTCTACCGTTACCGCACCAGCCGTTACTGCCCAACGGTAGAGTTCTATACCGAGTACGCAGTCAGGTGGACCACGTCAGTGTTCTGGAGGGCAAGTGTATGCCCATACTACCCTGGATGATCCACCAATGGAGGACCTAGCAGGTATGTTTAGTTTTGGCTGTTATCACGTCGTGTTAGTGGCATTTGATATTTGTTTCCAGTTTTGCTATTGAGATTGGTGTAGTAAGGTACGTTGGTCCCCATGTTGGTTTCAGTGTGAGTTATGTCTCCAACTAATTGTTGGCGATAGATTGTGGGTATTTTTCTATTCTTTTGATAAGCACGTTGGCTGCAGACAACGTACCGTCGAAAGAGTGGATGAAATACTCTACCCCGCAAAAAGGGGGGGTATTATGATTGGGTCTGTATGTGTACCTTCCTATAAGTTAGCCTTGCAGTTGCCTTTTGAGCACGGTGTGATTACCCTAGAGATGAAATCGCAGTCTGTGATTGGATTTTTGGACGGATCTCTATCGTACATGTGCGCAGTTGACTAGTTGTCACTGTGATTGATGGACGTCTATACAAGCGACGTCAGCCTTTACAAGTAAACTGTCGAAACTAGTAGCCCAGAGTTGTTCCAGACAGTGCTGATATTTCAGTGAGCTTTCCAGTTTATTATGTGCTTTGTGATTGATTGTCACTGTGGTTGAGTTGGATAGGGAAGATGTTCTGCGATTATTGTCGCCGTATACATGTTAGTCGGACATCATGTATTAGTGGACTATTCGATGTCCTACTATAGTTAAGTTTCGAGGACGAAACTTCTAATAAGGAGGGGGTAATGTAATACCCAAGAAATTTAAATTTGAAATCACCAGTGCGACCGTTTCGTCGAATCGATCGAAAATGGTATAAAAAGATTTTCGATCCGACGGTCAGATCGTTCAGAAATCAGCGAAGAAGCTTGTGGGGCCCACAACTTAAGTTGTGAATAGTAACCCCTAATTCAAATGCCCTTTTGATCATCGACGGCCGTTTCGCCGTCTGGACCCCAGACATAGGGGTATGAGTAGTCAATTCTAGCTATTTTCGACGTTCTGAGCACAATGGCACTGACGGAATTCGCGTTTGGCGATCCGGGTGCATCGAACTGCATGCGTCATACTGCAACTTACTGAACTTTATGGCTCGAGATTTTATTCGAGCGCCGAATCAAGCAAGCAAATATGCTACTTGATAGGTCTCGACGAGCCGGACGTCGTGGCGAAGTCTGTTTCGCAATTTGACGAACCGTTTGTCTCGAAATGCGTAAAATACGATAAAATTTACTGTGTTTTCGGTGTTAACCCAATATTTTATGCACCAGGTCTAGGTAAAACTTGGTGTAGAGGGATCTAACTGCGAAATGGATCTATATTAAGAAGCTGAAATTAAGTGATTAAGATTTGGGAGACTAATTTGCAAAATATTGCAAAGTTAGTTCAAATAACTAACCTTGGGTGGTTACTCCTTGTAACCATAACCAGGCCATGTCCCCCCACTCTTTCCACCATCTCTGCCACGAGCCAAGCCCCGAAACTGCTCTCTTCAGTGGGTGGCTCGGAGTAAGGTGAGGAGGTACCATTTGTATAGAACTTAAGTGGAAGTTTGAGGAAGAACCATCACCCAGAGTTTTCTTGCACCCAACCTCCATCAAAGGTTCCTTCATTTTCCTCTGCATCTTCCCCGTGAGCCGCACCATCAGCCGCCGCCGAGGATTGCCGGAAAAACAAGTTTCTTGCCAGATTTTGGGTTGTAGAGGAAGAGTGATACCAAGTTGAGTTGGGTTTTCTCCCAGAGCATCCTGTGGACTTCTGCAACGTCCAGGAACCGAGCCAAAGTGATCCGGCTGCCTGCCGTGGCCGCGCGACGCTAGCCGGCTTCGTTCATCTTCTCCAACTCCGGCGAAGGTGAGGGTCTTCTTTTTCTCTCGGTTTCTTGGCCCAAGACCCATGGCAGATGCTTGTTGAAGTCTTGTGGACTTCCTCTGCCTAACCCCGAAGTTGGGAAACCGGCGATTTGCCGGCGGTGAAGTTGCACCGCCGGAAAACCGATAATTGCTCCGCCGCGGCCAAACTCCGCAACCACAAACCCATATGAAAGACCAAAATGATGGGTTTGGACTGTAGGACCTATGGGTCATCTCTGCAAAGTTTGAGGGGTTTTGGTTGAGTAACCACGCCGCAGTTCAAAACCCTAGTTTTCGGGTTTTTCCACCTTCGGCCGAGCTTTGTGCTCCGGCGCCGGCGGGCCTCCCCACCTCCGGCCAAGTGGTCGAGGAGCTCCCTAGGGATGAGAGGGTTGCATCCATGCCTTTGCATGGCTTCCATGCAGCCTGGACAAAGAGCGGCCATGGATGACCCGAAATAGGGTCATGTTGCGGTGGCCGGCCTTCCGGTCGTCGCCGGCGGGCGGGAAGTTGTCGGGATGCTTCCTGGGATCGAGGGGATCCCAGCCATACACTTGCATGGGCTCCATGTAGCCTTGGTGGAAATCCACCATTAGAGGTGAAAGCTCAAACCGAGCTTTGCTCCGCCACCGTCGCCGCCGTGTCCTGTCGCCGGGCACGGGTTCAGGAAGTTTTATGGGGATGAGTAGCACCTTTTGGTGCTGTTGGGAGAGGCCCAGGAACCAGTGATGGAAAATCACCATTAATGGTGCCCGAGCTTCATCTTCAACCTTGGTTCCCGGCCAACCGAGGGTGCAAGGTGACCCGAGCTTTAAAAGGAATGCTCATACTGCCTTATCGAATAATCCTATCCAAGTTAGGAGCTCCCAGAAACCCTTTTTGCTGGGTTGCAGCTTGGGTTTGGGAGACTGGTATGTTATAGGATTGTGCCCACCAAGTGCTTGATGAAATGCCTCAAAGAACTCAAAGTTGGTTTTAGCAAATTCTGGGCTTCCAGCAAAGTACTAGATTACTCTACATGATTCCCTGAGCTTGATGCTCACTTCAGTTGCATGTTTGACTGTGTGGATCAATGTGTGGAGCCAAGCTAAGCCATTCGAGAGCAAGGGGCTTGGATCTGTTGATCCAGCATGAGAAATACTGCACTAGAGTGAGCCCTAGCATCCAGGACATCCCCTGAGCTTGATGCTCATGTCAGTTTCAAAAATGACTAAGGGGATTGTAGGATCATGCATGTCAAGCCTTGTTTGGAGCAAGGTTGCTCCTTAAACTGTTCCAGCAGCCTTGGGTCGGCCTAGTGGTGAGCCCTTGAACCCTCTCGACTCCCTGAGCATGGTGCTCACCCCATATTTGGATTTGGTTGAGTTTGGGTGCATGATTAGCAAGTTAGAACCTTCAAGCATAATGTTTATGGACCCATTTATGTTCTCGGGTTCCGTGCTGCTCCCAAATTATGAGCACAGCGTTCAGCACATCGAGGCCCACCTATAGGTGCTCTCGGTTCAGTTTAGTGATGTGTGGTTGTGAAGTAATTGCAAAAACTTGAGTTTTTGGAGGGTTTTTATGCAATTTTGGGAAACCCTAGGGGTCTAATTACAATTGTAGCCTCATGGGCTGTTTTGGGCTGTACGCCCATGATCTCTAAACCCTTCGTTGGAGATCCAATGGCTTTCGTTGAGCGGAAATCGGATTTTCGGAAAATTCCGGCAAAATCCCGGGACTTCGGCGAAGTTTTCCGTATAGCTTGTACACACAGTGAGTTAGTGGGATGGATATGAGAGAGAGTCTATTATTGACTTGTATTTATTATTCAGGTACTAGCAGTCAGCCGCTAGCCAGTGAGCCTCCCAGCGGATTTTAGGATCGCTTGTGTTGAGGTGGGTTTATCTTCGGTCCGGGCTTTATCATTTCGGCCCTACGGGTACCGTGGTAGAACGGACCCCTGTTTTGTTGATATCCTTGATCCCACAGATGAGCCTTTCGTTATACTTATTATTTTCAGCATTGATTGATATATCTGGTTACATGTCTTATACTTTATTCTTCACTGCATGTTTAGAATAGGAGTACTAGTTTCAGTACTTGGCATGATTTACATCAGTATCGATATCCCAGTGGGGATTCCCTCGGCTTCTCGCCGACTGTCCGGTCTACCGACCGTGGATTGAGATTCAGCATTATGGTTGCTATTGAGTTTTTACTCGCTTCTTACTATTTGCTTGCATTCCAACGCTTAATCCTTATATCTATATAGCCTTGATTTCACATGTGAGCTTCCCTTATACATTTTACTTCTAGTATTAGTAGATATGTATCTGGACATATGTCATGCATGATTGGTCATCAGTTCAGTTTATTCAGCATTTCTGTTCTATACTGCATGTTAGAATAGGAGTTTCGTTTCGGTATACAGTTTCTAGTATATAGCTTCTGTTATACAGTTTCAGTTATACTGCATCAGTTGAGATTACAGCTTTCAGCATCCTGAGTGGGATTTTCCCGGCTTGTAGCCGATGGTTCGGTCATTGGACCGCGAGTTTGAGCATCAGCATTATGATTGCCAGAGCACCAGCTTTTCATTCACGATCGCAGTGGGTCTGATCCCCCACAATGCGTTCTTTACCGGTAAAGTGGTCGTCACATAGACCCGTGAGCCCGTTGGGGTTATGATAGCATGTTTAGTGACCAACAGTGGCAATTGCCTGAGGTCCTGTTCTATGGCAGCTTAGCCTGAGGTCCTGGTGTCCAGTGGTGGCATTAGCCTGAGGCACTAGTGACCAACAGTGGCATGGATTGGGTACTTGATTTCTATCATTGATGCATGATTTGCATTGATTACTCCAGCATTTATTGGCATGACTGGCACATGACTGTTCGTACTCTTTGTTTACAACTTTGATATTATGTTATCATCCTTGCTCTGTTCTATAGCATGATCAGTATTATTGAGATTGACCAAGTTTACATGATTGCCAGTTATAGCTTACTGAGCTTTATATGTGATACTAGCTTTATTGCTTAGCACATGATCATGGTACCCTGCTTTCCCTATTGCTTATTACATAGCATGCTTAGTACAGTACAGCATACAGTTATTCAGCTCTTTTTGCTTATTACTCAGCATGATTATATCAGTACAGTATACAGTTTTTCAGCCTTGTGATTATAGCCTATTTTGCTATCCGCTTATTACAGTATCCAGTAGGTACGACTTGCTATTTCTCGGCCCGTCGTGCCCACTGGGATACATGTAGAGTGTATCTCACACCCCCTGGGTGACTATTTTTCAGGTCAGTCGGGTGTTGAGAGATTGGGACGATCCAGTGAGCTGTCACGGTAGAGTTGACCCTGTTATCGACTACAGATTTCCAGTATTTCATATTCAGTGCTTAGTCTGTATTATATTTTTGGAGATGTGGATTATGTGTTGTATGTTGGACATGTACTAGTTACTTTCAGTTGTTATTTACGTCGCCTCTGATTCAGTATTGTATTTGTTTAGCCGAGCACGTACAGGGGAGACTCTATCCCAGTGGACAGAGGGTTCCCTGTGCATGTGGCGGTCTGTCTACGTCACGGGTTTCAATATGTACTCTGATGATAAAAAAAAAAAAAAAAAAATTCCGCTGTTTTGAAACTCGGGGCGTGACAATGCCACAGATGTTTTCGAAAAAATTGTTTCTATTGGTGAAGTCACACATAGATACATCGGAGAAATGTTAACTTCAATCAGGAATTTAGAGATCGAGGATTCAGAGTAAATAATTTTTAATTCCAACTTATATTATTATTATATTGTATAAAGTTGATTAAAAATGTATATTTCATGAACTATTTTATTCTGCAATAAAAATATTCTATCTGTTGCTCTATGGAATAAATTCGCTCTTTTTTTTTATGAGACACAATTTGTTGCCAAAAAACCTAATCAACTAGTGATAATAATTCTTACTGGTATGCCAGTCAGAAGTTTTAAAGGTAAATATTGTAAACATGGTAAACCTTTTATTTTTTTTGTAATATAATATATATGTACTTCCAACTATTGACTGGCATCCTATACTATTTTTGAATATAGAAAAGATACACATATCGACATATTCCGCATCAAAGATATATTTCAATTTACAAATCCCAGAAGTACTTGAATTTCTTAATATGTTCGTCACTTAATCATGTATTTCTCCTAATTTCTCTCATGTATAATTATTCTTTTACTAATTATTGGCACTTAATATATATATATATTACTACATGTAGTCTTCAAACAGAAAATAGTTCAATCCGCCGAATTACATGTGGCGAGCAAAAACCCATTAATCCTCAAGAAAAAATGCTTTTAAATAGGAAATCTATTGCTAAATTGCTGAACTCTACCCTTTTTAATACCGAGTTAAGCTTCTCATATCAATACATTTATCTTCTATAATTATGCGGAGTTGATATTATTCGTAATATTAAATTTTGTTCCCCTAATCTTAACAAAATTTAGGATATGAAATTTACATGTGAGTGCAATATTGTGGATATCGGCACATCATACGACTGGTGGTACAAGGCGTGTCATTGCTGCAAATCGGCCGTCAAAACATATGACGATACTTTTTCTGTCCTCGTTGCGGCAATAATGACCAGCCGCCTATTCCATGATAAGGTCTTTTACGTACTTCAAATATTCCCGACTACTATCTGCAAAATTAACGATTTATAATATGGTATTCCTTCATTATATATACTACAAAAATAGGTATAAATTAAACGTTGTTGTCGGCGATGAAAGCGGCGTAGCTAATTTTATGATATTCGGAAGATTAGCCCAAGATTTGATTCACATTCTAGCGCATAATATAAGAGTGGCGACTAATTCAGATAACTATACTGCTTCAGAAGCATATTTTCTAAGTAACAGTGAACGCACAAAAATTTACAACAAATAGTATGTCTTTTAAAGTTTTAAAATTTTTCACATTGAATAAAGATGCAAGAGAACAGATCGGAAGCAGAAAAAGTCTATTACTAAAATGTGAAGATCAAACTGGCTCAATTCTCGAGAAAAAACAGGTGCACACATACTTATTTGAAGAAACATCTCCAATCATAGGAAGTTCTTCAAGGTAAAATAATTTAATTAATTTTTTCCTTCCATATTTCAGATATTATGTAATTAAAATATGTTATATTTATCACATAATTTTTAAATGCAGCTTTACACAATCACCCATAAAGTCATTGAAAATTCCTCATGCAAAAAGGCACCGACGACGGTGATATTCACTACTCAATTTCCTTTTAATTGAACACTTTGCTATTCCTGTATAAAATGACTAATCTCTATTTATTATATGTGCAACTCCAAAGATGCTGATGAACAAACTGAAAACAATAAATAAAAAAATATAGAAAATTTATAATTTTAAAGATATGAACAATAAATATATAGAACTGTATACAGTAAACCAACAATATATATTCCCTACAAAGTATGTTATCTGTAGTTGAATTGTTTAATTTACTTCTGTTATATTGCAATTTTGTTGTAATTTGAATCGTTTAATTCCCTTTTCTTGGACTTGGTTCTACTTACAGTACCAATTTACTGTTTATTGTAGTTTGTTTTGTATACTTTGTTATAATTTGAAGATTCTGTTAATTTTTGTTCGAATTCCACAAATTTCACCAATTTTTGTTCGAATTCCACCAATTCCTTCATTTGTTTAGTTAGTCGAATTATTATTACATCATAAATTTAATCATTCTTACGTTCTACTAACTCACTAATGCCGTGACATAGCGCGAGTTAATCACTAGTATATATTTAAGTCATACTCTATTTAATTAGAATGTTTTGTAACTTGAAAATTGCATATAATTTTATTTTGAGTAACCGAGAATAGAAAAGGTTGTGGCGGGGTTTTGTAGGATTGTTATTAAAAAAAAATATACAAAATTATTACATACGACACTCATTTAGTGAAGCAGTTATAGAAAAAAAAGTAATGTGAAAATGTCAAAATAGATTGAGATATTTTGGGCATATACAATAGAGATCAATTATGGCATTAGTTGGAAAGAGTGTTTTTTGTTTAAAGCAAAAATTGTGTTATAAAAGTAAGAAGCCTAAAAAAATATTATATATAAAATATAATATTTATGTAGTTTTAACAGGTTAGGTTCAGTTTGCAAAGATAGAATCTGATCCAAATAAATTAATTAAAGTTAAAAGGTATAAAATTTATTTCAATTATAACAAATTTTTATTTGATTAGATAACCTTTCTAAATTTTAATTTTAATACTTAATATTCACTTTGTCTGATTTAAGTCTACCATTACTATTTTGACTTCAAAATTTAAATACATTATATTTAAATTAATTAAAGAACTTATTTTTTAAATTTAATTTGTTAATTATATAATTTTTCTGTACTACATACATAAAATATAATCAACTATGTTTTTTTCTTCTTCTTATGTTTTATAATTAATTATTATTCTTTTAATATTAACAAAAATATTGCATTTTTATTTACTATTCGAATTCTAAGGCTTGAATTAAATTATACGTATCTCTATAATCTTACTCGACATGACATGCAATACTTTTCTTATAAAAGTATTAAAAATCAAACGATATGTATTCCAAATATTTTTTACTACCTTTCATTTATTTAAATATTTTTACACTTTTAATTACTTTTCAATTATTTAAATATTAATTTTTTATTTTTAATTACACTTTAATAAGTTTTTCAAGTTTAATATACCAGCAAAACCTCTCATTCTATTAATTCAGTGTCAGTAAAGATGTATAATGATTAAAAAAAAATTAATTGTAAAGTAAGTTTGATGGCTTAACGGTAACTCTTGCATCTCTTATAAATCTTATAAAATCACCGATGATAATAAAATTATCTGAGTTCAATAATTATTTCTAAGTTACATTAATTATTACCTACACAAATTCTGCAAAACAACTTATAAAAATATAAGTATATGTGCTTTAGGATTTACAAAACTAAAAATGCATATTGAATATTACAAAAATAAGTTGAAAACAAAGCAAAATTTAGTATTGTGAAACATGTAAAAATATATTAGCCTCTAACATGATATATTATATAAAAAAAAAATAACATATATAATAAAATTTAGCTATAAAAATATTTATCTGCTGTATTGCGCGGATCACTATACTAATATATGATCTCATTATATTGGAAAAATATATGTTATATTTTGATATTATCATAAACATTTGAAATAGTTTTAAAATGTTGGGTGCTTTTTTAGAGCAATGCTAGATGTACATCCAAAAGTGGGTGCACATCTTATATCCCACCCATTCAAGGGTGTGGTGAATTCCATCTATCACTTCGAAGCGATGGGTGCCAATTGTTGGAAAAATCCGGTACTCACCCCGGTACCAAATTCTCTGAATCCGCAACCCACTTCGATACCGCAATCCGCTCTGATACCGCCTAGAGTTGGGATTCCGCAGCGGAAACATCAAATCGGATTTTTACCATAACCCCGTCCTCTCAACAAAACTGAAACCAATACAACTACAAAGAGAATAAAAACCAATACAAGAAAATATGCGAGTGAAATAAAATTCATTAACTAAGAGAAGAATTACACCGATTACACAGACTTCTCTTTTGCAATAGAGTAGCTTCAACCCTAGCCCTCCTCCTGAATCTCTCTCACCCTTCTCTCATCTTCTATAAACCGAGAAAACTTATCTCTTTTCTCTCTTTTTTGTATCGTACCATCATCATCAAGATCATACGTACTTATATATATATATATATATATATATATATATATATATATATATATATATATATATATATATATATATATATATATATAAACTCCGTTCAAGATAAACCCAAATCTACTTAAAGCATGTACAAGAGAGACTCTGTCCGTGTGGACAGAAAAATTTCTGTGTATGTGACGGTCTCTGTTCACGTATCGGATTCCAAAATTTTCAACTCTGATTTGAAAGAAAAAAAAAAAATTTAGATAGCTTTTTGAAATTCGGGGTGTGACAAGAAACTCTCATCTTTGAATAAATAAGGTGTAAGATATACATCTCAAACGGGGTAAACTAAGTAAATTTTTTTTTTTTTTTTTATTGGATACATAATATAGTCACGTGTATGTCACGTGCCTTGACAATTGCCGAGTCCAAGCTGGCACCCCTAAACTAACCGGGCCTTCCACGTTTCCCAGTGTTCTGACCTCTTTTTTATTTTTTATTTTATTTTTATTTTTATTTTTTATTTTTAGCCCCTTCCCTTCGTTCCTAGGCCCTAACACGTATAAATTGTCCATTCTCATTTCAAGATCCGAGCTATTGCCCCCTCTCAGATCCTCCTCTCCTTCCTCTGACTCCATTGCATAGATCTACAAAGACACTTCAATTCAATATTCTCAACAATTTAGAAAGCGAAAGAGAAAGAGCGGCGATGGAATCGTCGTCGCCGCCTTCGGCGCGGGCGGCGGCGGCGGCGGCGTCGGGAGCGGGGGGAGGGGAAGACAGCCGGTGGGCGTCGCTGTGCAACTGCGTGGTGAACTTTCTGCTGGAGGAGAAGTACCACCTGACGGCGTTCGAACTCCTCCACGAGCTCCTGGAGGACGGCCGCCACGACCACGCCATCCGCCTCCGCCAATTCTTCGCCGACCCCAACCTCTTCCCCCCCGACCTCGTCGCCCGATTCAACAACCTGCGAGGTATCCGGTTTCGTCGATTGAGATCTGCTTTGTTTGTGATTTTGCAAGTGGTAGATCTTCTTTATTCTGGTTTTGGTTTGTGTGGATTGTTCCTTGTTTAGATCACATTGTGATTATAGGTTGATCCGGATGTAGCTTTGCTATATGTTAATTATTACACTACGCTACTTAAGTGCATGTCAGGCCCTACTTTTGCTTCAGCTTTCAGCTGCAGGCATATCAAGTGGAGTGTGTGGCAAGTTGAATTGTACGGAGCTTCTGTCACCGTAGAAAGTTGAAAATAAGATTCTAAGAGCCTGGCTGGCCTTGTTTCAGGGTGTAGTGCCGTTCAATGACCCAATCCTTCTGACTGGCACTCACAAAGTGCCGCAAGTACTCCTCCAACAGAGCATTCACCCGCTCCGTTTGTCTGTTCTGTGGATGAAAACTGGTGGAAAAGAGCAACTCTGAGCCCAAGATTTTGAATACCTCGGTCCAAAACTTGCCGGTGAATCTGGGGTCGCGGTCGCTCACAATACTTTCGGGGATTCCCCAAAGTTTGACGACATGGCTGACGAAGAGTCGTGCTGCTTCAACCCTAGAAGCTTCTGCCTTTTGGCGTTAAAATCTCATTTCTACTTTCTGCTACAGCAGAAGCTCTAGATTATTTAGTTTGCCGAATGCTTTGTTGGTGGTGACTATAGGTATGTAGGAGGTAGGCCAAACAAACACTAAGACTTAAAAGCAGAAGCTCTAATGTAGAGCTGCTTCTTGCTGTTGGGAGAATTTAACATTGTGCTTCTCCTAATAGCATCACTTATACTCAAGGATTTAAGTGCCGTGGCACGGGGTCGTGCCGAAAACTTGCCGGCACGGTACGACACGGTGCGTGTCGAACCGTGCCGATGAGTGCCGGTCACAAAAAATACATGCGTGCCGACACATAATGGCATGAAATATTTAATTTCTTTAGCAACAAATTTTTTTAATTGCTTATTATGTATCTTTATCAAATATTTTGAACTTTATTAAGAAAATTACTTAATAATTTTAAGAAAAAAAGGTTTTGAACTGTGCCATCGGCACGGGAGCTGTATCGTGCCGGTATCTTGTTGGCACGGTACGGCCCGTGCCGATGGATACTTAAATCCTTGCTTATACTGCAATTCGATGAATAAAAACACTATATCTTGGCATTAGAAAAAGAATCTATTAGATTTGTTTACATAGAAGCATGTTGGGTATTTAGCTGCTCTGTGGCGTAGCAACTCAGCATCATCATCACTTTCTCCGGCTGAAGCATGATATTTAGCTATGTTTATCTAACAATGACCCAAAGAGCCTAACACCATGCGACTGGGTAGTAACATATATTAAACTTGTGAGCACCCACAAAGAGGGTTATGTCTCTGCGCCCTACCTAGCGTGCTATGTATCTAGGGTTAGCTTACTTATAAGGTTATTCATACAGTTGTGGCGCAGAGATATAAGTAGCAAAGTTGGTCTTCTTGGCTATTGTTGTTGCGGTGATTCAGTATTTCCATTAAGGGAAAAGGATGGATCACTTCAGCGGAAGTCCTGCTTGCCTAGGAATACGTATAACCTAGGATTACGTGGAGCGTGTAGGGATTGATCTAACAAGAAGCATCCTTATTGCCTTCATTTGTATATGTAAGTTGCTATTAAAGCCTAGTTATTTTGTGATGGATAATGCTTTGATGTAGTGGACACCCATTATCATTGCCTCTCGGCACTCTTTTTAGATGTTAAATGAGTGCGGAAGAATACTAGATCCAATAGACTTTTAGATTTAAATGAAATATATATTGATTAGATGGAAATGAGCAATTTTTCATACAACTTGAAAATAACATTTGAAATATCGAAAACCTCCAAAAATTAGAGAGAAGACATGATATCTGATCTAGGACGGAGCTTCCTTTAAATGCAATACTATGATAGAACAATCTTCTATGGCACCTAGCTGTAAAAATCTAAACTCACAAAACTCACAAAATTGTTGGAGTTCATTATGAGAAGGGTAACAACGATACAGAATTGAGAATACCTGAACCTCATCTTATGAACACCTTGATAAGTTGATAGTCTATTTGACAGCCAAAAAATTTTAATACTCTGATGAATGATCTCCAATTTAGTCACCTTCTCTGGAGCTTTTTGTTTATTTTATGCATAAAGCTATTTTGTGGAATCTCTTAAATACGTATAGTTTTGTGTATGAACTATGAAGGTTGAAGTGCTAGATTGGTTGTACCAATAAATGATAATGTCAATTGCTAAATACAAATACACTTGCCATGGCCTGGGGACCATATGCTATTGATTGTTACTGGCTGCAAATATTGGTTATCATTACTGTGGCACTACAAAATGCCTAGGGGCGATAGTCCTAATTATTAAATAATTTACACTCATGCTGAATCCTTATGTGAATACTGGTGTTTTTCATTGATAAGATTAAGAAGATTGATATTAATAATTGAGATACCTATTGTGAAAACATTGTCTAGTTTGCTCAGGAATCACTCTATACTATTCGGCGTACACCGTTATACATAGTGATCTAATTAATTGGTTAACACTTGATGTGTTTTATGAATGTGTAATGTTCATTTTCCATGGTGGCAAAACAAAAAATTACTTAGAAATCTTTTGATTGGCTAATATCTTAGATGACCTATTCTAGGATAAGAGGAAAAGGTAGTCTTTGTAATATACTTCTAGTTAATTCATGAATGAGTATAAAATTGCCGTTTGAAGGGTTTACCTTGGAAGCTTGAGAACAAGGATTTAAGTGTTGTGGCATGGGCCATGTCATAAACTTACTAGCATGGTATGACACGGTGTGTGCCATGTCATGCCGATGTGTACCAGTCGTAAAAAATACTTATGTACCACGACACAATAACATAGAATATTTATTTTCTTTGGCACCAATATTCTAATTGCTTATTATATATTTTTATCAAATATTTTGCACTTTATTGAAGTAATTATTTGCTAATTTTAAAGAAAATAGAGTTTTGAGTTGTGCCATTGGCATTGAGGCTGTATCGTGCCAATGGCTTGTCGGTATGGTACGGTACGACACGCTAGGCACTGCCCGTCAAAAATTAAAAGGCCACCTTGTGCCGTACCGTGCCCTCAAATAAAGGGCACGGTGTAAGGGGGTTCTGGGTACCGCGGCACGGTACGCTTTGTACGCCTGAATCACGGGCACGCAACATACCTTTTTTTTTTGTCCTTTTATTCTTTTCTTTTTTCATTATTTACTTTCCTTTTCCCTCTTCTACTTTCCTCTGTTTTCTCTTTCATTTTCTTTTTATATTTTTTTCTCTATTTTTTTCTTTCTATTTTCTCATTTATTTCCTTCTCATAATTCTTTCTCTATTTTTTTACTTCAATCCTTTCTCTTTCCTCTTTGATCATTTCTATCTTAAGAGGAATGTCAAATAAATACCAAAATTTTGGATCTACATATCAAGTCAAATTATTTATAAATCAATTTTTTTTCGTAGATTTTAGAGATTTATTACTTGTAAAGGTTGTTTTTTTGAAGAAATATGAAATTTCACAAATTTTATCGAAAGTTTGCAAAAATATGAAAATAGATCCACTTGATCTAGCCATTATATGGTTCGAGTTTTAATTATCTTGGATAGATCTCGTATTTTGCATGATAAAAATTGATTAACTTTCAAACTATTGAAAATCAAAAGATAGGTCGAAGTACTCGGAGAGATCTTACTGTTTTTCATACAAATTTTAAGAAAAAATAAATAGTTTTCCATGAAAATTTTAATAAAAAAATAATTTTCTCTAATTTTATGATTTAAATTTTTTTAAATTCTGAAAGTATAGTGTGACGCCCCTAATAGTCCCACATCGAATGTGGATGGAATTGTGATGGATTTATAAGAGACATGGACACTAGTAATAATAACTGGGTTTAAGTATTTTGGGCTGTGGTGTGGGCCTAACGAGTTATTATTGCTAGTGGGCCGGGTCGTTACATTTGGTATCAGAGCCAATAACGAGCCGGAAGTGTGTGATGAGTCTCGGCTGAGTCTGGGACTAGATGACAGGGCTAGCGAGACAAGTCTTACATCGCTTGGTGATCTTGGGTTGTGCGTGTGTTTGGGCTGACGAGGACGTCAGGCCTAAACGGGGAAGTCTGTGACGCCCCTAATAGTCCCACATCGAATGTGGAAGGAATTGTGATTGGATTTATAAGAGATATGGATACTAGTAATAATAACTGGGTTTAAACATTTTGGGCCGTGGTGTGGGCCTAACGAGTTATTATTGCTAGTGGGCCGGGTTGTTACATATAGAAAGAAAATCAAAATAATTGATAGAGCTAAAATTGAGATAATTGATATCCTAATTGATATCCTATGTTAAGGCCATGTTAAAATTTCTTCTAGGTCTCAACAACTTTTCAAAAGGATTTTTTACCAAATAACTTTCTATAACAAACTATACTTTTATGATATAATTAGCCAAACAGTCTCTCTCTCTCTCTCTCTCTCTCTCTCATATATATATATATATATATATAGTAGAGCTTATATACTCTTAGGCTGCGTTTGGTTTGGGTATAAACAAAAACTGGTTATTCCAGGAATAGGTATAAGTTTAGGTACAAGTAGGAACTAAAGTAATTTTGTGTTTGGTTGAGTATAAAAGTTGTACCTGGGATAAGAAAAATTGTGTTTGATAAGTTAAAGAGGAATAAGAATTATAGAGGGGATTAAATTTTAAATTTAAGATAAAAATTTGTATGGTATGATTTTAAATATTTGATTGAAAATATTGAGTAAAAAAAAATTATTAAAATTTATATTTTACTTATATATAAAAAAAATTATTAAAATTTTTTTGGTTTTTGAAATTTTAAAAATTTTTAAAAATTTAAAATTTTGTATATAAAAATTGGTATAAATTTTAAAATTTTAAAATTTTAAAAATTTGTTATAAATTTATTAAAAATTAAAATTAAAAATATAAAAATTTGTATAAATTTTAAAATTAATAAATTTTAACATTTTATAAATTTGTAAATTTATTAAAAATCAAAATTAAAAATTTTAAAAGCTATAAAATTTAAAAATTCTCTAAAGTTAAAAATTTATAAATATTAAAAATTTTAATTTTAATTGTCTCAAAAATTTATAAAAGTGGGAGCAAAAAATTTTAATTTTATAATTAGTATAAATTTAAAAATTTTTATAAAAAAATTTGTATAAATTTAAAAATTTTAAAATTAATAATTTTTTTTTAAAAAATTTAAAATTAAAATTTTAAATTTATTAAAAAGTAAGTTAAAAATTTTAAAATTTATAAAATAAAAAAAATAGATTTTAAATTTTATAAATTTAAATATATTATAATTTAAAAAATTTTAATTTTAAAAAATAAGTAAGCAACATGTGGAACAACTGTTCCACCTGTGGGGGGAACTGATGTTCCCCCCCTTCTCGGGTTTTCCCGGGTTCCCCATTTTTTTTCCGTTTGGGTATACAGGGGGGGATAACCCCCTTATACCGGGTACCAAACTTATTTATATTTTTATAAAAATTATTAAAACTTTTAATAAAAAAACTAATGATTTTTTATCATTTTTAAGTACTTTTAAATATTTATTATTTATTTTTAAATAATTTTTAAATTTTTAAATAATAATTTAAATTTGATTGATATCATAAATTATTTTATTTATAAATTATATCATAAAGGGCAAAATAGTCAATACACATATTTATCACTTCTCAATTCTTCTTATTCCTCTATACTCAACTAAACACAATTTTTTCTTATTCATCTTATTCTCCTTATTCCTATATAATTTACCAAACACAATTTTCTTTAAACCCGGTATAACTCTTAAACCCAACCAAACACAAATTTACACTAATTCCTGCTAATACCATAACTTATACCTATCCCCGGTATAACAAAATTTTTCTTATTCCCGAACCAAACGGAGCCTAAAAGCACAAGTTCATCTATACTTGTGAATTTTTTATCATAGAATTAGCTTCGAGATCTGTGCTGCTGTAAAGGCCAACTAAAGGCCATCTAACAGACGTTTATACCAAGGATTAAAGTGTCGTGGCATGGGGGTGTGCCGGCCGTTGCCTGGCACGATACGGCATAGGCATGCTTGCGTGCCGACGGACACGCACAACCTCCAGTTGGCACGCTCTGACACGGTTTTATTTTAGTTTTTTTTGTTCAATAAATCTTTAGAATGTTATTTTAAAAGTTTTAGAGTAATATTTATAAATTTTGGCTATGTATTGATTTGTTTTGATCTAATGTCAACAATAGCTCACTAACTTACTAGTTAATAGCTTAATATAGTAGTAGTCTTCTTTATAGGTGAAGTTAAATACAACTACAAGTCTACAACTCATAAAAAAAAAAAAATTAATTTTTATAAAAATTTGCAAGTTCTATTCGTATTGATTCGATAAAGGATCATATGATGACTAGACTAAACTAGAATGAGACCCCAAGTGTACTGATAGTTTCTTTTCATTTTCAAATTTTTATAAAATATTTATGAAAAATTAAAGAAATTTTTTTTTTCTTTCAATTTTTAAAAAATTATAAAATTTGTCCATGAAAATTTAATAATAAACCATAGTATGAATAAATTAAGCAATTATAAAAATTGATTAATTTTTTTATTTTTTTATTTATCTTTTATTTTTAGAATTTTAAAAATTATAAAATATAAATCCGAGAAAATTAATTTTTAAAAAATTTTTATGAAAAATTTGCAAGTTCATCCAAGAAAATTAATTTTTCTTAAATTTAAATAAGAAAATTTGTGCAATTTATTTATAAAAATTTAACACTAAACCATATGACATATACATTAAGCAAATTTAAATATCAATTGTTTCTATTTAGTTTTCGATTTTATTAGAATTATTATATTTCTAAATCTAATAATAAAACTTTGAAAGTTAAGAATATATTAAATCTCGCACAAAATACTAAATCCGTACAAAAAAATTAATAATGGACCATATAATGATTAAATCAAGTGGATATATTTTCAGATTTTTATAAATTATTAATAAAAATTTGTGTAATTTCATATTTCTTTACAAAAGAAACTTTATAAGTTAAACATATTCTAAATGTATGGAAAAAAAACTTAAATTGTAAATTTCTTGACTTACCTAATAAGTGGATCTTCGATTTGACTATTTCTCAAGGAATTAAGTATCCATCCGCGCCTTTCGGTACGGAGCGATACGTATCGTGCTACCAATTAGGCGGCACGGTATAGGGGAGGTCTCTCTTGGCCCTCCTGTGCTGTGATACTCTCGGAGTATCGAACGAGACAGAGCGATATCCCGAGAATATTACGGTACGTGCCGTTGCGTGCCCACATAGGCGCACAGTATTTTAAATGTATTTATTTTTGCTTCGACCTTTTGTATTTTTTGATTTCTTGCATAGACCTTTATCCCTCTCATCTATTTTTTTCTTTTCACTTCCACCTTTTCTTCTATTCTGCGCGTTCTTTTCCTTCCTCTCACATATCTTACTCTATTTTTTTCATTTTTATTTTTTTCTTCCCTTTTTTCTCATAATTTTTTTTATAGTTTTTCCTTTCAATCTCTTATTATTTTTTGATTACTTCGATTTTAAAAGAAAAAGTAAAGAAATAGTAAAATCGAAGATCCACTTATTAGGTAAGTCAAGAAATTTACAACTTAAATATTTTTTTCATACATTTAAAATATATTTAACTTGTAAAGTTTCTTTTGTAAAGAAATATGAAATTATACAAATTTTTATTTACAATTTACAAAAATTTGAAAATATATCCATTTGATTTAATCATTATATGGTTCATTTTTAATTTTTTTGTACGGATTTAATATTTTGTGCGAGATTTAATATATTCTTAACTTTGAAAATTTTATTATTAGATTTAGAAATATAAGAATTCTAATAAAATAAAAAACTAAATAGAAACAATTGATATTTAAATTGCTTAATGTATATGCCATATGGTTTAGTGTTAATTTTTCATACATAAATTGCACAAGTTTTCTTATTTAAATTTAAGAAAAATTAATTTTCTTGGATAAACTTGCAAATTTTTCATAAAAAATTTTAAAAAATTAATTTTCTCGAATTTATATTTTATAATTTTTAAAATTCTAAAAAATAAAAGATAAATCAATTTTTTTTTAAAAGTTAATCAATTTTTATTATTGCTTAATTTATTCATAATATGGTTTATTATTAAATTTTCACGGACTGATTTTATTATGTTTTTAAAATTTTTAGAAAAATAAATTTCTTTAATTTTTCATAAATATTTTATAAAAAATTTGAAAATGAGAAGAAACTATCAGTGCACTTGGGGTCTCATTCTAATTTAGTCTAGTCATCATATGATCCTTCATCGAATCAATACAAATAGATTTTGCAATTTTTTATAAAAATTTAAAGAAAAAATAATTTTCTCTATGAATTGTAGTTGTATTTAACTTCACCTATAAAGAAGGCTACTACTATATTAAGCTATTAACTAGTAAGTTATTATTGACATTAGATCAAGACAAATCAATACATAGCAAAAATTTATAAATATTACTTTAAATTTTTAAAATAACATTCTAAAGCCTTATCGGACAAAAAAAATTAAAATAAGATTGTGCCAAAGCGTGCCATTAGGAGGTCGTGCGTGCCCGTTGGCATGCAAGCGTGCCTGTACCGTATCGTGCCACGACATTTTAATCCTTGCTATTTCTTTACTTTTTCTTTTAAGATCGAAGTGATAAAAAAATAATAAGAGATTGAAAAAAAAAATTTTAAAAAAATTATGATAAAAAAGGGAAGAAAAAAAATAGAGTAAGAGATGTGAGAGGAAAGAAAAGAAAGCGCAGAATAGAAGAAAAGATAGAAGTGAAAAGAAGAAAATAGATGAGAGAGGGATAAAGGTCTATGTAAGAAACCAAAAAATACAAAAGGTCAAAGTAAAAAAAAAAAAAAAAAAAACACTGTGCCTGTGTGGGCATGCAGCGGCACTTACCGCGATACTCTCTGGGTATCTCTCTGTCTCGTTCGATATTCAGAGAGTATCGCGGCACAAGAGGGCCAAGAGAGACTCCCTATATTGTGCCGCCTAATTGGTGGCACCATACGTATCGCTCCGTGTTGTAAGGCACGGATGGATACTTAATTTCTTGGTTTATACCTTTCCGTTTGTCTCTCACTCTTTCTCTTTCTCACATTTTGATTACTCTCAGACTCTCTCTCTCTCTCTCTCTCGGGCGCGCGCGCGCCCATCTCCAAACCCGCCGTCGCCTTCTCCAACTCGCGAGCGTTGGATCTCGCCGCCGCCGCCTACTTGCGAGCGCCTTGCGAGCGCCAGATTTCGCCATATCTTCCAACTTGCGAACGCGCTGGATCTCGCCTCCTCCTCCTCCAACTTGCGAGCGTCGGATTTTGCCGCGTCCTCCAACTTGCGAGCGCGTCGGATCTCACCACCTCCAACTCGCAAGATGGGTTTGGGGGGGAGAGAGAGAGAGAGAGAGAGAAAGGGAGATGGGTTTGAAGAAGAAAGAGAGAGAGAGAGAGTCCGAGAGTAATCAAAAATGTGTGTGTGTGTGAGAGAGAGAGAGAGAGAGAGAGAGAGAGAGAGAGAGAGAGAGAGACGGAAAGGTATAAACGTCTGTTAGATGGCCGTTAGTTGGCCTTTACAGCAGCACAGATCTCGAGGCTAATCCTATGGGATCTACGCTATTGGAAATATTTGCAAATCAAATTTTATATTTTTTCGACATCATTTACCAAATGATCAAAGAGTTTCAAAAGTGATAATTTTAATGGCTGATGTGGTACGTTTGTAAGTTCAACGGTGTAGGATAATCCAAATTATGTAAAACTTTAATAGAAAATCTACTTAACATAAAGAGCAAGATCAAAACTTTCGATTTGAAATTTGAGTCTTATATCACTATTTTTTATGAGATTTTTATTTTCAGTCGTTCATGTTTAGACTACTCATTTGAAATATAAATGATGCCAGAAAATATTAAAATTTGGTTTCTGGATATTTCCAATAGCGTAGATCAAGTCTAATGAAACCGATCGTCGATTTGAAAGCCTCATCATTTAAAATAACTTCGTAGCACGGAGGCCTCTGTACTACCAATAGTATAGTAGCCTAGCGCTCTCTCTCTCTCTCTCTCTCTCTCTACACATACACACACACACATATATATATTTGCGGCACCGCACTACTTTCAACCACGCTTCTTCAACCTCGCTACTTTAACCTCTCTCTCTCTCTCTCTCTCTCTCTCGTGTTCTCCCTACCTCCCATCTCTTCCCAATGGCAAGAAGCAGCAGCGGAAGCCATGAGCAGCAATCGGTAGGCTGGCAGTAAGCAGCAACAGCAAGCAGCAGCACGCAACAACCTAAAAAAAAATTCTATACTCCAGTTATCTTAAAAAAAAAGAAAAAAATCTATTTCGAACTTATTTTAGTTCTTTTGATTAATTTTGATGTTTTGGTGAGATTTTTTCCATTTTTTCTTCATATTTCTTTGAATGCTTTATTTTTATTAAATGTGTGCCTCGTCTTCTTGAGGTGTGTGCCCTTCATGGTGCGCCTCGCGCCTAGGCTCTAAAGGGCCTTTGCGCCTCATTACATCTCGTGCCTTTTCAAATACCAGGATCAAAGCAAAAAATCATTTGGAAAAGGTCTTCAGTGAAAAGAATAAGAAATGTATGAATTAGGTAGAACACTATCTTAATGTATGCAATGTGGTGTATACAATTTTTCTTATTGAACTAACCAAGCATTTTAACATTGCTCAGTTTCATGTAATAGCCGTCAAATCTGATTAATTTTGGGCCTTTGGATAGTGTTGCAAGTTGGATTTGGAGCCTTTTGGTTCCAAGTGAAAGTAACACTAGATCTAATTGCAGTTACTTTGAAACTAACATTTTTTTTTCCTCCCCTCTTTTGGTCAACTATCCAGACCTTCGTATACATAATATCAATATAGCATATCTATAGAGTCAAATCCTATCATTTAGTATGTTTGAATTGCAAAGAATAGGAGGCAGTCTAGGTGCTAGCTTATAGAATTAAGTCTATGAATCAAACTAAAATCATAGGATTGGAAATAGAGGGAAGTAGTTTGGGCCAAGGCGTTGTTCATGGTATCCGCCTGCTTCAACATTCTTTTTAAATATTCTAATTTTGGTGTTGCTGGTAATGAATTTAATTTGGCAGTGGATAGGATATGAGATAGTTATGGTTGGTTGTTCTGCCTTTTCTTCTTGTTGTGCACATTCTTCAATTTTTTCCTGTAAGCCTGTATATTTTCACTGCTAAAACAAAATTTCAAAAAAAATTACCTCTCCAACCACCACCTCACTGCCTCTAGAAAAATCACCCATTTTGTAATTGGAGAAATATGAACTTTCCCGAGGCACTAGGCTGATCTAAATTCTTAAACAGAAATAGATTATAGCCCTTAATAACAGTTCACATTAATGGAGCTAGAAAATGCGCAAGGGGAGTGTTAAATATTAAATTACTCATGTTCTGTCTCACCCTAGATTTATAGATTAGAGTTTGAACAGTTTGAACTTTGAGACCTAAGATAATCAACTTGTAGTATGTAAATGACCTTTTACATATGTGCGATGTGAAATTGTATAAATACCTCTACAAAGTTGGTATTTGCATGCGTGCTGATGAGAATCTTGCTTATTTGCATCCACTTCCATATACGGGATATCTGTGAAAAAGTGACCCTGGTTGGGGCATCAATGCAGATAAAAGAAAGATTCTTAGAGGCATTGATGCAATTTGCCAACTCTCTAAGGGTATTTGCACAATTCACATATTTCGGGGCTATATATGATAGATGTGAAAAACCATCAGCAGTCATTACTTGGTTAAATGAGCTATACGCTCACTGCAAACTTCTAATTTATAGAATATAGATACAAATACTTGCACACTGCAAATGATTTGAAGTAACGGCTTAAGCTGTTATATATTGATTTTTGTCAAAATTGAAATTCAAGCTATAGTTTAGTACTTCATTTAAATTCTATTGTGCACAAGATTTGTAATGCACACCCTGTTGGCTGGCCCAATGGCCAAAAGAATGAAAGACACTACTCTACGAGAAAATTGGAAATAAAGTGAGTTATCATGTGTGATCCATTAATAAGAAGATTTTCAACTGAGACAAATCACACAGTAAACAAATAGGCAATATTCTAAATAAATGGATATTACAGCTAATATATATTAGACAATTAGCATGTTGAGATGAGCTGCAAAATTTTACATTTATTGTCTATTTCTGACACAAAAAAGTTATTAAATAATGTGTAACTTCATACCGCAACCAACTTTTAACATTTCATAATTTTGCTTTCTTGGTCTTTTTATATGAAAAAGTTTTCCATTCTTTGCTTCTTGATGTTTGCTTCATGAATAGTAATGATTATTGAAATTGAAATAACAACATTGATCTTTCTGTGTTGTTCCAGTGGCAGATCCACAGACTTTGGTAGAAGAGAAAGTATCAACAGAAGAAAAGTTGGCACTTACTAAGTATGAGCTTCGGTTAGCCCAAGAAGATTTGTCAAGACTGAAGTCAGAGTTACAAAAGCAAAAAGAATTATCACCGGAAGAATTAAATGGTTTGTTCTTTGTAATTGACAGGACCTCTATGATATATGCTTGCTTAGTGTTAATTACATCATACTATTCATGTGATTTTGTGCTAATCATCTATCTATTCTATATGTCTAAGTTTCCTTAGTAGTAGTTTATTACTTTCTCCTTACTAAGTTACATCTTTTGCACTTCAGCTTGCATCATGTCATGTTCAACCATCATTAAAATGTTGAACGAATGTGTGAGGACATCTTTGTGTGGTTGTATTCTTTATACTACTTTTCATTGCACTATAAATTTTGCTTAAAAGTGTGTAATAGGACAAAATATTTTATTCTGTCATGTGATATTGATGTGTTAAATATCATTAGTTCCTAGTAGCTCGGTTGTGGTTCTCTATGCATCTATGCTCATTAAATTACACATAGTAGCAACTAACTACTTGCCACGTCCCAGTGCGGAAGCTCAATCGGACAAGCGCACAGACCCACCACAACGATAGTACAAAGCACCTGGGAACACTACACAAAGAGTCTAAAACCCAAGAAATATATTTTTCCAAAGTCATTTAATTATTTACAAAAGGGGGAGGTTTCCAAATACATTCATGATAAGTATAATAAGTTTCAATTACACTTTTCTTTTTTCCAAAATAGTCCAATTACAATTGCCACCAAAAATACAAGAGTAGAGCTATGTAGGAATTATCTATCACGGGTCCTCACTCTGCATCGCGCTTCACACCGCCCGATGCACTTGAAAAACAGTCCACCAAGGAGTGAGAAACTATATAGTTTTTTACGTACAACAAGCCGACGAAGATAAGCTTTCTCCCAACCGATCAACAAGGATATGGTAATAATAAAACTAATTATAGGAAAGCAGGTAAGTATGTGTCAATGGCAAGAAACTGTATTAATATATTATGGTGAACAGCAGCTAATGGAAAGTGAGCAACGTACAGTCATGCATCTTGTGTTTTCTTGTAAATGAAATAGGCTTGACCCAATTGTTATTTAGCCGTCTCTACGACCGGCTCAAGCTTGCCATCATAGATAGTGTTAGGACTAATTACCTAAGTTGCCACGATGTCGACAAAGCTGGGACTAATTACCTAGTTGCCATGCCGTGGACAAAATCGGGACTAGCTACCTAGTTGCGACTTTCACAACCCACTCTGAAAGGGACTTTAGGGGAGCGAGCACCCAAGGTGTCTTTGGCCAATATCACATATTGCAAGCTATGAGCACGTACTCATGCTTAAATTCATGATTGGTCATCTAATATCTCAATCTTGTCGTCAATGAAAGCTGCTCTAGCTAAAACATGTACTAGCTCTACTTCTAGTCTAGAGTGTCATCATGAAGATGTCCTAGTCCAAGATGAATAGAGACTACGACAAGTAAACAAGTCAAGGCATGCTACTAACAACGTCTATCATGAGCAAGTAAGCAATGAATAGTATATCATTAAGCCAAGATAAGGGTTGAGAAATTGAACCAATGCACCCGGGGTACTACTATACCCATTTTGGATTTAACACCAACCTCTAGTACCTAATTTGGCGGCTACGGTGCGTTTATGATCCTAGCCCGCTAAGGAGAATACATGCAGATCATATGTTATGCTAGAGCGCCATTCACGATCAACAAGTTGCGTAGAAACTTAGGTTTGGGGTTCTGTATGTTGAGGTTTTGGAACCTGATGTTGAGGCTCCGAAACCAACACTAGGTTTTGGAACCTATAATCAGGTTCCGCAGAACCAGAAGTCTTACTGCCATATGCTTTTTCCTAGTTCCGGAACTTAGTCCCTAATTTTGAAACCTAGCACACAAGTAGCACTCAGCTAATGCACAACTTCATAAAATTTGTGGAGTTGCGGCGTTGTATCTCGAGAACAATGGTTTCATAAGTCAAACTATAGAAACCCCAACGATTGCTTAAAATGCTTTAAGAAAGCAATGTGCCTTAAAATGAGCTTAAATTCTCATTATGTTTGGGAAAACACATAAAATAGCTATGAAAATTCCTAGGGTTTCCATCACAATTTTGGGATCTAGCCCAAAACACTGTCTAAGCTTACTAAAAGCTTGAAATCAAAGAAATATGCATAAAACATCATGAATCCCACAGATGAAACCAAGGATCAACGACAAGATATCTAGATCTTAGAGTTCCATCAAAGAGAGGGCCCAAAGAGGTCGAGGTCACCGCGCCAAACCTCCCAAAGTTTGATATGTCGATAAAGAAGCTTGTGGAAAAAAGAGATAAAGGAGAAGAAGGGCTCCTTCACATTTTTTAAAATAGAGGAGGTGAGCAGGTGTGTGTGAGAGGGAGGAGGAGAAAAGTAAGAGGGGGAGGAGGAGGAGAAAAGTAAGAGGGGGAGGAAGAGGGAAAAGAAGGGGGCTGGAGTTAGCTCAGGTTATTTATAGATGGAGAAGAAAACAATTGCAATTAAGCCTCCTATCTATCCACGTTTGGTTAGAACCCCTCAATTCAACACACCAATCTGCTGCTCATGTTGCAGAACATGAATTTCACATTCTGGAACATAATCTGATTTCGGAATTCCTACATAGGTTCTGCAGGAACTCCCAACCATTAGGTATCCTGTCTATGTTTCCGTACCTCTAGAACTTGACACACAGACTGAAATCCCCTGATGTTGGCTCACAATGTTTTTTAAGAATATTACACTACTATTGATGAGCAAGACAGTAGGAACACCTCTTTTAGACTATTATTATAGTTCTTTTGCTTGAACAAAATTATCTTTGGCGTCAATGATGTACCTTTGCAGCAACAAAATATTGTGCTGAGGCTACAAAAGATACTAACTGTTATTAACAAACAAATTTCTACTAGCACTGCATATATGGGAAAAAAAAATCTAATAGCTGCTTATGGATCATGCCTCTTTTCATTCGACTATGGTCATAATTGATAAGTGACATAAGCGGCTACAATATATTGTGGAGACTGGATAGGCTGCAAAAGATACTAACTATTATTAACAAACAGATTTCTATCAGCACTGCTTATAAGGAAAAATCTAATAACTGCAAATGGGTCATGTCTCTTTTCATTCAATTAACGTCTTAACTGATAAGTGGCATCCTAATCAGATGTAATCGGTAAAATGTTCTTCATGTTTAATTTGAAACATTTAAAACTGCACTTTTTGGATTCTGCTTTGGAAACTTGTTCTTTACATTACCGCGCCTAATGCCTTTTCTTCTATCAATGGTACAGGACCTCTTTCAAATGCATCAGCAATTGATGGGCTTAGAAGTCAACGAGATAAAAAGGAGATTACTCTTTCATCTTTAGGCCCGTTAAAAGACAGTGAAAGGAAAGATCTTAATTATGCTTTGAAGGAGTACTTGCTTTTTGCTGGGTATAGACTTACAGCCATGACATTTATTGAGGAGGTGTGTAGTGTCTATGCACGACAACCTTGTTAACAGAGTAAAACTGGACATTCTTTATGTAAGACATAATTAACTAAAGCATAGGTTGTTCATGAGTGAATTGAAAATTACGTTTATGTCAAGAATGTGGCAGGAGGAAGTATGAATGATCATGTATACCCTACATCTATTGATTGTAGTTTCTATACAATTGTTACTTCTAATATTCATTTTAAGTGTGTTAGTGAAACTAATCGCATCTTGTTCGATCCAGAAATATGTCTGTTCATTTAACAGTTCAGGTCATTGAATAGTCTTATTAATCATATTTCTTCCTATTTTTGTTGCTGTTATTTTTGGCATTTATTATGTTAATGAAATCCTTTTTCAGCATATAAACTTGACTTAGGGTGGTTATAAGGCTTGCCAATCTATGTTGGGCAGCATATACCATGCTTACTATGTAAAGGGGACTAGTATTTCTTTTATCTGGCAACTATGGGATGCATCAAGCTAAACCTTATCTGCTCCAAAATATGGCACATTTTAAGGGTTTTTTGGGTCATACTATTCTAGTAGATTTTGTTTGGCATGGGCTATCAGATGGTCTAAAATGGAGAAACGTGTGGTGTCTTGCTGCATTTAATATTCAAATTTCAAACCCTAAGCGGGTGTTTAGACTGGGCCAAAATATCGCATAGAAACAAAGTGACTCCGAAAATGGCATCAATCTTTCAATGTTGTCCGGCCAGTCTGTGATCATAGTTACACAAATGCAGACTTTTAGAAGTATATCTGCATGAGGTTTTAAATGGAGAATTATTTAAGAGCTATCATGTATTTTTGAGTTTCACCCTTTATGTGCGCTTTTGATGCTTAAATTGACATGCTTATTTGTTCTAGAAAAGGACTAACAAATTATTGCATTTTCCTTTACTGTTATGAATATGATTGCTCCATAATTTAATGGTTTTCTTATATTATGTTATAATATATAGCAATGCATTACTTAAGTATGTCCGAAAAAATTTCACTTAAATTTAGTTAGAGTATCTTATTTAGCACGTGTCATATCGGCTGTATTAGTTATTGTTAATTACTTTATTTCTTGAGTTTCTTTTGCATCTTTTAAGCTTTATTCTCTTTCAGCGTATCTTGTGCTTAAAATGCTAAACTAGCCATTGCTATTTCATTTTGTACTGTAGGTTACTGACCAGAACCTTGATGTTTGGTCAAATAGTTCAGCTAGTGTATCTGATGCTCTACGCCGCTATTATTATCAGTACCTCTCAACCACCTCAGAGGCTGCTGAGGTAATCTTTCGACATATCATGATTTGTTAGTCAATATTGATTATATCAATTGGCACCACTCATCATTATTTTTTGAGTAACTAAACTGAAATATTTTACTTTTTTCCTTCTTACTTTACCTTGCTTTCTTTGAG
This sequence comes from Tillandsia leiboldiana, assembly GCA_029204045.2. NCBI lineage: Eukaryota > Viridiplantae > Streptophyta > Magnoliopsida > Poales > Bromeliaceae > Tillandsia > Tillandsia leiboldiana. Next base: position 22,885,984 of record CM055076.1, on the reverse strand, counting down.
TCCAAAAGTAGCAGACTAGTCCAAGGGATGGAAGGGCAAAGGCCGTTGCTGCCCCTTCCAGTCAAGAATTGGGGCCTCACAATCACTAGCTAATATGTTTTCCTCTCATGCCTTTCTTTGTTCATGGTTCAATATTCTGGTGTAGCAGGCATAGAGGAACTGCACCAATCCATCCCGAACATGGTGATTAAACTCTACTGCGGCAATGATACAGTTGGGGAGGTCCTGCACAAATTAGCTCAACACTAGAATTATAAAAAGCTTAAATAACACTTCTTATTTGACTTAAATATTTTTCAATATGAACAAACTTAAAATTGAAAATGCAAAGGTTGTCTTATTCTAAACCTCATTATGATATCTCTTCTCTCCCACTTCACACCCCAAAGCACACTGTTGTTATGGTCACGTCTTCTTAACCCATAAAGGCCGAGGAGAGGAAAATTTCATTTTGAGGGTACTCCTGGAGACACGGTGGGAGGAGACAGGGTGGGGCCTGTAGATAAGGATAAGAGCATGTGGATAGTGAAAAAGAAGAAGCTAGTTATGTTGATATCTGTAAGATATGTCCTCGTTTATCAGATGTACATGTGTCTAATGCTGTTTTTTTCTCTTGAATTTTTTCCTCTTGAGGTACAAGTCTTTATTATGTTCGCACTGTCACTCAACCTTTACACTTGATGGTGGACACAACAGTATATTATTTTGCTTTTTTGCATTAGTGACAAACACAGCAAACAGACTTTAGTACTGTCTCTGAGCCTGAATCTACTACAACTCTCTCCCAAAGTCAGTATTGTGCTCTTAATCTCTGTATATGATACTCTGCTTAGGGCTATCTAACAAATGACACATGACAAGCTAAAGAATTTGCATGAAATATGTACCGATATGAAATTCAGTCTAGGTTCGCAACTGGATTCCAGCAACCAGGGCTTGAATCCATGACCTATGGAGGTTATGAATCACTAGCCAAAGCGCTAATGATTGTGATTGAAAGTTGGTCTTGTTTGCAATTTGTAATGACGAGTCTAATTAGGTAATATAGATTTTAAGTTTTTAACTAATTTCAAAACATTATCTACTAGTTAAAATTGAATGAAATAGTATACTTTTGTTGTTTCGCATTGAGTTTGTATCCCAACAAATTTAGGATTATAGTGAAGGTAGAATAAGTGATGATTATGCTTTAATATCAAAATCAGAATAAGTTCATCAAGACAGACACATTGACACACAACATATGGTCTCCGTGCATATGTATATTCATGCATAGGCGTGCACATACAAACTTGCATACATGTATATCACATCTGCATGTGCATGTGTGTCTGTGTGCATATAGGTCAATGACAGAAAAGAATGTAAGAACGTTTAATGTTGCCATGAAAACGTGGCTTGTCATCCATTTTACATATTTGGAGTGATCAACATCTAGATAGATATGCCATAAATCATTTGTGTATATGTTTCCTAATGTGCATTACTTATGAATAGTACAATCTTTTCACATTGGCTAGGTTGAGATGCGCTAATAATGGCTCTACCTTGTATTCTTGTTTTCTGTGTATTGCTGTCTTTCTGCAGGAGAAGATAGCCATTCTTCGAGAAAATGAATCATTGATGAAGGAAAATGAGACGCTTAGAAGTGAAAAGGGCTTATTGCTAAAAAACAAGGAATCAGCTGATGGGCAGATTGTGGTTCTCAAAAAGTCTTTGGAGGCTGCACAGAAGGATTTAAAAGACAGGGATATTCTGGTAATTCTCACTTTAACTTGCTGCCAAAAGATCGACTTTTGGTGCTAATTGTTTTCTAACATACCCTACATTAAAGGTTCAAGATCAGAAGCAGTTGCTGGAAATACAGAGGAAAGAGCTTAATGACTGCAATGCTGAAATTACTGCTCTTAAGATGCACATAGAAGGGGCCCGATCTAGTAAACAATGGGCAGTCGGAGAAAGTGAAGTCATAAAGTCCCTTGATGCTGATAACTCTAAGGAAAAACCAAAATTATTGCAGAGTGAAACAGAAAACATAAAGAGAACGAATTCCACCCCAAATTTTTCAGTGTCTACGGTACCTTTGGCTGAGAGCAAACAACCAGAGGAGGAGGTAGTTTTAGTTAAGGAAGTGGCAGAAACTTCGAAGCCTGTTGAATCTATATCTGATTCAAATGTTGGCAATACTGATCGTCTGACCTCTGAGGAAGATAGATTGAAATCCAGTAATGCAGTTCTTGTTACATCAGCCGTTTCTTGTAATGGTAACACTAATATCGTGAAACAGGAAAATCTCAATAATAATATTCAAGTATCATTGTCTGTAGACAAAGGACCAGTCGAGAATCTAGAGAGCCCCACCAAGAAAGAAAGAGCTTCTGAAAAGATGGTAAGTAGCTAGTAGTGTGCTGCTTTCTTTGGTATTATTGTAGCCTAGTGGATATTACATCTTATCATAAAGGCTTATTCATATAATTTGTACTATCCGTAGGCTTTGGAAACTATCCAAATACTTTCAGATGCTTTGCCCAAGATTGTACCCTATGTTCTCATCAACCACCGTGAGGTTCTTATCTGTAATCTATTTCCTTTTCTTATGCTTTGCTCCTATGAAAAAAAAACTTCAGATAACAACAATGTCATTTGACTACAGGAGCTTCTTCCTTTAATTATGTGTGCTATTGAACGGCATCCAGAGAGCAGCGTGAGAGATTCTTTGACGCATACTCTGTTCAACCTTATCAAACGACCAGATGAACAACAGAGACGTATTATAATGGATGTAAGCGCTTCCATGCTACCCCAGCTGTTGATAGTGACAGATATTTCATAAATGTTTTGATTTTGTTTTATTGTTTTTCTTTTTCTCTGTAACAGGCTTGTGTTACCTTAGCTAAGAATATTGGAGAGATGAGGACAGAAACAGAGTTGCTTCCACAGTGCTGGGAGCAGGTCAGATTTAAATTAATTACGAACCCTCTTAGCATATGTACTAATTTAGTTCCTGTTTGGCCAGACTTTTAAACCTGTTGTACTCTGAAAAGCAGAAGTTTCCATAAACCATAATTTGAGCTTTTGTTGTGGCAGAAATTTGAAATGAGCTTTCTAGGTCGAAAAAGCATTAAGTTCCAATATGAAGCTTTTAGTTTTGCTACAGTGAGAAGATCTAGATGACGTTTTAATGAAAAAGTTATTAATGCTTGTTCAAACAGCTTTTAATCAAACAACACTTTTTAAGAAGCTCCAGTTGAGTTCTTGTGATTACACTATTTGACAATGACAAATTTATTGGTCTCTAGATAAATCACAAGTATGAGGAGCGTAGGGTGCTGGTTGCCCAATCTTGTGGAGAGCTCGCAGAGTATGTTCGTCCTGAGATTCGTGATTCACTTATCCTGTCCATAGTACAGCAACTCATTGAAGACTCTGCAACAGTTGTTCGAGAAGCTGCTGCTCATAACCTGGCACTGCTGCTCCCGCTCTTCCCAAACATGGACAAATATTTTAAGGTCAGCCTCACTAATGCTCAGAGGCAAATCAATGGAGCAGAAATTGACTTCACAGAATTGGCTCCGAAATGTAAGCTATATGACAGGCTAGAAAGAAAAATAATAATAAAAAAGAAAAGATATGGCTTCAGGGTTGCTTGGAGGCTGAACGAAGATGATACTCACTTAACCAAAGTAGCTTCTCTAAGTTCTTCTCTTTGTTTGATAGGTTGAGGAACTGATGTTCCAGTTGGTATGTGATCCTTCGGGAGTGGTCGTAGATACTACGCTTAAGAAACTTGTTCCAGCTGTAATTAAATGGGGCGGTCAATTGGATCATATTCTGAGAGTGCTACTCTCCCACATCGTCGTCTCTGCTCAGGTATCTTTCTTTAGTAACAAATTTTTCTTAATTATTGGTCTTGAAGTTTGACCCTTATTTCAGTTAGGTCGTCAATGTTTCAGTTTTATGAATTTAGCCCCTTAAGCTTATCCCCCATTACAATTGATTCCTTTTACTGGTTCACCGTCTGCCACATCAGCATTATCATTACGTTAGTTGGTACGCCATTTTTGTGAGGTAGTTTGTGATCAGTGATGATAGTGACATGCTATTTTTAAGATGGTAGGTTAATGGAATGAGTTAATTGTTATGTGGAACAAACTTAAGGAACTAAGACTGTTAATCTAGATGTTATTAAAAATTAACTTAAACTTCGACCAAAATTCAGGGACTTAATTTATAATCAACTCTTAAATATTTCATCATGTCTACTTCTTGATTGTTTGCTAATTTGTAGTTACATATTGTCCAGCGATGTCCACCTGTCTCAGGGGTTGAAGGTTCAGCAGAATCTCATCTTCGTGTTCTAGGCGAACGAGAGCGTTGGAATATTGATGTGCTACTGCGAATGTTGACAGAGTTGCTCCCCTTTATACATCGTAAATCAATTGAGACATGTCCTTTCACTTCTTCAGTGGAGTCTCTTACAAGCCCAGAGAAGGAAAATTCTGGCTTCTCCACCTCCTTGCTCCAGTTGTATGCAACGTGAGTCTAGAGTTCTTTTGCTGACTTAGATTCCTTTAAAAGTGCTTCAACTTTAGCATAATTATGCATAATAGTGAAGTTATACATCAACTTGGATAGGGGTCATATGGAATGGACTGCACTTGAGTGGATGCACATTGATTGTCTCCCTGATTTGATTCAACTTGCTCGCTTGTTACCTCAGAAGGAGGATAATCTAAGAACGCGAATCACAAAGGTAGATTAGAAACAAGCACTTAGTTACTACATTGCACTTCAAAAGATTCTTCACCCTAATCATATATTTTCTTTTCCCCCCCATTTTTGATAAAACATTTCAGTACCTTTTGGACGTCTCAGAATGTTATGGGAGAGATTACACAGAGCACATTATGCTACCTGTTTTTCTAGTAGCAGTTGGGGACAGCGAAAGTGCTGATTTTGCATTTTTCCCTTTGGCCATTCAATCTAAAGTCAAAGGTATCAAGACGAAATAACTTTGATGTTATAACAATTTTTTACCTTATTTTATTTCATCTCTAAAATTAAACCAAATTACTTAATTCCAGGCTTGGGACCTAAAACTGCTGTGTCAAATAGACTTGCAATCATGTGCGTCCTTCCATTGCTATTATCGGGTATTTTAGGTTCTCCTTCCTGTCGCGAGCAGTTGGGAGAATACTTGAGAAAAATACTAATCCAAAACACAGTGACAGAAGGTTCTTGGTCTGGGAATCACACTGCCGAGCTCCTTGATGCAGTTCGCTTTCTTTGGTCAGTATCTTTTAACTAGCAACATTATAATAAATGCCTATTATTATTATTATTATTATTATTTTCCCTGGTTTAGAAATTGTTATTGTAATTTCATCCAGCACATTTGAAGAGCATCAGGGGATTGTCTTTAATGTTTTATGGGAGATGGTTGTGAGCTCCAATGTAAATATGAAGACAAATGCCGCAACTCTGTTAAAAGTACTTGTATGTTTGCAATTGCCTGCTACCTGAATTATCTTTTTTTCTTTTTTACATATGGAAGCATTTTAAATCCATTTTTTCACTTTAGGTGCCATATATTCATGTGAAGATGGCATCAACTCATGTTTTGCCTGCTCTTGTTACTCTTGGTTCGGATCAAAATCTAAATGTGAAATATGCGAGTATTGATGCATTCGGAGCAGTTGCCCAGCATTTCAAGAATGAAATGGTACTTAAACATGATCCTTTGTTATTTTCATTCATATGCAAGTTTTCTTGTACATTGCATTAACCAAACTAGTTGTCTTCAGATAGTGGATAAGATACGCGTGCAGATGGATGCTTTCCTTGAAGATGGATCTCATGAAGCTACTGTATCTGTTGTTCGTGCGCTTGTGGTTGCTGTGCCACATACAATAGATAGGCTTCGAGAATATATCCTTAACAGTTTCTTTGATGTTTTACATATGATTTTCTTCCTTTAACAATTCATGTTCTCCTTGGAGGGAAAAGAAAAAGATAATTCTTTTTTTTTTTGAGTTATTCAAAGATATGCCCTGCCAAATAATCTTTTGTTGAGGAAAAATACATAAATACGTTCAATCATACGTAATATAAAATTTTTATTTATGCCCTTTAAAATCTTAATTGTAATTTAGTTCCCTTTTACTTGCCACAAAAAAAAATCCCTCCTATAGAATATTTTCTAAAGAAAACTCCGCAAATTGGATAACTCAACTTATGATGATGGTAATTTTGTAAGAAATTGCACCTTCATGAGATACATAAGAAATTCAAAATTTATATGGGTATATGCATTAATAGATGTAAAAAGCTCCTTTTCTTTTGATTTCTTTAACATTCCATACATCTTTTGTCTAAGATTTTCCAGCTTACAAGCATGCCATCTCCTGGAAGTGATATTGCGCGTCGCCGTGAGAGAGCAAATGCATTTTGCGAAGCAATCCGTGCTCTTGATGCTACAGGTTCGTCTCACATATTTCTTTTCTCTTTTTTGTGTTCTATTCTCAGTTAATATAATGCAGTTGTCACATTCCTGTTTAATTTTTAATCATCCACCTTGTCGTTCTCATCTTTCAATAGTTGCTACCATAACTATATTAGCATATTTACAATCTATTTTAGCTGTTCTAAACACTTTTCAGTGATAGATATGTGATGTGGAAATATTGTACAAAAGCCTTGAAAATTTGAATATGATGAGCTGATTACTCATATTAGGCCTGTATGACCAGAGCTGCTTAAAGAAGCACCGGCAGATTTCTGTTAAAGTCAAGTCGCCGACTCTTTGTAGCTTGACCGATAGAGAAAGTCAAGCAGTTCAAAGAAGCACTTGTGTTTTTTAATTAAAATCGCAAATACATTCCTGTTATGGCTTGAACAGTGGAGATTATTGTTTTACGTCAAGCACATTGCAAGCTAGGATCTTTTACATGAAAAACAATCACTGCACATCTAATTTTCATTTATGTCGAGTAAATAACATGCACCAACATTGGGTTAATTAGCATAGACAATGAGATATTTGACAGCATTTAACCACTTTTGGCAATATCTACAATTTGCTTCCTAACAAGTCTTTGTTTATCGTAGCTCATTACAGCAAAAGATAATTCTATGGGAATTAGCTCATTGCAGCAAATGATAATCCAACGTCTCCATACAGTTTGTTTAAGTACAATATATTACAATTTAGTATTATCCTCAAAGAAGTCACTGTTTTGGGATTATGTAGAATAATACAATGACGATGACACTGCTGTTTCCTCATTTGAGTATTTGTTGAGGATGATGATTGCAAGAGATTGTGTTTCTATTCTGCATGCAAGTGGTGCGTGTTGGCTATTTATTTATGGGTTAAAAATAGGTTCAACTTCCTGCCCGTGACAATAGGCCCAGGAGACTAATAAGTTGAGTTGGGTGAGCCTAATAAGTTGAGTGGGGCTGCGTTCCACAATAAACCTAACGGCAAGAGGCCCAACAATAGATCCAACGTCTAGGTGGGTTCAGTTCGGTCGAGATCCGTGGGCGCTGTGTCTGTACGCTTTAAGTAAATTGGTTGCGTATTTCTAAAAAGCTCGAGCTTTTGGGAGTAATGGTTAGCGCCAACGATCCAACAGTGCGTACACCACCTACATGAGCATGCAATATTGCATCAAGATATGAAAAAAAAAAAAACATCATGTAGTGCTAATCATACATGTATACACCAATTATAATTGGTGAAGCACCATCTCTAAAAGTGATGGATTATAAAAGGAGGAGAAATGATGCTTTAGAATTGTATATAAAATTGCTGCTGATTTTTGGAACTGGCGCAAGCCAACTCATTTTTGTCTTAGAATAAAAAAAAATCTCTCTCTCTCTGTTATCAATACAACAAATCTTCCTGATTCTGTCGTTAATTGGTTGGTATTATTTTTTTGCTAATTTTTTGTTGCAGATCTTCCTGCAACCAGCATTCGAGATTTTCTCCTACCATCGATACAAAACTTACTAAAAGACACAGATGCCCTTGATCCGGCGCACAAGGAAGCATTGGAAGTCATAATGAGGGAGAGGTCGGGCGGAGCGTTCGAAAGCATTAGCAAGGTGATGGGGGCCCATCTTGGCCTCGCCTCCTCAGTTAGCAGCTTTTTCGGCGAGAGCAGCCTTCTCGGAAAGAAAGAGACCGGAGAAACGCACGAGCCTGCTGCCTCCCCGCAGCCCAGCCCGCCGGCCCAGCAAGATGATACGAGATTTAGACGGATAATGAGGAGCAGCGGTTTTGGAGATATGTTAAGAGGAAAAGGGAAGGGCTATGATGAATCTCCCAAGTAATCAATCAGGTTGAAAATGTCTTTTGAGCTACTACTTACATTTATAGGTGATTTTATGCTATTCTGAGCTGAGGTGTTGATAGGGAAATTGATACAAAGATTCGGTGGTCAATCGGGCGGTTTTCACTGCATTTCGTATACCATATTGTTGTACAGACGAAAGATGTATCTTATTGCACAGAATGTTGATCATTCTTCTCTATAATAATTGAGCTTCTTTTCAACTAAGTTCTATACTCATTTTCTGGTGCAAAGAAGGTCACTTCCCTTTTGAAGGCAGCTTGAGTATTTTTTTCCCCTCTGCATAAAATGTGATGTGGTAGCACATGCATTTCATTTAGGGGCCGACTGGTTCAAGGTTTGGTTCCTTCTTGGTCGCACCATCTGGTACGTACGTACTAAATTAATTAGTTAGCGCCAACGATCCTATAAATGGTATCAGAGCCAGTGGCACGGATTCGATTTCCACACAGTGCAGGTGTTGGGGGGGATTGTTGGCTATTTATTTATGGGTTAAAAATAGGTCCAATTTTTGCCCGTGACAATAGGCCCAGGAGACTAATAAGTTGAGTTGGGTGAGCCCAATAAGTTGAGTGGGACTGCGGTTCACAATAGACCTAACGGCAAGAGGCCCAACAATAGACCCAACGTCCAGGTGGGTTGAGTCCGGTCGAGACTCGTGGGCGCTGTGTTTGTACGCTTTAAGTGAATTGGTTGCGTATTTCTAACCGCTCAGCTTTTGGGATTAATGGTTAGCGCCAACGATCCTACAAATTAGTTAGAGGCCAATATAATACAGCTCTGGAGTGAAATATAAAAAAGGGTTAATTACATACGGCTCCCTGTAAACATATCGAATAGCAGATATATTCCTACAAAGTTCAACTTTTCATATTTATCCTTTCAAAAGTCTAACGTTATTCATATATATTCCTACCGTCTATCTCTGTTAGAAAAATCTAGTTAACCATAGGTTAAATACTTAATCTTGGTTAGTTAGTGAGGTAAATTTATCTTTTTACCCTTCCAGATATTTCTGCATTATTTTTTAGAGAGATATTTTTGAAAGGACAAAACTGTCAATAATAAACTGGAGGGATATATATGAATAACGTTGAGCTTTTGAATGGATAAATATGAAAAGTTGAACTTTGTAAAGATATATCTACTATTCGATATGTTTACAGAGAGCCGCATGCAATTAACCCTATAAAAAAAATAAAAAAGTAAATTGGTTGAGTCCTTCCCTCGAATGCCTATCTCTATCCATGACATAGGAATTCTCCAACCTCTACTACTACTACTACTACTAGAACCAAACAAAGAAAAACATTCAGAAAAGTTAATAAGAGATTTTCTTTTTCTTTGAGAAAGAAAAAGTAGAAAAGAGTTAACAAACCATCTTCCGCAGGCAAGTAATCTGATTTATGCAGAAATAAATGGCTTCAATTATCAAAATTTAACAGATTAAACATTTTTATGCAGTTTTTTTGAAAAAAGAGGAAAGAAAAAAGCATGGCGTCAAAATTTAACGACCACCATATCTCACCTCATTTTAATTCACCACATAAGAATCTATTTTAAGTATGACCATCAAATATCACAGTTCAAAAGCTACACTTTGACCATCACATCACAATAAATGAACGGGCCCTAATGAATATCTGCAAGAAAAAAGTACCACATCACATCATGTAAATAGGTGGTGGGCTGCCGGCGCAAACACGGGGAGTGCTAGGGAGTGCTAGGAGTACAACCACGTTTCGGGTGTATATCATACATCCCGAATATGAATGGCCAAAATTGATCTAATATTTTAAATATTTTATTCTCACTCTTTTTCTTCTTCAAGAAAAATGCTAGATGTACACCCCAATTGGGGTGTACATCTTACACCCACCCCATCCTGGGATGGATGAATTTCACTCGTCCCATCGATGGGACGAGTGGAGAAATACCCACCCCAAGATGGGGTGGGTGTAGGATGTACACCCCATTTGGGGTGTACAGATAGTACTTCTCCTTTTTCAATACCGGTACTCTTTTAAATTTAAATATTTTTTATATTTTATTTGTTTCAAAATTTATTATAAAATAAAGTAAAAAAATATAAACTGAAATAAAATTAAATATTTTTAAAATTTAAATATTATTAATTGAAATATCTTTTACAATTATTAAATTGCAAAAATGTATATTTAATTTTCAGATCATGTTTTTCTCTCATGGGACATTCTTGGCACTAGTATAATTTAAATTTTAACTTTGTGAAAAAATTTTAATTTAATTTTGTGCAAATTTAGTTTTTAAATTTAAATTTAATTTTTTAATTTAAATTCTAAATTTTTTTAAATTTGTATTCATAATTTTTTTAAAAAAAAATAAATAAATAGAGAGTACTTGTGTGCCGGTACATAAATGTACCGGTACCCGTACACAAGGGGAAAGTAGTGAAGGAAAAATATATAATAACCTAAAAAAAAAAGGAGTGAAAATATTATAGTTGAATTTATTGCTTATCTCAAGAGTAATCCGAAGCGTTCATTTTCAGATATAGGATTTACAGCCTGATGATGGGTGTATAGGTAGACTTTTCCCACAAACACATACTTAAAGTCATGTTTGAAAGTGACAGGTTAGAGACATTACAGCTCTGGAAAAAAATTCAATCCATAAGCAGTCAAGCACTGATAGACGAACAGTTTTAGGGATAAAATGGCCTCGTTTCATAGCAATTGGCTGTAATGGTGGAAAGATTAAGCAACAGGGAAAAGACAATGAGAAATTAGGATGAGCTGATACATATCATGCTCTGCTAGTAAGAAAGAAATGAAAGAACATCACAAAAAATAACAAGTACATAAATAACTGGACTCCACTTCAACTCGTATGTGACACTTCCGGAATTTGGATTAGTCCTATATATAAATGATATAATAGGACTAAATCTCTTAATCCGGCTATAGCAGTTTGGGTATTAGCTAGATCCAAGAGATTAAGAAAGTTAAGCATGCTAGGGTTAGAGTAGTTTTAGGATGGGTGACTCTCCGGGAAGTTGAGGCGTCACAGTTGGTATTAGAGACATTCACCAGCCAAAAATATGAGATGAGTCTCGGCTGAGCCAGGGTTATATAGCGGGTAGAACGAGACACCCCGGCTAATGACCGTTGTGGATAGAGTGTAGCTCCCCACAAGATCGACTAAGGCTAGCGAGACGAGCCTCACATCGTCTGGTATTTGTGAGTTTGCTTGAGCCTGACGTGGACATCAAGGCTTAAGCGAGGAAGAATGTGACATCCCCAAAATTTGAATTAGTCCTAATATATAAATGATATAATACGACTAAATCTTTTAACCTAGCTATAGCATTTTAGATGATAGCAAGATCCAAAAAATTAAGAGAGTTAAGCGTGCTAGAACTAGAATAGTTCTAAGATGTGTCCCCCTGAAAAATTAGGGCGTCACGCTGTAGTTTGCTATAGCCTCTCTACATATATATATATATATAGTCAGTCATTCATCCTCTATTTCTCAAGAAGACAAATAGAATATGTTGTTTCCGGCTTCTACCAATAAATTTCATTCAAAATTAAAAAGAAAAATTTTGTAGCACCTTTTAAATCAATGAAATCCTGAAGTCACTTTAGTTTCAATAGATAAGAGTACAAAATGGCCGTCTCAAAATATTATCTTAAACTAAGCTTGGTTTACTCTGCAAGTCCCTACACACCAAAACTCCACAAAAATTGCGATATGTCCTACGGAAAACCTTCTTTGTGTTGGAGTAAAATTCAAAATTCTCATTATTTATTTATTTATTATTATTATTTATTTATTTTATTATTATTATTTATTAATTTTATTTATTTATTTATGTGCGAAAGAAATTCAACTGACGAAACGTGATTTTCGTTCTTGCGCCTAACGGTGACGAAACGTGGTTTCCGTTTCTTGCTCCTAACGAAACGGTACGAGATTGAACGTTGCTATTCCCAACGTTCGTTTTTCTCTTTTATATATTTATAAGATATTCTTCCTCTTTTCTTACCGGGCAAGAAAAAGAGGAAGAAACAAAGAAATCATAATTTTTTCATATTTTTGTCTTTTTTTTTCTCAATTGGGTGTTGAAAGAATCTCCGTCAACCTCCGCCACGATCGTGCTCGGAGGAGTAATTCTGGGCGTACCTTGGAATGGTGTTCTTAGTTAATTCCGCACGTAAGGACGGGAATACATCTTAGGGCTTCCGTTTCTTGCGCCTAATGGGGACGAAAAGTGGTTTCCATTTCTTGCTCCTAACGGGGACGAAACGTGATTTCCGTTTCTTGCGCCTAACGGAACGGTACGAGATCGAACGTTGCTATTCCTATCGTTCGTTTTCCTCCTTTATATATTTATAAGATATTCTTCCTCTTTTCTTACCGGGCAAGAAAAATATAAAAAAACAGAGAAATCATAAATTTTTTTATATTTTCAAATTTTTTTTTTTTTTTTTCTCAATTGGGTGTTGAAAGAATCTTAGTCAACTTCCGTCACGATCGTGCTCGCAGGAGGAGAAATTCCGGTCGTAACTTGGGTGGTGTTCTCGGTTAATTGCATAATTTTATAGTTTAACTTGTATATTTTAATTATATATAATTTTGGGTGTATGATTTATTGAAAAAAAAAAAAAAAAATCTGTTATTTTTTTTTAAAAAAAAAGAAAAAAACACAATTAGTTTTAAAATATAAGATAAGTTTTATTTAAAAAATAAAAATAAAAATTAATGTTTTTTACAACCGTATAATATTTTTTTTTTCAAAAAAAAATGCTACAGAAAAAAACGTTAAGAGACAGAGAAAAAAAAAAAAAAAAAAAAAAAAAAAAAGGAGAAAAGAAAAGATTTTGCTCTTAATGAGATTTGAAGCAACTTCCAACCTTTTAAAAATATAACTCACTAACTACTGAGAACAAAATTTAATTATATATATATTTATTATTTCAATTTATTTTAGATAATTTTTGCAGTAAATATATTTTTTCTATTGTATTTATATTTGAAAATATCTAATTCAAATTAAACATTAAATTATTTGTGTCATCTGGTTGCTGTTGAACTAATTGAGATAAAAGATTATCATTAAAATCTTAAACAATATGTATTTGTTATATATATATATATATATATATATATATATATATATATATATATATATATATATATATATATATATATATAAAATAAAATTTAAAAAAAAAAATTTAAAAAAACAAAGGATTTATTGAATTTTTTTTCAGCTCATACTTGCTAGTCTTAAAATTTTTTTTTTATTCCCTCAATTAGATTATCTAAAATGGTTCAAACTTAGAGATACCTATCAAGATATTTGTTTACTTGATAATTTATCTCATTTCTGATCCAGATTTGCCTATGAACTTAGATGAATCTAGAGAACTTTTAAAACTAGATTTGTACTCCCTTCAATTAGAACAGAAGATCAATACCGATTTAGTGAGATTGAACCAAACCCTATTATACATGGTTGATGTCATGATTTTTAAGTTCTGATGTATCTCAGAATTTATGGAGGAAAATTTTTATCAGCTTGATATATTTGGGTATTCCAATTATTCACTTGTTCATATTTCTTTTGATCATAGTATGATTCATTAGATTGCTACAAAGAAAGTATTTCGTTATTTTAAATATATTCTCTCTTATAGACTCAAATTTGTTGGTTATTCTGTTGTAATTGAGAAATACAACGATACCAATTGAATTTCTTATTCTTCGGACATCAAATCCACTTCTGGTTATCTTTTACTCTTGGTGATAGTGTAGTTTCTTGACAATCCACCAATAAAACTTTAATAGTATGAAGCACTATGGAGGCTGAGTTGATTGTCATTTACACTATTTTTCTTCAAGTCGAATGACTCAAGATTCTATTATCATCTATTATTTTGATTTTTCACTCCTATTCCACCTATTTCTAGTCAATGTGTTTTTCGAGCTGCAATTAAGTTTTTGTAAAATAAAATTGGTAAATTTCAAAGATTATAGATATATTAAATTAAGACAAGAATCTGTTAGACGTCTAATTTTTATAATGTTATTTCTTTGAATTTTAACATATCTGAGTAGAAACTTACAGATTTCTTGACGAAAGGTCTGAATAGAACTAAGATCCTGGAGTCATCGAGGGGGATGGGGCTATGCCCATAAAGGGCCTTCCTGCGGTGGGAGATCCCTTGAAGAAGGTTCAATGTGGTAAAAACAAGCTGTCAGGTTGGCCAAAGAGTACTTTCTACAGTTTTATAGAAAAGTTTTATCTCCAATCTCATATCTCCAATCCCATCCCTATGATGAGTAGTGCTCTGTGTAGTGGTTGAGGTTGAGTTTATAACTCTTAATGGGATCCAAGACGATAATTTCCGCGAGATGTGACTCTACACACATCCCTGAAGGAGACCACCTATATGAGAGTATTCGTATATGTCCGCGGTTATGAGATGTTTGGCTATCCATAGAAACTATTTTGAAAAATCAAGGTACTGTGCATGGTCATAAATGCACAGACTCGCGACGGAAAATTCTGTATTGTGTGTGTAGTAGCTGAAATTAGAGTTAAAGAAACGTAGTTCAAGACCTGGTTCACTCCGATTCCTTCTGATGGAAGCTGCTTACACTAAGTGGGGTTAAGCCTTTTAAAGACACATCGCCTATTGCATAGTATAAACACCCAATTTTTTTAAAATTTTAATTTTGATCTTAACTTTTTTTAAATTTTCAAAATTATGAATTATGAATTTTGTGGGGGATTGTTGGAGTAAAATTCAAAATCCTCATTATTTATTTATTCTTTTATTATTATTATTTATTAATTTTATTTATTTATTTATTTATTTATTTATTTATTCTTTTTTAGCACGAAAGAAATCCAACGGACGAAATGTGATTTTCGTTTCTTGCGCCTAACAGGGACGAAACGTGGTTTTCGTTTCTTGCGCCTAACGGAACGATACGAGGTCCTTCGTTTTCCTCTTTTATATATTTATAAGATATTCTTCCTCTTTTCTTACAGGGCAAGAAAAAGAGAAAGAAACAGAAAAATCATAATTTTTTTATATTTTCATATTTTTTTTATCTCAATTCGCCACCGCCATGATCGTGCTCGCAGGAGGAGGAATTCCGGTCGTACCTTGGGATGGTGTTCTCGGTTAATCCCGCACGTAAGGACAGGAATACATCTTAGGACAGTGCTACGCACGCTTCCGGATCAAGAAATATTTTGGATTATTTTCGTTTATCTGTAAGTCAAATTTTATCTTATAACTAGATTAGTTTGATATTAATCATAATCAAATGCTGTATAGATTTTTCTTAACACTTTGTTCATATCCTCCACCTGGTAATTAAATCCCTCCCAGCTAATCCCTTCCACTCTGTATTGGATACTTAGCCGAGGAATGCTACACATACACCCCAAAATGGGGTGTATGATGCACACCTCACCCATCCAACTGTGAGGCTTCCTCCACTGATCATTTCGATGTGACCAGTGAAATTCACCCCACCCTTGGATGGGAGGGGTGTACAAAAAGCATTTTCCTACTCAGCCACATGCATATTCCACCAACAACCCATTTACACAGGAAAACTTGTGTCCTTCAAAAGGGAAGCACTAACATGAACAACCAACCCTTGCCCAAGCTTCCAGAAAGAGACTAGGTTTTAACATACAAGAACATCTGAATAAACAGATGTTATGGAAACGAGTCACACAGATAGAACAGCCAAAAAACCATTAAAAATCAACAGCTATTATAATATAAACTACCATTAAGTACAATTACATAATACATCTCCTGCCACAGAAAGCATCCAACTAAAAACTAGTGGATGGCTTGGCATCATTTCATGAAAGAACAATAGCATCATTCTTGGGTCAAATAGCTGTTGATTGGTGAAAATAAACAAATATCAATCCTCACATAAACAAAACCCATTAAGCATAAAGGAACATCAAAACAAACCAGCTTTTAAGGAATTGAGGTGTATTATCCACAGAAGAATCCAACATTTGTTAATATCTGAAAGAAGGGATCAATAATGTACAATCATTCCAGCAAAACTGTGCTCTCAACTATAACAAACTATAGTAATGCTAGAAACAAAACACTAGAAAATAAAAAAGCGAATCAAGTTTGGAATAGTTATCAGCTGGGGTTATTTACAAAAGTAACCACCCTAACATTCTTAATTACAAAAATAGTCTCGTAAAAAAAATATTTGCAAAAATAAGCCGGCGGGCGTTAGGGAACCCAAATGCGGTGAACTATTTGTCGCTTTCTTGAAAAGCGGTAAATGGTTCACCGCATTCACAAAAATTGTCGTAGTCCCGTAAAAGCGGTGAATCATTCACCGCTTTTAAAAGCGGTAAACCATTTGCCGCTTTTAAAAGCGGTGAACCATTTGCCGCTTTTAAAAGCGGTGAACCATTTACCGCTTTCATGCTTTTCACCCAGCAGCTACACTTTACATTAAAAAAAACCATTAATACAATTTCCATACATTTCAATTACAATATTTTTTGTACAATTCGATCACAACATTTGATATTCATACAATTCAATCACAACATTTGACATCCATACAATTGAATCACAATATTTGACATCCATACAATTCAATCACAACATCACAACAAGAAATATATCAATCACACCACAACAAGAAATATATATGCGCGTGCAACAGCTGCAACCATGGCATGCGGAGCATCTAGTGGGACATAATGAAACTGCTGAAATAACCAGTCTAGTCGGATCTGACCTGCGACGACACTATCTGGCTGCATCCCTAGAAGTGTATGACATAAATACGGCCAGTCGCCAGATGCTCGTCCCGTCACAGGCTCGCCAAATACTCGTAGTCCAGCTAGAATGGCCACGTCGCGCAGCGTCACTGTCATCTCGCCGTGGCGTAAATGGAATGACTCCGTCTCCCGTCTCCATCGCTCCGTCAATGCCCCTAACAGAGCCTGATCTAGCAGAATACGTCTGAGGCGAGAGACAGAAAAAACCAGCCTGTCGTAGTAGGTCCACCACCCCCGGATGCTCCACCGTCCACGAGTTCAGTTTACGGCCATGCTCCCGCCACTGAACTGGTGCGTACCCCTACACAGTAAATATATTAGATTTAAATTTCATAAAAATATATAGTATGTAGTTTATAAATGAACTGACCTCGGCTCGTACATAGCTCGAACGGTGACTCGCCTGGTCTGATAGAACTGAAGGATCAACTGGCCCGATCTCCTCGCGATGGTCCATCTGCAAACAAAGTATACAAACTATTAGCCTTTCATTAGAATGTGGTAATATAATTTGAAAATTTTTAAAATTATAAGTAGACAACCATAAGCAAACAACCTAATGCTCTACGTCTACGACTTTCAGTTCATCTATCTTGATTATTGGGACAAGTACTTCTATAATGTCCCTGTTGTTTACAAATAGAGCATTTAGTCCTTCGCATCCCCTCTCTATCGTCTATGGCATTTCGAATACGTGTGGATTTGGGACGGCCTTTCTTCCTTCTTATAGGTGGGGGCGCCAACGGTGGTCCTTGAGGTCGTGGCTAGCTCCTTTTGTCAGGAACATGGTGGAATTGTGGAGTATAAGCATTACGGTAATAGTCACATGTATACCATTCAGAACATAAAGTATAGTAGTCAATGTTCATATGACCATTACTGCAAACGGCTAAAAGATGTGAGCATGGCAATTTAGTTAATATAAATTGTCGGCACGAACATGTTGAGCTTCTCCTATTAAGAATTACCTCATACATTTGATCTCTAGTACTAACTTGAAATTCCATTGGGCCGTACCGAGTTAAAACATGTCCTCTAGCGAGTGTCATATATTGTCTAACTAGGGCTTCTTGTTTTGGTGCCAATATTGTAGAGTATGTCTCACCCTTCTCACGACGCTTCAGAAAATAACTGTTCACCTTATAAAATGTAGCTGCCACAAATGTCGTGATAGGCAAACCACGTACATCTTTAAGTACTCCATTTAAACTCTCTGACCGATTGGTCGTCATTACCCCAAAACGCCGACCTCCATCGAATGTCTTCGCCCAATATTCCCTTTCTCCTTGAAGCTCGTACACCCACTGCCAAGCCTCCGGATTCATCTATTTTAATTGGTCCTTTTGCTCATAATATTCTCTTGCGGTTGCAGCACTTCCTATACCCGTATAAAATTTATTGAGTAAGTTTTCATTTTTAAACCCCGTTTTTTTCATATTAGCTTTCAAATGGCGGAGGCACCAACGGTGAGTATGACCGTCGGCTCTCGGAAACTCCTCAAGAACAATCTCTTTTAGCCCAGGGAAGCGGTCTGAAATCAGACAAATAGATAGATCACCTGTCACAAAAAACTTTAAACGACGTAAAAACCAACGCCAACTAGCCGCATTCTCTCCCTCACAAATAGCAAAAGCCAACGGGTACAATCCATTGTTTGCATCTACAGCCGTTGCAATCAATGCATGCCCCTGATACTTTCCATACATATGAGTTCCATCGATGCTCAACAATGGTAAGCAAGAAGAGAACCCGGTAATTGACGGCCCAAACGCCCAAAATAAGCGTCCAAACTGTCTAACCCCATCTGGCCGGGGCCTGTTATCGAGCCGCCATTTAGTCCCCGGGTTCGCGCGCTGCAACGCGGATAAAAACCGACCAACATCGGTGTATGATTCCTCCCAACCACCGTAAATGATCTGTAATATTTTATTTCTGGCCTGCCACGCCTTCGAATATGGTATCGTCACATGTAATTCAGAACGTATTTTTACTTGTATTTCCGCCGACGTCAAAGAAAGTCTGACTTTCAATGATGGAAGAATGCGTGTACATATAAGAGATGATGTACAATTTTTATGGGCAGTGTTCAGCACCGGAAGTAAACAAGTATGCTGCCCGGCATATGTTTTGACTCTAAAATAATTCGCATCCTTTGGTATCGAAGCATGTAATCTCCAAGGACACGAGTCAACCATGCATCTCACTGTATAAGCTTTTGTGGTCGACTTTAACACTTTCATTTGCACGTTGTGAGAAATGTGTCATTCCTCAAGAGTATGCAATAAACTTGATTTTTCACTGAACACACGCCCAACCCATGATCCATCAATAGTAGGAGGGGACTCTTCAATTTGAGCAAGATCGAATTCAGTGTGATCGATTTCATACTGATCCATCCATTCGGTATCATCTACAAACTGCTCTGGATGATCTATGAACTTGACACCTTCATGTGGATCATCTACATATTCATTATTTGCGGTTGGATCAGCGACATCAGCGTATATGATATCTGAAAGGACCCCCAGTCCGCCGTCATGATCCGCATCACTGTAGTGAACTTCCGCCACCCCCGGATGCTCATCATCCTCATGATCAGTATTATGTTGTTCTTCAAAAATTTCTTGTTGCACCTCCGCTTGAGTCTGATTTTGTATCCCCTCAAACTCGGTTACCGCATGATAGGATCCAAAGTCATGTACATCTCCCAACGGATAGGATCCCAAGTCATGCACATTGTGAGAAGACGGATTTCTGCATATATTTTTCATTATTAATCTCTCACTACAAAAGTTATATAATAAAAATAATTATAATGTATGCTAACCTATATTCGTACGTATCGTTTTGTTGTCCACCAAGTGGAGCGAGCGATCTGGATGTCGTGGCACGATCACTACTACGTGGGAGAGACGGAGGACGGACAACTACATTCGAAACTCCGTACTCTCTGCAATTGAATAATTAATCAATTTAAACGTTTATTTTAACTAAATAATTATATAAAGCCACAATTTGTAATACTAACCTAGATATATTTGCTCCACCTCCGATGTCATCATAAAATGGTTCTCTTTCAGCCATAGGAGATATTATATCTACGTCTAATTCACTATTTAAAATTTTTGAATAATAGCAGTGAGATGCAACCATCTGCTTCTCAATGTAGATTATCAAGCATGAACAATTCCGAGATAATGCCATCATACCACACAATGAGTCATCATCCGTAATTTCGATCACATCATATTGATTTCCTCTCATTGGATATCGAACTTTAATAATTAGAACCCAGTCATCTCTTTTTATATTGGTAATTCTATACATTTTTCTCTCAAAATCCCTAAATGTAATATTCATTGGAATGCCACTTAATTTCTTACGACCTCCAATATACTGTGGATTATAATCTTGCATAACAAGTTGTCCATCACAGTTAACACTAATAGCTACATTATGAGCCATCCTAATGTCAACAAAAAAATAATATCACAAAATAAATACTACAAAAAATTTAATATCGCAATTAGATATTATATAGTGCATGTAATTATTTTTCATTATTAATCTCTCTAATTATATAATAATTTTCTATTTAATTTTTATTTTAATCCGCATCACTAAAGTAACTCACTAATTATACTAAAGTAACTCACTAATTTAAAGTAATATATTAAGGTAACCACAGTATATTGGAGTTACTTTAGTATGTTACTTTAATATATTACTTTAAATTAGTGAGTTACTTTAGTATAATTAGTGAATTAGACGTAGTATATATTAGTGGTTACCTTAATATATTACTTTAAATTAGTGAGTTACTTTAGTATAATTAGTGAGTTACTTTAGTGATGCGGATTAAAATAAAAATTAAATAGAAAATTATTATATAATTAGAGAGATTAATAATGAAAAATAATTACATGCATTATATAATATCTAATTGCGATATTAAATTTTTTGTAGTATTTATTTTGTGATATTATTTTTTTGTTGACATTAGGATGGCTCATAATGTAGCTATTAGTGTTAACTGTGATGGACAACTTGTTATGCAAGATTATAATCCACAGTATATTGGAGGTCGTAAGAAATTAAGTGGCATTCCAATGAATATTACATTTAGGGATTTTGAGAGAAAAATGTATAGAATTACCAATATAAAAAGAGATGACTGGGTTCTAATTATTAAAGTTCGATATCCAATGAGAGGAAATCAATATGATGTGATCGAAATTACGGATGATGACTCATTGTGTGGTATGATGGCATTATCTCGGAATTGTTCATGCTTGATAATCTACATTGAGAAGCAGATGGTTGCATCTCACTGTTATTATTCAAAAATTTTAAATAGTGAATTAGACGTATATATAATATCTCCTATGGCTGAAAGAGAACCATTTTATGATGACATCGGAGGTGGAGCAAATATATCTAGGTTAGTATTACAAATTGTGGCTTTATATAATTATTTAGTTAAAATAAACGTTTAAATTGATTAATTATTCAATTGCAGAGAGTACGGAGTTTCGAATGTAGTTGTCCGTCCTCCGTCTCTCCCACGTAGTAGTGATCGTGCCACGACATCCAGATCGCTCGCTCCACTTGGTGGACAACAAAACGATACGTACGAATATAGGTTAGCATACATTATAATTATTTTTATTATATAACTTTTGTAGTGAGAGATTAATAATGAAAAATATATGCAGAAATCCGTCTTCTCACAATGTGCATGACTTGGGATCCTATCCGTTGGGAGATGTACATGACTTTGGATCCTATCATGCGGTAACCGAGTTTGAGGGGATACAAAATCAGACTCAAGCGGAGGTGCAACAAGAAATTTTTGAAGAACAACATAATACTGATCATGAGGATGATGAGCATCCGGGGGTGGCGGAAGTTCACTACAGTGATGCGGATCATGACGGCGGACTGGGGGTCCTTTCAGATATCATATACGCTGATGTCGCTGATCCAACCGCAAATAATGAATATGTAGATGATCCACATGAAGGTGTCAAGTTCATAGATCATCCAGAGCAGTTTGTAGATGATACCGAATGGATGGATCAGTATGAAATCGATCACACTGAATTCGATCTTGCTCAAATTGAAGAGTCCCCTCCTACTATTGATGGATCATGGGTTGGGCGTGTGTTCAGTGAAAAATCAAGTTTATTGCATACTCTTGAGGAATGACACATTTCTCACAACGTGCAAATGAAAGTGTTAAAGTCGACCACAAAAGCTTATACAGTGAGATGCATGGTTGACTCGTGTCCTTGGAGATTACATGCTTCGATACCAAAGGATGCGAATTATTTTAGAGTCAAAACATATGCCGGGCAGCATACTTGTTTACTTCCGGTGCTGAACACTGCCCATAAAAATTGTACATCATCTCTTATATGTACACGCATTCTTCCATCATTGAAAGTCAGACTTTCTTTGACGTCGGCGGAAATACAAGTAAAAATACGTTCTGAATTACATGTGACGATACCATATTCGAAGGCGTGGCAGGCCAGAAATAAAATATTACAGATCATTTACGGTGGTTGGGAGGAATCATACACCGATGTTGGTCGGTTTTTATCCGCGTTGCAGCGCGCGAACCCGGGGACTAAATGGCGGCTCGATAACAGGCCCCGGCCAGATGGGGTTAGACAGTTTGGACGCTTATTTTGGGCGTTTGGGCCGTCAATTACCGGGTTCTCTTCTTGCTTACCATTGTTGAGCATCGATGGAACTCATATGTATGGAAAGTATCAGGGGCATGCATTGATTGCAACGGCTGTAGATGCAAACAATGGATTGTACCCGTTGGCTTTTGCTATTTGTGAGGGAGAGAATGCGGCTAGTTGGCGTTGGTTTTTACGTCGTTTAAAGTTTTTTGTGACAGGTGATCTATCTATTTGTCTGATTTCAGACCGCTTCCCTGGGCTAAAAGAGATTGTTCTTGAGGAGTTTCCGAGAGCCGACGGTCATACTCACCGTTGGTGCCTCCGCCATTTGAAAGCTAATATGAAAAAAACGGGGTTTAAAAATGAAAACTTACTCAATAAATTTTATACGGGTATAGGAAGTGCTGCAACCGCAAGAGAATATTATGAGCAAAAGGACCAATTAAAATAGATGAATCCGGAGGCTTGGCAGTGGGTGTACGAGCTTCAAGGAGAAAGGGAATATTGGGCGAAGACATTCGATGGAGGTCGGCGTTTTGGGGTAATGACGACCAATCGGTCAGAGAGTTTAAATGGAGTACTTAAAGATGTACGTGGTTTGCCTATCACGACATTTGTGGCAGCTACATTTTATAAGGTGAACAGTTATTTTCTGAAGCGTCGTGAGAAGGGTGAGACATACTCTACAATATTGGCACCAAAACAAGAAGCCCTAGTTAGACAATATATGACACTCGCTAGAGGACATGTTTTAACTCGGTACGGCCCAATGGAATTTCAAGTTAGTACTAGAGATCAAATGTATGAGGTAATTCTTAATAGGAGAAGCTCAACATGTTCGTGCCGACAATTTATATTAACTAAATTGCCATGCTCACATCTTTTAGCCGTTTGCAGTAATGGTCATATGAACATTGACTACTATACTTTATGTTCTGAATGGTATACATGTGACTATTACCGTAATGCTTATACTCCACAATTCCACCATGTTCCTGACAAAAGGAGCTAGCCACGACCTCAAGGACCACCGTTGGCGCCCCCACCTATAAGAAGGAAGAAAGGCCGTCCCAAATCCACACGTATTCGAAATGCCATAGACGATAGAGAGGGGATGCGAAGGACTAAATGCTCTATTTGTAAACAACAGGGACATTATAGAAGTACTTGTCCCAATAATCAAGATAGATGAACTGAAAGTCGTAGACGTAGAGCATTAGGTTGTTTGCTTATGGTTGTCTACTTATAATTTTAAAAATTTTCAAATTATATTACCACATTCTAATGAAAGGCTAATAGTTTGTATACTTTGTTTGCAGATGGACCATCGCGAGGAGATCGGGCCAGTTGATCCTTCAGTTCTATCAGACCAGGCGAGTCACCGTTCGAGCTATGTACGAGCCGAGGTCAGTTCATTTATAAACTACATACTATATATTTTTATGAAATTTAAATCTAATATATTTACTATGTAGGGGTACGCACCAGTTCAGTAGCGGGAGCATGGCCGTAAACTGAACTCGTGGACGGTGGAGCATCCGGGGGTGGTGGACCTACTACGACAGGCTGGTTTTTTCTATGTCTCTCGTCTCAGACGTATTCAGCTAGATCAGGCTCTGTTAGGGGCATTGACGGAGCGATGGAGACGCGAGACGGAGTCATTCCATTTACGCCACGGCGAGATGACAGTGACGCTGCGCGACGTGGCCATTCTAGCTGGACTACGAGTATCTGGCGAGCCTGTGACGGGACGAGCATCCGGCGACTGGCCGTATTTATGTCATACACTTCTAGGGATGCAGCCAGATAGTGTCGTCGCAGGTCAGATCCGACTAGACTGGTTATTTCAGCAGTTTCATCATGTCCCACTAGATGCTCCGCCAGCCATGGTTGCAGCTGCTGCACGCGCATATATATTATTTCAGATTGGATGCAGCTTATTCCCAAACCCCACTGGACTACGAATTATGATTACAAATTGATATAATTAAAAAATATATAAAATATAAAAACAATATAATTATACAATATTTACAAATAAAAGTGATAAAATAATAATCAAAAATATCCCTATTTAAGATCAAGCAAGTAATATTAAATTTATTTATATTATTTTATTTTCAAATCATTGACATGGATACTGACATAAAACTTAAAGATAGAACTGTCACCAAAGCTGCTATGTAAGACAAATTGATAGAAGGGGTTTCCGAGTATTTTCTTTTCTTTGACTCAAAAATAATTCAGTAGAGTGAAGCCAATACATCATTTTTAACTTAACAAAGATCAAAAATACATCGCGAATGTTGGAAAGAAAGATAGAGAAAAAAAACGCATCAAAGACCTTCTGACAAACTATTACACAGCTATCAAGAGTAAGCTTGATTAAATATTTTTTTAAAAAAATGTTGTAGCATTACAACATCAAAGAAAGGGATAGCATACTTTAGCTTGACGATCTTCGATCAAGAAGCAGCTTCTTTCCAACCCTTCAGTATGGATGATGGCGATTTTTAGTTCTATCTTTGTGCGGTTTCATGACAAACGTACTTGAAACCCACGAGCGTTTCACTTCTGATGAATCGTTAGATAACCAACAACATAACCGGCCGTCTTCACCTCCCGTCCATCCAAATATGCCCTTATTTTGTGCAAGGCTACTGATCTGAGTGCTCGAAGCAGGTAATATGCTTCTCACCACTCCTGAATGGCCTCCTTCTAGAATAGCTTCGGTGGGCCCGATTGAAGCTTCAGGATTAGGGTTTATAGGGAAGTAGCCAAGTGTTCCCGACCCAGTACCGCCGATAACCCATAATCGATCATCTGCTGTGGAGTAGTGACAATCGACGAAATAATCTATCTGCATCATCAAAGATATAACATAAGTTAATTTAGTGGGAAGAAAGAAAAGATGAATTAGAAGGGACCAATATCTATAAATATAATGTGATGTATCTTAGTGTATCTTCACTATTCTGCATTAAATGTCTGGGCCACTGCAATAGAGATGTAGTGACTTCTCTATTCTGACAGTATTCTAACAAGTTGGATGGGAGACAGTGGCCGGGTGCTTCTCTCATACAGCAGCAGCACAAAAATCGATAGCATAAGAAGCACAAAGCAAATTTTGCATGTTACAAATACTCTTGCTAATTCAAGGCCATATTTCAACTAGTCCACGCTATTAAATTGAATCAAAAGGCATGAGCACACAACAAGTGGAAAATCAATGACAAAAACATTAGGGGCAATTTTCTACATACCCCTAAAAATTTTCCTGTTTTCAGATTTACCCCTCTTAGAAGGCTAATATTAAAACTACCCTTCTTACGTTCCAACTTCTTTCCAAAATACCCCTGAAGTTAAACTCTGTTAGTGTACCGTTTGGAACTGCCGTTATCTGTGTGTAATTACTATTTTGCCCTTTCAAATATACCCTAAACCCTAAACCCCTAAACCCTAAACCCTAAACCCTAAAACCCTAAACCCTAAACCCTAAACCCTAAAAAACCCTAAACCCTAAACCCTAAAATCCTAAACCCTAAACCCTAGAACCCTAAAAAACCCTAAACCCTAAACCCTAAAACCCTAAATCCTAAACCCTAAAACCCTAAAAAATCCTAAACCCTAAACCCTAAACCCTAAACCCGGGCAAAATAGGTATATCTGATAGTTTTTAACTCCGATTATTATTTAACTCTAGTTTAACCCTAGTTAACTTAACAAAGGGAAACGGCAGGGGTATTTTTAATAACGGTGGAACGTATGAAGGGTATATTGGAAAGAAAAAAATAAGAGAGGTAAATCAGATATTTTTTCATATTTCAGGGGTACACAGGCAATTATCCCAAAACATTAATAAATAAACTATAGAGAATCTTATTATGGCACAGTAAAATTTCCTGAGCATAATGAATCATTTAAAACAAATAAATGATCTGTTAAAGAAATAGATGAAAAGCCAATTTTACTAAAGCTATATAAAAGTGCAACATACCTGATCAAGATTCCATCCATCAGAAGCCACAGAACGAGCATTTTCAAAGTTGGCTTCTCTGCTTGCATCATCCCAATCCCAAATGCTGCACATAATGCCATATGATGTTCAGAATTAATATACAGTTGATCCCTTATATCTTAAGTGAACAATATAAGTGCATTGAGACACCAACTATGCTCGAGCAGCAGCGGAGTATCCGAAAACAAAGAAAACAAAATGGCAAGTGCAGCAAACAAACTAGTGAGATCGTGAAGAAGTCATATTTTAGCAAA
The DNA here is from genome assembly GCA_029204045.2 of Tillandsia leiboldiana. Lineage (NCBI taxonomy): Eukaryota > Viridiplantae > Streptophyta > Magnoliopsida > Poales > Bromeliaceae > Tillandsia > Tillandsia leiboldiana. The sequence continues at coordinate 22,858,829 of CM055076.1, read as the reverse complement.
TAATCTTGCAACTTCAGCTGGAAATAAAAATTACCGTTATTGCAGACATTATAACTTCATATCATAACTACTTGGTGCCAAAGACTAGATAGAAGCTGCGAAGGAAATTGTGCAAGAGAGAAGGTAGAAAATAGAGTTGGGTTTCTTTGAATCATCATGCTCATTACATATCCATAACCAAAAACTATTAGCCACACCTAGTAGTATTCGGAGGCAGTCCAATGTTTTAACTTACAACAAAAAGAAAAAAACTTGCAACACCAATTGTAGCCCATCAACAACCTCCTTTACAGGAACAACACCTTCAAAATTTCAAATGGTCATCTAACATTATCTTACACTGGTTCAACATCATCAAATATGGATCTTGAATTATCCTTAATCAAACCACATAACTTCATTGATATTTCGTCTCAGATAAGGAAAGTGCAGAGCCCACATAGGGTGATGAATGAAAACTGAAGCAAGCGAGCACAAAAGAAATTAGATCACAGTGATTGTTACAAACTTTTTAACAAATTGGCGTGGCTCAGCCAACTCCTGTCCAGTAATCAGTAGCTCATGGCAAATTTCATCTTGTGGCACCCAGTACAACCCTCGACAGAGTTCAAGACAACTTTTTTGGTAAAAATGTATGGAGATTCCCTCAAGTATAGACCATTTTGAAATAGGCCCTCCAACCAATATTTTTATAGACATCCCCTTAACTTTCAATTATGTTGGTTCGAGTTATTTTCCTGAATTGAATTGGGTCCACCACATTAACTGATCTAAACATGCAAAAAAGCTACAGAATTACTTTGGGGAGAGAACTTCAGCGGTTCAAACTGTCACATTGTGATCGGAGAGTAAAGTGAAGCATAAGAAAAATACTTTTTAAGCAAATGGCTCTTTACACCGAAAGTTGCTTGATTTCCTAAAGTGGGGGCCTAAATCATTTTCAACAATGAAGGGCCCTTTTTGTTGTTTGTGTTGTCGGATATGATGATATGGAGTAATTGTACTTTCAGCAAACCTAAAACGCTGAAAAATACTTGTCTAGCAAGTCTTGTATAAAATTATGGCAGACTGCATCACAAAAATGTAACAAAATAAATCTTTTATGCGCGTGCACGCGTGTGTACTAAATACAAAAAAAAGTTGGTGTAAAAGTCACCTTAAAGTTTCAATATGCGTCAAACACCAAAGTTTCTGATTCCTACTCCCAAAGAACCCCACCTTTGCAATAGAAGTTCCCTCATTCATCACCTGCAAAATCAAAACCACTAGAGTTCTCAAATACAGATCAATTATTAACTAAAGACTTTTCTATGCGATCGACTTTATCAAATAAATCTTCATAGCAGATAACTTCAGGGGTAGTATTTGTAAATTGTTACAATTTAATAGGAGAGCTACAATAAAAGAGTTAGTGTGGCATGTTCAAAGGACAGGGAAACAAAATGGCATAAATCATATTAGAAAAAAGCATACTGAAATCAATAGGTCAACTAAAAAGTTGTAGCAAAAATTCTAGTGAAATTGCGCCCTCTCTGATGTGTTCATTTATACACGTCTCTGGATAAAATTTTCCAAAGTCCAATCCCTTCAGCTAGGGTTGATATCCAAAAAATGCAGCGATCCTCCCACTTAAGGAAACTTAATTTGTGCAATGTTAGATGGAAGGATGCAATTTTCATATGCTCAGATGTTTGAAGTAAAGATCCAACGGGAATATGCCCTAGTGACCCTTATATGCAAAACTAAGCCAGAATAATGAGATAATACAATATTGTGAGTAACATAATCACACTCAACATAAAAACAATCCAGCATAAGTTAATTCCTTAAATAAGTATATCAATTCCCACGCAATCTCAAAATGTTCTACTGCAAATGATTTGATTGATACTATACGAATTAAACTGCTTACTGCAACCTCTATATTGAATGGTAGATAAAGTAACTTTTAATGTTGATTTATCCCAAAATGAAGCATAAGAGAGAGTATTTTCGTTCCAGCCACAAAATTACACTAGAATCAACATAAGCTAATTGAGGCAACAGGGTCAGAAGGTTTGACAAAGGAATTTTTTTCCAAACAACCCTGTAAAATTTTATAATTGGCTAAATAACTTTAAAAAAAATTATGTAGCCAAATAACCCTTATTTTGTCAATTCTGCCAAAAGCAGTGAATCATTCACTGCATTCAAGAAGACGGCAAATGATTTACCGTCTTCTAAATTCTCTACTAAAGCGGTGAATCGTTCACAGCCTTCTTGAAGGCGGTAAATAGAAATATCTTAAAAGCAGTGAATCGTTCACCGCTTTCAAAAAGGTGGCCGTTCACAGCCTTCTTGAAGGCGGTAAATAGAAATATCTTAAAAGCAGTGAATCGTTCACCGCTTTCAAAAAGGTGGTAAACAATTGACCGCTTTAGTAAGAAATTTAGAAAGTGGTGAATTGTTCGCCATCTTCTTAAAGAGGTGAACGATTCATCGCTTTTGGTATAATTATCCTATATGGCACAAAATTGGCAAAAGGTGGGTTATTTAGCCATATATTTTTTAGAGAGTTATTTAGCCAGTTATAAAATTTTACATGGTTATTTGAAAAAAAAAGTCCTTTGACAAAGATGAGTATTATTTTTCTGCTTTCTGTGTAAATATGGCATTTGGTTGCAAACTAAAATCTCAATTTCAAACTATCATAAAGTATTTCAATTTTAAAATCTCAATTTTAAACATCAGTGGGAATATCCAATATACAACAACTTTTATTTCAATGATAAATGTCAATAAAGTACCACAAAAGAAGGTCGAGGATAAGTAGCAGATGAGAATAAAATCAATAGAGGGAGAAGAAACAGTACAGGAGATTAATAGAGAGAAGATGAACATTAGCAGTATCAGAGGTGAAAAAAGGTAACATGAGGAAGAGCAGCAGAGGTGGAAACAAAAATGATAGGCAAAGTCGATAGCACCACTTATGATTCCGCTAATGATTCAAATTAGCTAGCTGCAGTAAGTTTTAGATCAACATAATAAGAAGTATTTCTTCATGCCTATTTTGGAAGTGCATTCTCCAAATGCCCCTTTTCTTTCATGCTTTATAAATCCAAAGGAACTGAAAGATCAAAAGCTCAACCAATTCAATGCTATAAAATGGTGGTGTCAACTCCCACCAGAGAAACATCTTGCCGTATGCTTCTTTGGCAGAAGTTCCTACTTTCTACTAGAGCATCAGAGAAGGCGTGCTTTCCAGTTTCTTCAAACTCCAAAGTAAGAAAATGGACATGTTTGAAGAATGTAGTACCGAACTAGGCCTAAATTAATCTAGGCTGCTCAACCGTGTTATGGGCTGTCTCCACAGCAGAGCAGCACTAGCTAAAGAAAAAACGAACAGGGAAGTTGTAAATTAGATTGTATGGAAAAATCATGTGTTATTGTGCTCTTTCCTCTTGCGACTAGATATGTTAGTATAGAAGAAACAATATGTCCGATTCCGCCAAAATCTACTTCCCTCGTCTAGTTTGATGAGACAAGGGGAATAAGTCCATCTGGTTCCTTATTCTTCTTAAACCAAAGGGATCATACAACCCAGTCGAGGGCAATAACTAATTCTGGACCACTTAGAAGACATTAATTTCATCAATTGCATACTAACCAGAATTTACAATTGACAGTAGCCAGACAATACATAATTTGCCTGATACTTGCCAGCAGTTAAAAGTATCAAAATTCATTTGAGTGGACCATTCTTGGTTTCAAAGGCATCAAAGTATCTAACAGCAAAAGTATCTAACAGGAATATAACGGATTGACAGGAAAATCAAATATGATAAGTGTATTAATTGATGTTCATGATTTAAACTAAACTACTATAAGCTGAGAATATTCATCACATCAATAGAATTATATCACCATTACACACACGGAAAAAAAAAAAAAAAAAAAGCACATGAAGGGCTAAACATCAATTACTCACTGATAACAAATTATCATCGTCATTGATTTCGCCATCGGTGCCAAAAAGACACAATAATCCATCAACAGAAGAAGAAATGAGCTTATTTTGCTGACTTGGAACAAATCGTACCTAAAATAGACCAGCAACAGCAAAAATTTTATAATGTGATACATAAAATACAAGGTATTCTGCATAAACTAGGAATACATTTGACAATATAATCAAATAGTAGGTCCATTGGAAAGTTGCGAAAGTCTCAAATTGAGTCAACCAAGTACAAAAAAGTGCAAACACTAATCATACTTGAACATGTGTTTATGCCAAAAGAATATAAATTTATTTTCATTTTATGCTTCAACTAATCTATTTGAGTGTATTTATATTTTTATCAAAGGTTCAGCTACAGCAGTTTCAATAAAAGATTATATCAGTTAAAAAAATAATAATGACAAAAATCAATTACATGTGTGATTAAGAAAAAATGTTATTCGAACTTAGAACCTAAAATGTATTGATGCAGTCAACCTTTAAAGAACAGATTTACAACTTTTAAGAATAGCACGTCACAAAATATAACAATTCGAGTGGAATATATTATTTAGTGTTTGCTGGAACATGAGAAATGACTGCTCACAAAAGATAACAATTATGGTACTGATATACTCTTTGACCAATATATATAAATGCAACCTAAGCAAAATTCATGAGACTGTAAAACATCCTCAGCAATAATGGTTGCAATTTTAGACGTGAAGCATTCTTGATCGCTTAAAGATTACTAAAAACATATATATATCATACGTATTATGTATTAACTTAACTAGTACGGACCCCAATCAAATAAAAAATATATACAATATCCCTAATCAATATGGAACGTAGCATGATCTGACAATATCCTAGACCCATTAAGATAAAAAAATATATACAATTTGTGGGCAGAATTATCAATATTCTATGCCAAAAATTTTATAGATTGGTTTTAAACAAACCAATATTCCAAATGAAAAACTCACCACACTACAATTCGTAGTTCAAAGATTCAGAGAAAATTCCTTCAGGTATCTCTAAAAGTATCATGTGATTTTTTTTTTTTTAAAGACCGCCTGATTTTGATTCAGCACAAGAAAGCAAAGAACCTAAATCTTGCTTATTTCAAAGACCAATTCTCCAAAAAAATCCAGAAGTGTTATAACCTTTGGTGGCTGTAGCATTCGCATTATCTTCCTAATTTTCATTTTCCAATTTGCAACATCCAAAAGGTTCATCTCAAGAAGTATTATCAGTAATTTGCCCCAATGCTCAAAGCAAAATATGTGGTATAGTTTTACTATTCATTAATTCAGAACAATGTATACTTGTGTCACATCCTCCATGTGGGATTCCTCCAGACATGCCATTTGCTTTGGATTTCTCCAGTCCCAGAATAGAACCTACAAGCAAACAAGCCACCAAATTATTGCACAGAACTAAATACGAAAGTTAAATAACGCGATACACTAAGTTCAAAAAAGAAAACGTCAAACAATTTTTAATGTTTATTATTAAATATATACCCTCCCGCATGCCCCTAGTAACACACCTTAGATGTTCCTTGCAACCGAGGTACTTTTCTTGGCCGTAGGGTTCACCCACCCTTGGACTATTAAGCAATGTTTCAAAAGGCGTCCTATGCGGCTGCCTAGGTGGTGCAGTGAAGAAACCGCACCGCATACTGTGCATGCGATCCTATATACGAAAGGCCTGCATGTGCAGCCGCATATGCAGCCCACCTTGTTAAGGAATTTGTTTTGGCGTATTTCGTGAAAGTGGTTAAGTCTTGAAGATTGAAGATGAAGATGTTTGGATCGTATACCTCAATCTCAAGAAAGAAGAATTCAAAAGGATCAGGTACGTTTAACTAAATAAGATTGGTGATCCGAATACTTCTTATAGTGTAGAAACACTTGGATGGATTTATAATTGCATAAAAATCAAAAACAGGACATGTAATATGTTCAGGATCCGGATCAGGGTACTTCAGTCCGGACCCCGAACATAGGTAGGTTCATGCGCAAATCCAATCCGGAACACCCCTGGTTCAGTCCGGACCCCGAACGAGGATTTTGCAGAAATCGCATGAACAGTCCGGACCGTGGATACTTCAGTCCAGACCCCGAACATGGTTTTTTCAGGAATTCTCTGAAAAATAACGACAGTCCGGATCAAGCCAAATCTAGTCCGGACCGTCGTGCGGGAAAAAGTTTGTTACAATCAGTTTTTTGATTCTTATCCACTTCCAATGGTTTCTAACCTATAAATAAACCCTAATTCCATTTCTTAGGGAATGTGGAAAAAACTGAAATAGATCTAATGATCCGTATGGTGGAAGATTTCAAAATCCAAAATTAACGGAGATTTAGACAAATCCACATATAGAGAAGAAAGGAAATAACTAGATCTATTCTATGTTTCTTCATCTATATTAATTAATTTGATTTTAGGATTTCAAACTCAGATTTTGAGTAGAATCAAATTAATGAATACTTAGATGGTATTTCCGATCTACTTTTGATCTAAGTATTCGGCGGACTTTCACCACCAACAAATCAACGATTTTTCCAAAAATCGGCGCGTGGATTCGCGTGGCCTTGTGGACTCAAGGTGCTACCGCTCTCGTGGATTCGGAGCGAGGTACGTTCGTGTGATCGAAGCGTACTATTTGGTGGAGACCGTGGATTCGGTCAGACGTCGTGGACTCGACGTTGGACGCCGTGGATTCGGCGTTGGACACAAATCGTGGATTCGAGGCGCGTTGCGGAGCGAGCGGAGAAGATCAACTTGGAGCGTATGGAAAAAGGTTGAGTCGTGTGTGAGTACGGTATATCACCTTTGTACGTGTTTAATCTTAGTTGATTTCACCATGTGATCGGTCCCGTAGTTTTTTACTCTTGGTTTTGGAGTTTTTCCACGTAAAATCTCTGCGTGTTATTTACTTTTCCGCATTGGGTTTTATTACGCAAAGATTTTTGAGTGTTTATTGTTTACACCTATTCACCCCCCTCTAGGTGTTTTTTTTTCCTATTTAGATCCATATTTATCATAACCCAACAAGTGGTATCAGAGCGGGAATAGGGTTGTAAACAATGGTTGAAGGTGAAAACATCAACAGACCCCCATTCTTCGATAGAACAAACTATGCCTACTGGAAAGTACGGATGAGAGCATTTTTAATTTCCATCGATGAACGGGTGTGGCAATCAATAGAATTTGGATGGACAAATCCTACTGAAATTATTGCTGATGTTCGCACCATCAAACCTAGGTCGAAATGGACCAAGGAATAAATTGATTTATCTTCTTACAACGGCAAAGGAATTAACGCCTTATTTAATGCTTTGTCGCAAACTGAATTCTCTCGCGTCTCGGCATGTGAGACTGCGAAAGAAATCTGGGATGTTCTACAAGTTACACATGAGAGAACAAGCCTTGTGAAAATTCAAAAACTGCAAATGCTTACAAGCAAATTTGACTCAATTTTTATGGCAGAAAATGAATCTTTCACAGATTATAATAAACGATTGCAAGATATCGTAAATACATGTGCTAACTTGGGAGAGAAAATTCCAGAATCTAAAGTTGTAAGAAAGATTTTAAAGACTCTTCCTGAAAGATTTCGCCCAAAGGTAGCAGCCATTGAAACAGTTAAACACCCGGACGAAATCCATGTAGAAGAATTAGTTGGTGCACTTCAAACTTATGAAATGACATTTCCTACTAACTATTCTTCTGGAAAGGCATCCTCTTCTAAGTCTTCAGGTTTTGCGTTGAAAACAACAAAAGAAGAAGACGCGGATTCATCCTCCTCAGACGATGACGAGAACCTATCAATGGAGGATTTCGAGAAGCAACTTGCGCTCTTGACGAGTAAATTTCGCCGAAGCTTTCGAAGGGGTAATTCTAGCAAAACTTCATCTTTCGTAAAGTCGAAGAAAGGCAAAAGAAATTCAAGCTTTAAGTCAAGAAAGCAAGAGAGTTTTTCAAAGAATAAGAAAAACTCGGAGGGACAAGTCCAATGCTTCAAGTGCCGAGGCTACGGTCACATCTCAACGGAGTGTCCCAATAAGAATCCGTCAAAGAAGAAGGCGATGCAAGCCGTCACTTGGGATGACACCTCAACGTCCAATGAGTCATCTTCCAGTGATGAAGAAAACAACGCAACGGCATTCCATGCGTCCACAACTTCACCTTACGTGTGCTTTATGGCAAGTACATCCGGTTCATTATCCAACTCCTCCCAGGTTGAACAAACTACAACGGACGATGAATCGAGTAATTCCGAAGGTGAAGGCTTTGCTTTTGCCTACCATAAACTTTTAAAGGATTCAAAGAAATCGGCAAAGCAAAACAAGAGTTTGAGAAGAAGATTGCAGGATCTCGAAGAAGAAGCAAATAGGGCAACTTCTCTCTCAAACGCTCTTGAAATGGAAAGGGATAACTTGATCAAAGTAAATGTTTTCCTTCAAGAGAAGAATGAGCATTTCGAGAAGGAACATATCAAATTGGTGGATAAAGCTAATTACTTCTTGAAACTCTACTCCGAGGCTCGTCAAGAAAAAATGGAAATGACGAAGACCATTTTCCAACTTAAGGATGATTTGAAGCGATTTTTTTCTGGAAGGAACAAGTTGGATAAGTTGCTTGGTCTTGGTCAAACGAACCGTTTCGGCCTTGGATACAATCGAACTGGAGACAGTCCTAGTTCGAGTGGAACAGTTTTTGTGCCCCAGTCGGCGTCTCCTCCTCCGACGACGGAATTCACTGCATACAACGACAACAAGCCTACCTCACCTACTTCGGGTTCATCAAGTACAAAGATATGTTTTCGTTGTGGTTTTGCAGGGCACATAAGAAGAGATTGCAAAATTGGAGCAAAACGAACAAATCAAGCACCTCTTGCAACAACTACCAACAAGGTCAATTTCCGAAAATCAAAGGAAAATTTTTCAAAGGAAATGAGCTTTGGTAGTTCACCTCACAAGACGACGTCATCGAAGAAAATCGATCAATCAAACAAGACGCTTTCACCAAGGAGAATAACTTCACAATCATTGCCGACGCAGTCCAAAAAGGTTTGGGTGCGCAAAGGTGAATCTTCCCTTATCTTGTCATTCATACTTCTTTGCATGGTTATGACAACTCGTCTTGGTATCTGGATAGTGGATGTTCCCGTCACATTACCGATAACAAAAATTGTTTTCAAACTTTAGAGAAAACCTCCGGAGGACTTGTAGTTTTCGGAGACGGTCGTTCTTCAAAAATTGTTGGAAAATGAACAATTGTTATTCCAGAAGGCCCGGTTTTGAACAATGTTTTATTTGTTGAAGGCCTTAAGACTAACCTCATTAGCATTAGTCAACTTTGTAATAATGGCTTTTCAGTTAATTTTTCTTCTGCAGAATGTATTGTAACTGATAAGGACCATTTATTCTTTTTGAAAGGGGTTAGGTCTGAAAATAATTGCTATGTAGTTCCTAACCAAATTTCTGAAAACTGTAACCTAGTTTCACTTAATAACGAAACTCTTTGGCATGAAAGACTAGGTCACATAAATTTTAAGGAACTAGCAGGGATTTCTAATAAAGACGTGGTTAAGGGGGTTCCTAAATTATCTTTTAAAGAAAACATTGTGTGTGGAGGTTGTCAAAAAGGAAAACAATCGAGGGTCGCGCACAAGAACTTGCACCACGTTGGAACCAAACGGCCATTAGAATTACTGCACATGGACTTAATGGGGCCGACTCGTCAACCAAGTTTGGGAGGTAAATGGTACATTTTTTTTTTGGTTGATGATTTCTCTAGATATTCATGGGTAACATTTTTAAAAGAGAAAGCGGATACTTTCGATTCTTTTCATGAGATATGTCATCGTGTTATGATTGAGAAAAATGAAAAGATCGTTCGTGTTCGAAATGATAGAGGTGGAGAATTCATCAATTCTAAATTCATTGATTTTTGCACTTCCCATGGCATAAAACATGAATTCTCTGCACCCTATACACCTCAGCAGAATGGTGTAGTCGAGCGCAAAAACATGGTTGTACAAGAGATGGCGCGTGTTATGCTTCATAGCCGGAAGCTCCCGTTACATTTTTGGGCTGAAGCAGTTAACACCGCAGTCTACGTTATTAATCGAGTGTATTTGCGCCCGGAAACTTTAAATACACCATATGAGCTATGGTTTTGTAGAAAATCGAATATCAAATATTTTCGAATCTTTGGGAGTCGCTGCAATATTTTGTGTGATCGCGAAAATCTTGGAAAATTCGACTCTCGAAGCGACGAAGGAATTTTTATGGATTATTCTGCAAATAGTAGAGCGTATCGGGTATTCTACAAAGGTTCAAGGTTAAATACCCGATATGCTCTACTATTTGTAGAATAACCCATAAAAATCCCTTCGTCGCTTCGAGAGTCGAATTTTTCAAGATTTTTGTGATCACGCAAAATATAGCAGCGACTCCCAAAGATTCGAAAATATTTGATATTCGGTTTTCTACAAAACCATAGCTCATATGGTGTATTTAAAGTTTCCGGGCGCAAATACACTCGATTAATAACGTAGACTGCGGTGTTAACTGCTTCAGCCCAAAAATGTAACGGGAGATTCCGGCTATGAAACATAACACGCGCCATCTCTTGTACAACCCTGTTTTTGCACTCGACTACACCATTCTGCTGAGGTGTATAGGGTGCAGAGAATTCATGTTTTATGCCATGGGAAGTGCAAAATTCAATGAATTTAGAATTGATAAATTCTCCACCTCTATCACTTCGAACACGAACGATCTTTTCATTTTTCTCAATCATAACACGATGACATATCTCATGAAAAGAATCGAAAGTATCCGCTTTCTCTTTTAAAAATGTTACCCATGAATATCTAGAGAAATCATCAACCAAAAGAAAAATATACCATTTACCTCCCAAACTTGGTTGACGAGTTGGCCCATTAAGTCCATGTGCAGTAATTCTAATGGCCGTTTGGTTCCAACGTGGTGCAAGTTCTTGTGCGCGGCCCTCGATTGTTTTCCCTTTTGACAACTTCCACACACAATGTTTTCTTTAAAAGATAATTTAGGAACCCCCTTAACCACGTCTTTATTAGAAATCCTTGCTAGTTCCTTAAAATTTATGTGACCTAGTCTTTCATGCAAAAAAGTTTCGTTATCAAGTGAAACTAGGTTACAGTTTTCATAAATTTTGTTAGGAACTACATAGCAATTATTTTCAGACCTAACCCCTTTCAAAAAGAATAAATGGTCCTTATCAGTTACAATACATTCTGCAGAAGAAAAATTAACTGAAAAGCCATTATCACAAAGTTGGCTAATGCTAATGAGGTTAGTCTTAAGGCCTTCAACAAATAAAACATTGTTCAAAACCGGGCCTTCTGAAATAATAATTGTTCCTTTTCCAACAATTTTTGAAGAACGACCGCCTTCGAAAACTACAAGTCCTCCGGAGGTTTTCTCTAAAGTTTGAAAACAATTTTGTCACCGGTCATGTGACGGGAACATTCACTATCCAGATACCAAAACGAGTTGTCATAAGCATGCAAAGAAGTATGAATGACAAGACAAGGAAAGATTTCACCTTTGCGCACCCAAACCTTTTTGGACTGCGTCGGTAATGATTGTGAAGTTATTCTCCTTGGTGAAAGCGTCTTGTTTGATTGATCGCTTTTCTTTGATGACGTCGACTTGTGAGGTGAACTACCAAGGCTCATTTCCTTTGAAAAATTCTCCTTTGATTTCCGGAAATTGACCTTGTTGGTAGTTGTTGCAAGAGGTGCTTTGTTCATTTTGCTCCAATTTTGCAATCTCTTCTTATGTGCCCTGCAAAACCACAACGAAAATATATCTTTGTACTTGATGAACCCGAAGTAAGTGAGGTAGGCTTGTTGTCGTTGTATGTAGTGAATTCCGTCGTTGGAGGAGGAGACGCCGACTGGGGCACAAAAACTGTTCCACTCGAACTAGGACTGTCTCCAGTTCGATTGTATCCAATGCCGAAACGGTTCGTTTGACCAAGACCAAGCAACTTATCCAACTTGCTCCTTCCAGAAGAAAATCGCTTCCAATCATCCTTAAGTTGGAAAATGGTCTTCGTCATTTCCATTTTTTCTTGACGAGCCTCGAAGTAGAGCTTCAAGAAGTAATTAGCTTTATCCACCAATTTGATATGTTCCTTCTCGAAATGCTCATTCTTCTTTTGAAGGAAAACATTTACTTTGATCAAGTTATCCCTTTCCACTTCAAAAGCGTTTGAGAGAGAAGTTGCCATATTTACTTCTTCTTCGAGATCCTGCAATCTTCTTCTCAAACTCTTGTTTTGCTTTGCCAATTTCTTTGAATCCTTTAAAAGTTTATGGTAGGCAAAAGCAAAGCCTTCACCTTCGGAATTACTCGATTCATCGTCCGTTGCAGTTTGTTCAACCTGGGAGGAGTTGGATAATGAACCGGATGTACTTGCCATAAAGCACACGTAAGGTGAAGTTGTGGACGCATGGAATGCCGTTGCGTTGTTTTCTTCATCACTGGAAGATGACTCATTGGACGTTGAGGTGTCATCCCAAGTGACGGCTTGCATCGCCTTCTTCTTTGACGGATTATTATTGGGACACTCCGTTGAGATATGACCGTAGCCTCGGCACTTGAAGCATTGGACTTGTCCCTCCGAGTTTTTCTTATTCTTTGAAAAACTCTCTTGCTTTCTTGACTTAAAGCTTGAATTTTCTTTGCCTTTCTTCGACTTTACGAAGGATGAAGTTTTGCTAGAATTACCCCTTCGAAAGCTTCGGCAAAATTTCCTCGTCAAGAGCGCAAGTTGCTTCTCGAAATCCTCCATTGATAGGTTCTCGTCATCGTCTGAGGAGGATGAATTCGCGTCTTCTTCTTTTGTTGTTTTCAACGCAAAACCTGAAGACTTAGAAGAGGATGCCTTTCCAGAAGAATAGTTAGTAGGAAATGTCATTTCATAAGTTTGAAGTGCACCAACTAATTCTTCTACATGGATTTCGTCCGGGTGTTTAACTGTTTCAATGGCTGCTACCTTTGGGCGAAATCTTTCAGGAAGAGTCCTTAAAATCTTTCTTACAACTTTAGATTCTGGAATTTTCTCTCCCAAGTTAGCACATGTATTTGCGATATCTTGCAATCGTGTATAATAATCTGTGAAAGATTCATTTTCTGACATAAAAATTGAGTCAAATTTGCTTGTAAGCATTTGCAGTTTTTGAATCTTCACAAGACTTGTTCCCTCATATGTAACTTGAAGAACATCCCAGATTTCTTTCGCAGTCTCATATGCCGAGACGCGAGAGAATTCAGTTTGCGATAAAGCATTAAATAAGGCGTTAATTCCTTTGCCGTTGTAAGAAGATAAATCAATTTCTTCCTTGGTCCATTTCGACCTAGGTTTGATGGTGCGAACATCAGCAATAATTTCAGTAGGATTTGTCCATCCAAATTCTATTGATTGCCACACCCGTTCATCGATGGAAATTAAAAATGCTCTCATCCGTACTTTCCAGTAGGCATAGTTTGTTCCATCGAAGAATGGGGGTCTGTTGATGTTTCCACCTTCAACCATTGTTTACAACCCTATTCCCGCTCTGATACCACTTGTTGGGTTATGATAAATATGGATCTAAATAGGAAAAAAAAACACCTAGAGGGGAGTGAATAGGTGTAAACAATAAACACTCAAAAATCTTTGCGTAATAAAACCCAATGCGGAAAAGTAAATAACACGCAGATATTTTACGTGAAAAAACTCCAAAACCAGGAGTAAAAAACCACGGGACCGATCACACGGTGAAATCAACTAAGAATAAACACGTACAAAGGTGATATACCGTACTCACACACGACTCAACCTTTTTCCATACGCTCCGAGTTGATCTTCTCCGCTCGCTCCGCAACGCGCCTCGAATCCACGATTTGCGTCCAACGCCGAATCCACGGCGTCCAACGTCGAGTCCACGACGTCTGACTGAATCCACGGTCTCCACCAAATAGTACGCTTCGATCACACGAACGTACCTCGCTCCGAATCCACGAGAGCGGTAGCACCTTGAGTCCACAAGGCCACGCGAATCCACGCGCCGATTTTTGGAAAAATCGTTGATTTATTGGTGGTGAAAGTCCGCCGAATACTTAGATCAAAAGTAGATCGGAAATAACATCTAAGTATTCATTAATTTGATTCTACTCAAAATCTGAATTTGAAATCCTAGAATCAAATTAATTAATATAGATGAAAAACATAGAATAGATCTAGTTATTTCCTTTCTTCTCTATATGTGGATTTGTCTAAATCTCCGTTAATTTTGGATTTTGAAATCTTCCACCATACAGATCATTAGATCTATTTCAGTTTTTCCACCTTCCCCTAAGAAATGGAATTAGGGTTTATTTATAGGTTAGAAACCATTGGAAGTGGATAAGAATCAAAAAACTGATTGTAACAAACTTTTTCCCGCACGATGGTCCGGACTGGATTGGAATTAGGGTTTGTATTATGCGGTAGTATAGGAGAAACCGCACGGTGGCCTCTCCTTTCTCTCGATTCCCCTGCCCCTCTTTTCTTTTGATTTCCCTTCCTCTCCTCTTTCTTGAGCCCTAATCTAGCAATGGCACCAAAGCAGCAGCTTTGATGAGCAAAGCAGAGAGCCAACAATGAGCGAGTGCAGGGAGCGACAACAAAGGATAGGATTTCTCTCTCTCTCTCTCTCTCTCTCTCTCTCTCTCTCTCTCTCTCCGTGTATTATCTAAAACTGTAGGCCCATGAGTTTGTTTTGATAAAAAATCACATGCAAAGACCCCCTGAACTATATTTTTGTCTTGAAATAGGCTCCTCAACATTTATATTTACTTTCTATCTCTCTCCTTCTCTCTCTCTCTCTCTCTCTCTCTCTCTCTCTACTTGTATTGAGTTGTAGTTTTCAGACTCAAATACACAGTAACCTCTTGAACTATTGGCTGTTTTGAAATAGACCCCTCCACATTTATATTATTTTTTAGGTTACCATGTCCAGGAGTTGAGGAGGCGATATAGAATTTAGATAGCCAACAGTTGAGGGGGTTTTCAATCCCTATACACTTTAATCAATTTATAAGTTGCAACCAAAGAAAATATTTGTATCTTTGATCAAATGCATTTATAGAAAAATTGTAATACTTACAAATATTTTTTTAACATATTAATAGTTAAACCGCATATACGTCCACATATCGCATATGCGCTATACAGTGAGTAACTGCATGGATACTGCATACCGCATTTTGAAACATTGCTATCAAGGCAATCTGATCGATCTTGTAGCAGGTGCAACATACAAATACACTTCAATGGGCAAGTGACACGCATTACCAGCTAATAACTATTTGGTTAATTTAGATCATGCGTAGTAGTTATAGAGCACCGAAATGTTATTAACCTGCCTGTTTTGTCACACGAAATCGCAATTTGGCTTATTTATTTGATCATCAATAGTAACTACGAGGATACAAGTTAGAAAGTTCATAGTTAATGTAGATTGGAGGGAAGCAAAGAACGTAAAGAGTAAGTTCAGCAAGGCTATTTAAAAACCATAGTAATTTTATGATCTTGTTTACTAAAAACTAAAATCTAGCACAAACATTGGTAAAGGAATATTTAATTTAACAATGTAATTCATAAATGAAATAATAGTGTCAAAAAACCTGCATCAATACTCCAACCTTAGGTTTGCATCAATTTCATGTCAAAGCATCGTAATTTAAAGGTTGCATCAATTTCATGTCAAAGCTTCCTAATTTATCGTCTAGCATACTAAGCTTCCGTTTGGAGCATAATAACTTTAAGACAACACCATATCATCCGTCAACTAGATTCAGACATAATTTCGCTATGCTCCAAATAGTGATTTTCATTTCTTTAAAATACCAATATGTTCCTTGTAAATTCTGTAAAATAAAGTAAAGAGGTGAGAGTAAATGCTATGCGTTTGCACACTTTGGGAGATAAACTATTCAATCCCTGGACTTATGCCATGTTTCAAACTTGATGATTCTCATAGTAAAACTTTACAATCAATACTCAGCTTTAAAATACTAATTACACTACTTTGTTATTCTCACGCATAACAACTATAGAGAAATTATGCAGACTAAGAAGAAGGAATTTTATTTGTTGTATCACAACTCATGTAAAAAGAAAAATGAGAATAACTTTAAGTATAACAGTTGAAAACAGAAAGTTTCCATAGGAGTTTAAGCATCTACTCATGATAATCCAGATTAAACTGCTGAGAATATACAAAATACTAGCGAATTTCTTATTTAAAAGAGCAGTAACTTCACCTGAGCATTGGAACCAGCAGCTAGTAGGTTGCCACTAGATCCACCAAAAGAAAAGCTAAATATTTCTTGCGGAGAACCAGCTCTTAGCATAGAAATCTGTGAATTAAAATATTTAAATAAAGATAGAGCCAAGTAAAAAAGAAAATAAAGCTTTCCCATGACCCAAAGCATAACAAATCACAGCAAGGTTCAAGACATACAATGCACACAAGCAAAAACATATAACTAAGCTATAAGCAAGGTTTTGGTGTTAACATGAAGAAAGAAATTATATACTTAAGGAAAATGTGAAGTGACGAAAACAGTCTTAAAAACCATCATATTTCTGAGGTTCTGCTAGTACTCAAGAAAGGCAAAAGTATTACTATTTTACTGCACAACAGGATGAAAGTTTAAGCATCTGATTTCTCTTCGGTTAAATCTCTTTCATACAAAAGTACGATCCCAAAGGCAACTTCATTCAGCTCTATTATTGATCTCCTAAAGAACAAGGCAAACTAGAACGTCGCTCGTGTATAAACCCTCCATACTGTTAAATCCGCATGCTACACTTGTACTATATCATGCATTTACTTCATAGATGTACGGCTAACATAAATCTGTTACTAAGCATACAAATCTAAACAAATGACAAAAAAAAGAACAACGTGAGAATAATGCAGAGAACCTGATTGTTGCATGCATAATACAATGCCTTCCTTACGACTGGCAGACTAAAGTGTATGAAGCAAGATATGGATGAGTAGCACTACAAGGTTACAACCTAGATCTGTGTAGCTCCATACAATTTTGACCATCAAAACATGGCATGGGAATTCAGAGTTTGGACGAGCAATTACTTAATAATACACAAAGTCCAATATACCATAGATTCTCTTCACAAGCGTTCCACAACAACTGTATGTAGTGTGAAGTTTAGGAGACTTGTTACTAGGAGATGAAGTGTCATATGAAGATATTAAGTTTCACAAAAGAAGCATGGATCATGAAAGTGGAAAGTTGAGAAGCATAACTACACTTTCACTTTCAAGAAGTTGGAAAAACAAACAAAGACCAAATGGAACAAATCAGGTAGGTCGTGTAACACTTGAGCCCATGACAGTTGCAAGCAGAAAAAAGAAAATTTGATCAACTTAAAAAGTGCACATCTCGCATAGGAGAAATTAGCCTGTTTTAGTGTTAGTTAAGAGCACAGCAGCAAAATTAATCGATCAGTGACAGTTCAGATCATATCAAACCTGTTTAAAGCTCCTAGTATCCCATGCTCTAATAGTACCATCAGAAGAACAGGAACAGATTACATGAGCTAATGATGGAGTCGAAAAGGAAACCTCATGGATGGTTCCACTATGTCCTTTACACTCCCCAAAATATTGTCCAGTTGCCGGAGAATAAATTTTGATTGTGTTTGACGACAAGGAAACTGCCAATGTTGAGATCTCCTGGCTTGCTTGCAAAACACAAATTTCAGAGGAAAAAATTGTGTGGATAGTGTTAGCACACAAACAGCACCAGATCAAGTATATGGATGAAATACATGTATTAAATTTCACCAAATCATAAAATCTAGAGGACCCAATTTTAAGAACTAAAAAGTCAAATACAAAACTGAAACTATGCCAAAAAGTTGAGGATCGCTAGAGCAATTCAACCTATAACATAAGAAAAAGGAGGTTCCAGATGGTATTAAACTGTAAAATCACCACATAACACACAACCCCAGTCCAGATTGGGTCGGCCAAAAGACCTAGGTTTTGCTGGGTCAGATAGAATCAATCATATTGGATAGTCAAAAGTGAAAAACAGAACAGAACAAGGACTCCCAAAGTCTCCAGCACAAAACATATGTTAAAATTGAGAGCAACATAAAAACATTACCAACTTCAATAATAGTAATGTTGTCGAACAATAGTCGCATTACTCATTACCAGTTAAATAACTCATCAAGTACAATTATGTTCTTAAAAATTTGGCTAAATTACAAAATACGCCTTTTGATCATTAGCTGGCCTTTTGATCATTAGCTGGCGTTATTCAACTACCCATTACATGAAAAATTGCATCAGTTTTAGCCCTACACTTCACCACTATCTCAAATAGGCCGGAAAATTTGGAATGATTGTTGAACTAAGATGCAACTTTGAGATATCACATTGGATTTGTATTTGAACATCAATCTAAGTTGTAAACTTACACTAAAATTAAACATAAAAAGATCTTCTTTACTAGAGCTACCAAAACTTCCAATTCATCGGAAAATTTATCCAATTTAGGTGATTCTAGCCTATCGAGTAAACTACCGTCATTCGCTGACTCACCCGCATAACATTTTGCATCAGGATTCGACAGTCATTATAAAGTTTTTGTACCAACTGAGACATCGGTAAAAGCAAATAGGCCAAAAATTTTTTAATGATTGTTGAACTAAGATGCAACTTTGACAAATCACATCAACATCAATATAAGTTGTAATCTTAAAATAAATTAAACAATAGACGATCTCCTTCTTTACTAGAGCTACCAAAGATTCCAATTCGTTGGATCCAATTTAGGTGATTCTAGCCCATCGAATAAACTACCGTCATTCGTTTACTCATCTACATAGGACAGTCATCCTAAAGTTTTAGTGCCTATTGAGGCGGCAGTAAAAAGAAAATAGACCAAAAATTTTCTGATGACTGTTGAACTAAGATACAATTTCGACATATCACCTCAGTTTAGTATCTCAAAATCAATCTAAATTTTAACTTAAACTAAAATTAAACAAAAAACAATCCCCTTCTTTACTAGAGCAACCAAATTCATTGGAAAATTTATCCAATTTAGGTGATTCTAGCCCATCGAGTAAACTACCGTCATTCACTGTAATACTCGAGAAATTCGAGTTTGAATTTTAGTAAAAGTTTGAATCCCAATATATATATGAATAGTGCCCTGACTTAAGCTGTGATAGTAACTTATAGAATTTTCGGGCCTTTCCAAAGAAGTTGGCTAACTTGACCTATCTGAATCCAAAATCGACGATATAAAAACTCGATTTGAACGGTCTCGTCGATCTGAGCACGGTGGTGCAGTCCAAATTTATGTTTGATGAGCTTAGGTCATCGAAAAGCGTGCTAAACAGTGAAATTTACTGTAATAATGGATTAACTGGCCTAACGAAGCTCAAACTCAACGAACCAAAATCACTAGTCGATAGGTCTCGTCAAGCCGAACGTTGTGGTATAAAGTACTAAGTATATGGTTAGGATTGAGCCTTAGAATGACTTGAGTCTTCCGTGAGAGCGCGAGGGCGTATATTATTTTGGGGATTAGGAGCTCAAATGTATTTTCACTATATGAGTCTATACTAACCTAATTGATGTGTTTCAGTTATGGCTCGACCTAAACGTCGAGGTGGTGATGATGGGCGAGGTGCGGACAGAGGCCGAGATGTCGGCCAACCTCCCAGACTACCGAGGGAGCCAGAGGGCTCTGACAGATTACAGCGATTAGAGGATCAGATTACCGCCTTAGCTAGCATAGACCAGCAGCTTGTACAGCAGCAGACTGCTGCTCTTGCCGCACCAGCCCCACCTGTTCCGCCACCTATTCCACCGCCTGCTTAGGAGCCGGAGGAACCGATAGTACCTCCTGCTGCCGCTGTGCCGCCAGTTGTGAAAGCCCCGGCTACCGCTGCTACTTCGGAAGCTGCACCAAAGGCCGCCACTATTGGCGACCCCCCAGTTGCTGCTGTCGGGACTACTTCCTGACCGACGACGCCTGCCGCCACTGAGGATCCTGTTCAGGCAGAAAGAGCCCAAGCAAAGGCCATCTTGGTGGAATTCAAAAGGTTCCAACCACCTACTTTCGACGGAACAGCGGACGACTACTAGGCCGTCGAGAGGTGAGTGATGCATATAGAGAAGTTATTCCGTGATCTGTACACGGAGGATCGAGATCGAGATCAATGGTGGAGCGATTTGCTGAGAGAGCAGTACGAGGGATTTCCCGAACCCCCGTGGCAGGAGTTCAAGGACGCGATCTACCACCGCTATCTGAGCAACAGTGTTAAGGAGGGATTGGAGCGAGACTTGGAGAACATGCACCAGGGAGACCGTTCTGTCAGAGAATATGAGCGGGAGTTCTCCCGTATCTATTCCTTAATTCCGCAGGCTGTGCGGAATGAGCGACGTAAGGTCCGGCTTTTCTCCCAAGGCCTGTGACCTGAGATCCGCCGACTCCTTTCCTTCTTAAACATCTAGATTTTCCGCGACTGCGTAGAACGTGCCCTCTCCGTACAGGCTGACATCGCGGTCGCTCGTGCTGAGCGACAGGCTGTTGAGAAGGGCAAAGAGAAGAAGCGACCGTTTTCTGTGGACGGAGGTGGATCCTCGAACAACGGGAAACCACCTAGACACCCTTGAACCTAGGATTAGGCTACGAGCATCCTACAATCCATCCACTCAAAACCATAAACATAATCCACATACTCAAAATCACAAAACGATAGATCATAGTCAAAAACTAAAACTGTAAAAGCATAGCATTGGTCGGCTGTGGCCGACAATAGGGGACAACTCTATCGTGACAACTCTCATGATCGTCCCGAGATCCCAGCACCTGACTGACCTGAAAAAATGGTCATCAAAAGGTGTGAGATACAACATAAATGTATCCCAATGGGTACGACAGGCCGGGAAATAGCAAGTCGTACCTACTAGTATACCGTAAGCAGCGGATAATAAGAGCAGAATATAATCTCAATGCTGAATGACAAGATACTGATCCTAGGTTCAAGGGTGTCTAGGTGGTTTCCCGTTGTTCGAGGATCCACCCATCCCCAGAAAACGGTCGCTTCTTCTCTTTTTCCTTCTCAACAGCCTGTCGCTCAGCACGAGCGACCGCGATGTCAGCCTGTGCGGAAAGGGCACGCTCTACGCAGTCGCGAAAAACCTAGATATCTAAGGAGGAAAGGAGTCGGCGAATCTCAAATCGTAGCCCTTGGGAGAAAAGCCGGACCTTACACCGAATCTCAGGTCGCAGCCCTTGGGAGAAAGGCCGGACCTTACGCCGCTCATTCCGCACAGCCTGCGGAATCAAGGAACAAATACGGGAGAACTCCCGTTCATATTCTCTGACGGAATGGTCTCCCTGATGCATGCTCTCCAAGTCTCACTCCAATCCCTTCTTAACACTGTCACTCAGATAACGGCAACAGATCGCGTCCTTGAACTCTTGCCACGGAGGTTCGAAAAATCCCCCGTACGACTCTCTCAGCAAATCGCTCCACTGATTCGCCTCTCCTTCGAGGCAATGTGCGGGAATATGAACTCGATCTCGATCCTCCGTGTACAGATCACGGAATAACTTCTCCATATGCATCACCCACCTCTCGACGGCCCAATAGTCGTCCGCTGTTCCGTCGAATGTAGGTGGTTGGAACCTCTTGAATTCCACTAAGACGGCCTTTGCTCGGGCTCTTTCTGCCTGAACAGGATCCTCAGTGGCGGCAGGCGCCGTCGGTCAGGAAGCAGTCCCGGCAGCAAAAACTGGAGGGTCGCCAACAGTGGCAGCCTCTGGTGCGGCTCCCGAAGTAGTAGCGGTAGCCGGGGCTAGCACAACTGGCAGCATAGCGGCAGCAGAAGGTACTATCGGTTCCTCCTGCTCTTGAGCAGGCGGTGGAATAGGTGGCGGAACAGGTGGGGCTGGTACGGCAAGAGCAGTAGTCTGCTGCTATACAAGCTGCTGGACTATGCCAGCTAAGGCGGTAATCTGATCCTCCAATCGTTGTAATCTGTCGGAGCCCTCTGGCTCCCTCGGTACTCTGGGAGGCCGGCCAACACCTCGGCCTCTGCCCGTACCTCGCCCATCATCACCACCTCGACGTTTAGGTCGAGCCATAACTGAAACACAACAATCAGGTTAGGATAGACTCATATAGTGAAAATACACTTGAGCTCCTAATCCCCAAAACAATATACACCCCCGCGCTCTCACGTAAGACTCAAGTCATTCTAAGGCTCAATCCTAACCATATACTTAGGCGTCGTTTGGTAACGGGGATAAGGGGGGGATAACCCACTTATCCCCACTTTTATTCCCAAACGGGAATAGTTTGGATGGGAACTGTTGTTCCCATCCAAACCGGAATAAGGGGTTTGGGGGTGGGAATTGCTGTTCCCACCCCCAAATGGAATAAGCCCGGGTTAGGAAAGAGGCTCGGGAATCGAGGGCGTTCACGTGGGCACCTGTGCAGCTCCTTTCTCCTTCTCCAACACCCATCTTCTTCTCCCCCTTCTCCTACTCCATTTTTCCATCTTCTTCTCCCCCGATCGAAGCTCCATCGCACTTCACAAAAATCTACCTCGCCCGAAGCTCCATCGCACTGGTCGCAGCCCCGAAGCTACATCTCCGCCGAACCGCCGATCGCCGCGTCGCGGCCCCGATAGAATATTTTAAAAGAAACTATTTAAAATTTGCTAATCTAATGGTTAATGGTTTGAAAATTAGAATGAATCAAAAATTTTAAATATTTTCTTTTAAAATTTTCTATCATTTTTAAGTACTTTTAAATATTTAATATTTAATTTTAAATAATTTTTAAAATTTTTAATATTAATCTAAATTTATTATAAGGTTGATTAATTCCATAAATTTTTTTATTTTTAAATTATATCATAGAGGGCAAAATAGTCAATACACATATTTATCCCCTCTTAATTCTTCTTATTCCTCTATACTCAACCAAACACAATTTTTTCTTATTCCTCTTATTCTCCTTATTCCTATATAATTTACCAAACACAATTTTCTTTATCCCCGGTATAACTCTTATACCCAACCAAACGCAAATTTACACTAGTTCCTGTTAATACCATAACTTATACCTATCCCCGGTATAACTAAATTTTTTTTATCCCCGAACCAAACGCAGCCTTAGTACCTTATACCACGACGTTCGGCCCGACGAGACCTATTGACTAGTGATTTTGGTTCGTTGAGTTTGAGCTTCGTTAGGCCAGTTAATCCATTATTACAGTAAATTTCACTATTTGACACGCTTTTCGATGACCTAAGCTTGTCAAACATAAATTTGGACTGCACCACTACGCTCAGATCGACCAGACCGTTCAAATCGAGTATTTACATCGTTGATTTTGGATTCAGATAGGTCAAGTTAGACAACTTCTTTGGAAAAGCCCGAAAATTCTACAAGTTACTATTCAAAGCTTAAGTCAGGGCACTATTCATATATATATATTGGGATTCAGACTTTTACTAAAATTCAAACTCGAATTTCTCGAGTATTACATTCACTGACTCTTCCGCATTGCGTTTTGCATCAGGATTCGACAGTCATCCTAAAGTTTTAGTGCCTATTGAGACAATAGTAAAAAGAAAGTAGGCCAAAAATTTTCGGATGATTGTTGAACTAAGATACAATTTTGACATATCACATGGTTCAGTATCTCAAAATCAATCTAAATTGTAAACTTAAACTAAAATTAAACAAAAAACGATCTCCTGTACTAGAGCTACCAAAATTTCCAGTTCATTGGAAAACTTATCCAATTTAGATAATTCTATCCTATTGAGTAAATTACAGTCATTCATTGACTCATCCAAATAAAGATTTGCATCTAGATTTAGGAGTCATCCTAAAGATTTTGTGCCTATTGAGACAGTGGTAAAAAGCAAATAGGCCAAAAATTTTCGAATGATTGCCGTACTAAGATGCAACTTTGACATATCACATTAGTTCCGTATCTCAACATCAATCTAAGTTGTAAACTTAAACTAAAATTAAACAAAAAATGATCACCTTTACTAGAGCTACCAAAATTTCCAGTACATTGGAAAATTTTATCCAATTAAGGCTATTCTAGTCCATTGAGTAAACTACCGTCATTCGGCGACTCATCCATACAAAGTTTTGCATCTGGATTCGACAGCCATCCTAAAGATTTTGTGACTATTGAGACAATGGTAAAAAGCAAATAGGCCAAAAAATTTTGGATGATTGTCGAACTAGATGGAATTTTGACATATCACATCGGTTCTGTATCTCAGATTCTCAATATCAATCTAAGTTGTAAACTTAAACTAAAATCAAACAAAAGATGATTCCTTTACTAGAGCTACCAAAATTTTCAGTTCATCGAAAGATTTATCCAATTTATGTAAATTCCATCCCATTGAATAAACTACTGTCATTCGCTGACTCATCCACATAAAGATTTGCATCGGGATTCGACAGTCATCATAAAGATTTTGTGCCTATTGAGACAGCGGTAAAAAGCAAATAGGACAAACATTTTGTATGCTTGTCGAACTAAGAAGCAACTTTGAGATATTACCTCGGTTCTGTATCTCAATATCAATCTAAACTGTAAGCTTAAACTAAAATTAGCCAACAACGATCTCCTTCTTTACTAGAGCTACCAAAATTTCCAGTTCATCAGAATATTTATCCGATATACACAACTCTAGTCCATTGAATGTAACTACTCTACATAAAATTTTGCATCTGGATTTGACAATCATCCTAAATTTTTGCGCCTGTTCAGTCAGCGGTAAAGAGCAAAGTGCAGAGTGACAAATTGATGGGGCAATAGAGACACCTGCTAAAATACAAGTGATGTTTTTTGGATAATATAACCTAGAAGGATAGAATAACCAAGAAGAAAGGGAAAGTGCATATTAAAGTTATTGTGGTGAAGGATATAAAGATGAGGGAATAGGGAAATACCTAGAAGCGATTTGGAAGACATAGTTGTCGCCGAAGTTGGTCTGGATGGTGTTCTTGATGCCCAGACGCTTCAAGGGAGAGGAAGAGGATGAAGAGGTGTTGGTTCTGCGCTCCGCCGTCTCCACTTCCACTTCCATCTCCTCTTCCATCTTCGTTTTTAGGGTTTCTAGGGTTCTCCTTTTGTTTGCTGCAAGAGGGTCGAGTTCAGCAAGAACTTCAAGCGCCGCCCCTTTTAGATTTTATCTGTAGGTTTTTTTTTTTTTTTTTTTTTTTTTAATATATATATATATATATATATATATATATATATATATATATATATATATATAGTCTAGCTAGAATACTATCGATAGCACCAAGCAATTGGTGCTATCAAGTTTTCTGCCGTTGGATAAAAAGATATGCGGTTGGAATTATAGTGGTTCCCTAAGATTTTTACTATTCAATCAACCACCTAGTAAACCCTAGGGAACCACTATCATCTTAACCATATATTTTTTAATCCAATATATATATATATATATATATATATATAGCTAGACTGGAATACTATTAATAGTACGTGCTATTAAGTTTTTAATCGTTGAATTAAAAGATGTGTGGTTAAGATGATAGTGGGCACCTTGAGTTTAATAGGTGGTTGGGAAAATAGTTAGATCTAACAGATGAAAATAATTAAAGATGTTGATCTAAGAATATAAAACTTGATAGCACCAAATGCTTGGCACTATCGATAGTATAGTAACCGGACTATATATATATATATATATATATATATATATATATATATATATATATATATATATATATATATATATATATATATATATATATATATATATATATATATATATAGTAGAGATTATATACTTTTAAAAATACAAATCCATCCATACTTATGAATTTTTTACCATTGAATTTACATTGAGATTTATGCTTTTGTAAAGTCAACTAAAGAAAGAGAAAGAAAAAATAAATAGTACAAATCTCAATACAAATCTAATGATAAAAAATTTACAAATATATTTTTGCTTGTGCTTTTAAAAGCATAAAAGCTCTACTATATATATATATATATAAGGATTAAGTACATACAGATCCTTAAAATTATAAATATATAACTATAAAATTTAATTTTTCATATTTATTCCTTAAGTCCCTGTTTGGTTGGGTGATACCCCCAATTCTTGCCAAACAAGAAAAAAAAAAATATAGGAATAAATGTTTAAAATATTCTCAGCTTAACGGGTTATTCTAGGATAACCCGTTAATTTCTATTCCACCTCCCCCGTGGAATAAGGTTTATGCCTAGGGGGAATGAATGATTTTTTTTTTTTTTTTTTACTTTAGCTTACCTTCCTATCTGAGAGTATATTTACTAAAATATACTATTTACTAATTATGTTTACTAATTTTATTTAATAAAATATACTATAAAATATAAAAAATTATTTTATATTTTATTTACTAATTATGTTTATTAATTTTGTTTACTAATCATTATTTACTAAAATATACTATAAAATATAAAAAAAATATTTTATTTAGGTAAGATATAATTTATTAATAATTAAATTGTCATTTTAATTAATTTATAATAATTAAAATTAATTTATATATATATAAGGTAAGGGCAAAATTGGCATTTTGATAAAAAATTTATCATCTCTTTCCACTATTCTCCACTATTCCATAATTTTAACCCAATACAATTTTTTTTATTCCAGAGAATACCAACTTTTGAACCAAACGCAATTTAACTTTTATACTTGATTATCCCGGAATAGCAAGCTATCGTAGGTATAAAAAAATTTATACCTCTTAAATTTATATCCGAACCAAACGGGACCTATAAGTTTGACCATATGATGATGAGGGATAAGGATATAGGTACATTAGAGGAGGTGAGTTGGGTAATTTGGTGTTGGGATCCTTTGTAGACATAATAGTTAGTTAATTCGCGAATTATTCGCGAATTATTGGGAATCCGAATTAAACGGTCTGTTTTTGACTTTTTCCCAAAATTTGAAATGATTCGTGAATTTTTGAATCAAAAAGTATTATTCGCGAATTCCGAATTTTTGGGTGAAAAATTCGTTCCCTTTCAAAGAGAAAAAAAAAAAAAAAAAAAAAAAAAATATGTGCCATCACATGCCTACCCCACCATTCTCTTCTCTGTTCTCACACCCTCTCACGAGTCACGACCGCTTCCTCCCACCATCCTGGCAGCCCACTCAACCCCACTTCCCTTCTCTTCTCTGCTCTCACGCCCCCTCACTCCTCCTCCCCATCCCGGCCGGGCGGCGTGCGCTCGGCATCGGAACCCTCCGGGCCGCGTACCACTCGTCATCTTCCTCGCCGCCACCCGTTTGTGAGTTGTGATTTTGTAAATTTGTGTATTAATTTATAATTTTGATTACTTGTGAGTGAAATTAATATTTATTTTGAATTTATTTAATTTTTTTAAAATTTTTCTTTTAACATTTCAGTCATATTTTATTTTTTTTTATTTTTTGCCGGGAGTAACTTAAAATTATATTTTTACTTTTTTTTGTTCTAAATGAATATTTTATTTATTTCTAAAGTAAATTGATTAAATTATTTTAAAAAATTATAATTGTTTATATCAATAGTATAAATTTTTTAAATTTTTTTTGATTTAATAGCCGAATTTTTTATCCCGAATTTTTAATTAGTGAACGTATTATTTCCGTATAAATCACGCATCTGAATAATTGACGAACCCGTTTTTTAGCCGAATTTTTCAACGAATTTTAAAATTATGATACGAATTTTATCCGTATTATATCCGTACCGATTTTTTGTCGAATCCGAATTAACTAACTATGGTAGACAAAAGGTAGGTGAGGGTTCGAGGGATGATCAAAAGGATAGAATATAGAAAGTATATCGGAGGAATGACCCCTTTATCATGGGCGACTACTAAGAGGAGGAAGCGAGGAGATGAACATGATGATTTGAATATTGTTCTCCTCATTCAATTGTTATGAACGAAGGTTTAGGATGGAAGAGCAAATTGAGAGGGTTGAAACTTTGGAATGAGCATTATTTCAATATACACTTTGAAATAGGCATTGTTTGGTTTGGGTACAAAAGGGGATATCCCCCTTTGTATCCAAACATAAATGGGATTGGGGGGAATGGGATATCCCTTCGGCCCCCATATAGGCCCCCCTCCCCCCCCCCCCCCCCCCCCCCCGAAGGGGCATTTGTTTTTTTTTTTTTTTCTTTTTATTTTTTTTAAATTTTTTTTTTTCCTTTCTTTTATGCTTCTTTTGATTTTTTTTTTTTTAATTAGAATGTTTAAATTTTAAAAAATATTTAAATTATAAATTTATAATTTTATAAATTTTAATTTTTATATTTTATATTTTAATAAATCATAAGTATAAATTTTTATTTTTATTTTTTAAAAAATAATATTAATTTTAAAATTGTAAAATTTATACAATTTTTTTTATAATTTTTTTTAAAATTTATATAAATTTAAAAATTAAAATTTTTACTCCTCCTTAAAATTTAAAAATTATTTTTTTTTCCCACTTAAAATTTTTATAAAAATTAAAATTAATAAATATTAAAATTTGAATAAATTTTGAAATATTAATTTTAAAAAAAAAATTAAAAAGAAAAGAATATTTTAATCTTTTAACACAAAAGTCAACTCTCTATTCCTCTTATTCTTCCATCACTACCAAATATTTTTTTTTTTATACCTGGTATATGCTTAATTCCCAACCAAACACAATTTCACATTATTCCTAATTTATACCTAACTTTATATTTATCCCTGGTATAACTCATTCTCTCTTATTCCGGAACCAAACGATACCTTAGGTGTTGCTTGAATGACATATATGGAGGATTAGAGATTTCAAAAAAAAAATGTAAGTGGGGAATTATAGTGACATATATCATATATGCATATTTTATACTTGGAAGTTTTTAGTAATGGTTTTTGTGATAAATCTCAGGAAAACTCACTTTTAATTAGGTGGGAAATTAAGCCGGAATAGCACAATTTTTTACATATCTATGATGAAGATATCATGAAGTAAGATTGATATGTTTTGTAGTTCTGAATATCAATTTTCAATTATTTGCATAATTGAAAGATTATGTTTTGCAAAACTATCAAAAATATAATTATGTTTGAAAAGAATTTACTTGGATAGTAAATAGTAGATAGAGGAATACAATGAAGTTTTTGTTTAGGAAATTGTAAATTACATCTTTTTTTCAAAACCATATCATTAGGGGTGTCAACGAGCCGAACACGAGTGAGCTGGGGTCGGCTCGTGTTCGGCTCGTTTAATAAACGAGCCGAACACGAGCTGGCTCGTTTAAATATCGAGCTGAAAAATTCGGCTCGTGTTCGGCTCGTTATTAACGAGCCGAACACGAGCTGACTCGCGAACAACAAGTTTGATTTTCATTTCTATTATTAGATGTAAAACTAAATTTTTTTTAAAAAAAATTAAATTTATAAAAAATTAATAGTTTAAAATCTAAATAGTAATATATATATATATATATATATATATATATATATATATATATATATATATATATATATATATATATATTCGAGTCGTTATCGAGCCGAACATGAGGGAGCTGATCCCAGCTCGTGTTCGGCTCGTTTATTAAACGAGCTAAAAAATTCGGCTCGTGTTCGGCTCGTTTACTAAACGAGTGATTCGATCTCGAGCTCATTTCGAGTCGAACACGAGCTGGCTCGCGACCAGCGAGCTGGATTGCCACCCCCTACATATCATTGTCCTAATTTATTTTGCTTCATAGAAGGAAATAATGCTTTATTCTAGATTTAAAGTATGAGTGTTAAGCAATGGAATTTTTTATTTTGAATTAGAGTAATGCACTGAATTACGTATGCCTACCGTGTACTTCGTATTTATATGGCGATCTATATCTATTATCAATGACAATGAATAGGGATTTATAATGTATAATGTTGGTTATTTTTTTTAATTCAAACTTTAAATTTAAATTTGATGTATTCCAATTTCAAATTTGAATTATTATTTTGACATTAAATTTTAAATTAATTAATTTTGGATTTAAATTTATAATTTAAAATTTCACCCTGGATCAGAATTTAAATTTAAATTTAATTTTAATTTTGGAATTCAAATTTAAACTATGTACTTAATTACTTTTGAAATTTAAGTTTAGATTTTAAATGCAAATTCAAATTAAATTTAAAAATTTAGATTTTAGATTTCAAATACAAAATATGAATTTGAATTCAAATATAAGATTTAAAATTAATTTTTTAATTCTAAATTCAAATTTTAATTTTACTTTTAAATTATTATTAAAAAATTAATGGTACAACTAAATTAAATAAAATTTAATACACTTTATACTAGTTTATAATAATTTAAAATGAAGTTTTTATAAATAAATTTTTATAATGGGTTAATTGCATACATGTCGCTGCAAATATGTCGAATAGCAAATATATTCCTACAAAATTTAACTTTTCATATTTATCCCTTTAAAAAATCACCATTATTCAAATCTACCCCTACCGTCCATCTCTGTTAGAAAAATTGAGTTAACCATAGGTTAAATACTTAACCTTGGTTAGATAAAAAAGTAAATTTACCTTTTTACCCTTTATATATTATAATTTTTAATATATTATTTAATTAATTAGATAAAATATTAGTTAATTATTTAATTAATTTAATTAAATTTAATAAATAATTAGTTAATTACCGCATGCAGCCGCGCCGCCAGCACGTGCAACTGCGTGAGGCTCCCGTCCGCGTCCATGTCGAAGCGAGGTCAAAGCTAGGAAGGAGATGACCGTAGAGATTTTTGGAGGGATATATTTGTAAGGGGACAAAAAAGTCATTTCACATCGAATCTGTTAAAATATAAACCGATTCCAAATGGTATTAACCCAGATGAGTAGATTTGAAGAACTTAGGATTTTTGAAGAAATAAATATAAAAAGTTGAATTTTGTAGGAATATATTTGCTATTTGACATATTTGCAGAGACCTGTATGCAATTAACCCTTTTATAATAGACAATATTTTTAACAAAAATAACTAAATGATTTATGGCCTTTTTTTTTTTTTTTTTTTTTATACAGTACTATACTATCTCCTATAGTATTTTTTTAACAGTATTATTTTCCACTGATAGGCTAAAGGCTAAATAGACCTCTTGGCTGGACTCCAAAGCCACTTAAATTTGCTTGGGCCAACTTTATTAGCCTAATTTGTCTCGAACCTTCTCCACACGGCCAATTTATGATAAGGAACACTCATTTTTGCTTGTTACAGTTTACGAGTCCTAAGGAGAAATGCACGAACAATATTTTCTGCTTGTTACAGCACTTGTCCAAATAACATCATATACTTTTAAGGCTAAATTACAAAAAATTTTCTTGTAATATTCCGCTTTTTCACTTTACCCTCGTGTCTTTTAAAAACTTACATTTTGCCCCCTCGTAATTACCGAATTGTCTTTAGGGATAACGGCGTTAACGGAGGAGGTAAATTGACGAAAATACCCTTACCTTATATCGGAGGGAAAAAGATAATGGAGCAAAGAGAAAGGGGTTTAGACTTATTTTCCGTTATTTTTGAAGGGTATTTTAGGTATATCTAATAATATTTTAAAAAAAACTGACGGCTCACTCACGGAATCGTGACGGCGGGAGTAAATGCATATTTTGATAATTACGAGTGGACAAAATATAGACTTTTAAAAGACAGTGAGGCAAAATAAAAAAAGTGGGATATTAAAAAAAAAAAAAAGTTTTTTATAATTTAGCATATTTTTAATTAGTCTTTTAAATTTTATTAAATAGTTGAACGAACAATCTTAGATAGTTGTTTTCGGTGCGTTGGTGGTTAGCTGGGGACTGAGAGGGCTACGAGGCTACGATTGCTTTATTTGACCGAAATAAGAGTCTACAGCATCCAACTGTACGAATTTTCGCACACGTCGGTTTCTCCCTCCTCCTCCTCCTCCGTTCCTAGCTCTAACCCAAACCCTACCTCCTTTTGGACCTACGCCTTTTTTTTTCGATCTCTACGATTTCCGACCACCGATCTATTAGCTTCTCTGAGGTAGGGAATTTTTTAAAAATAACCCTCTCCAATTTTGAAATTTGCAATCTAACCCTATCAAAAATTTTTTTGCAAAACTAACCCTACTTTTGCCACCTCGGCGCCACGCTGGGCAGACAACGTGAAGGCGCTGAAGCGATCAGCGCCTTCACAATATTCCTATGAAGGCGCTGAACCCCTCAGCGCCTTCATGCCAATGTTAAGGCGCTGAATGGATCAGCGCCTTCATAGGAATATTGTGAAGGCGCTGATCACTTCAGCGCCTTCATGATATATGCTGAAGGCGCTGGTTCATTCAGCGCCTTCAGCACATACTATAACCGCGTCGGGGACTTAGTCAGTTTTCGTGGAAAAATGGCTAAGTCCTCAGTGTAAGCCAAATATGGCTTCTCTGTAAAGACGCTGAGTGCCTCAACGCCTTTTAACTTAATGTTAAAGACGCTGGTCGGATCAGCGCCTTTAACTTAATGTTAAAGGCGCTGACCGCTTCAGCGTCTTCTTCACCGCAATAACCCCGCGCAGGCAGCAGTGTGCGGCACTTCATCTTCTTCATCTTCTTCATCCCGCAGACCCGCAGAGAGCTTGTGCCGATCTCGCCGTCGCATTGCCCCTCGCCGTCGCCTTCGCCGTCGCCGCCTTCGCCGTCGCCGCCTTCGCCTTCGCCGTCGCCGTCGCATTGCTCCTCTCTCACTGTGAACTGTGAGTTCTCTCTCTCTCTCTCTCTCTCTCTCTCTCTCTCTCTCTTTCTCTCACTGTAAGAGATCTTGATCTCTCACTGTGAGAGCTTCACTCTCTCACTGTGAGAGTGATCTCTCACAGTGAGAGAGCTTGATCTCTCACTGTGAGAGAGATTGATCTCTCACTGTGAGAGATCAAGATCTCTCACAGTGAGAGATTAGAGTTATCTCTCACAGTGAGAGAGCTTGATCTCTCACTGTGAGAGCTTCACTCTCTCACTGTGAGAGTGATCTCTCACAGTGAGAGAGCTTGATCTCTCACTGTGAGAGAGATTGATCTTTCACTGTGAGAGATCAAGATCTCTCACAGTGAGAGATTAGAGTTATCTCTCACAGTGAGAGAGCTTGATCTCTCACTGTGAGAGCTTCACTCTCTCACTGTGAGAGTGATCTCTCACAGTGAGAGAGCTTGATCTCTCACTGTGAGAGAGATTGATCTCTCACTGTGAGAGATCAAGATCTCTCACAGTGAGAGATTAGAGTTATCTCTCACAGTGAGAGAGCTTGATCTCTCACTGTGAGAGAGCTTAGCTCTCTCACTGATTAACCCCCCTCAAAAAAATAAAAATTTAAACGATAAGAACACAACTTATAATTTTGCTGCAAAGTCTATTTAAACAATACTGTAATTTAGGGCTAGAAGCACTGTGAACTCACTATGAGCTCACTGTGAGAGAGTAAACATCACTCTCTCACATGGAGAGAGCTTCCCCTCACAGTAGTGAGAGATCGCTCACTGTGAGAGATCCCCTCACAGTGAGAAGTTAAAAGTAGTATTTTGAAGTGGTTAAATTTTGTTTTGTAGTTGAAATGGCTACTAATCGCATGCCCATAAGTGTTCATTGGGATGGACAATTAGTTATCGATGGGAATGGTCCACGATATATCGGCGGTCAAAAAAAGTTAATCGCGATACCTTCTGATTGTACATATAGTAGGTTTGAGAGGAGAATGTATCGTTTAGTAAATTGTACAAGAGAACAATTTCGTTTAAAATTTACTATTGGTTGTCCTACGGTCGGTGGTGGATATTTAGCTCACGAAGTACTAGATGATGAATCATTGGAGGGAATGATCGGATTATGTGAACATCATGGTGTTGTGACGGTATACATTGAGAAAGAGTTACAACCGTCGGAAAATTTTGAACCGCAAGGTTATTACACGAGTATGCTCCACAATTATATTGATTTGGGTCCTTCCGCCAATGTAATGAGTGATCAACATATTCCACACGAAGGTGGTGTCAGAATGACAAGGTTAGAACAACAACCTAATAATTTTGTCATTTTGTCATTTAGCATATTATTTAAATGGACTTAAATATTATATACATTGCAGAGAAAGTGAGTATGACCCGATTGAGAGTGTTGTACCTTGCTCGTTTAGTAGTGTGCCACCAACGACCACATGTGTGGCACCTACGACCACACACACGCAAGCCACGACCTCACGCGGACACACGCAAGCCACGACCTCACGCGGACACCGCACGCATGCCACGACATCACGCGAACAATGCACGACCTCCCGTATTGAACCAAGGATGTCTCATTTACAACTAGAACCTTCTGATTGGGGGTAAGTACAAATATAAATTAAATGTTAAGTTTTAAATTAATGGCAATGTTGGAATTTTATGTTTACCAAATTTACAGGTTATCTAATTCCTATGAACATTGGAATCCACCTGCTATTAATGAATTTGATACGAATGTTGAGGAAGGAGGTGATAATGTTGACAGGGGTGGTGATAGTGATATTAATCATGAGGATTCACCAATCCATGATGATCTGAATAGTAGTGAGGATGACGAACCGGATGTTCCATTTCCAGATATAGATGAAAATCATGATGGAGGGTTAAATGATCTTGCAAATGCAATTTACACTCAAGTGGACAACCCACAAATCAGCAATGATTACGTAGACAATCCTGACGAGGAAAATGAATTTATTGATCATCCGGATCGTTTTCTTTCCGATACTAATTGGATTAATCAGTATGTTG
Organism: Tillandsia leiboldiana; assembly: GCA_029204045.2. NCBI lineage: Eukaryota > Viridiplantae > Streptophyta > Magnoliopsida > Poales > Bromeliaceae > Tillandsia > Tillandsia leiboldiana. The sequence goes on along the minus strand of CM055076.1, from coordinate 22,823,882 downwards.
TAGATCATACAGATCTTAATATTCGACAAATCAATACTGGTCGATTTACACAATTATATTTATCTTGTCTTAATATTTAATTATTTCTATCAATCATGTTACTAATATGTACATTGCTAATTGCAGATGGCAGATCACGAGGACGCGGGGCCAGTTGATGGGTCTGTACTGGTGGACCAGCATAGCCATAGGTCAGCCTTTATCACGACTGAGGTAAGAGATATAATTTTTTATTTTTTCAAATATTATAAATAAGCTGACTATATTTTATATGTAAGAGCTAACTATTTTTTATTTTTGCATTACAGGATTATCGTCCCGTCCCCTTCGCAGAGCACGGCCGCAAGATGAACCAGTGGGAGCTTGATCATCCAGGGGTACTCGACCTGCTTCGCCAGTCGGGATTCTACGGGTTATCCCGACTGCGACGGTTGGTACTCGATCAATCTCTACTGGGCGCTCTTGCCGAGAGGTGGAGACCGGAGACCCAGACCTTCCATTTGCGCCACGGTGAGATGACCGTCACACTCCAGGATGTGGCGGTCATCTCGGGTCTCCGTGTGCATGGTGCACCGGTCTCTGGTTCCACCCTCCACGACTGGCGTGCTCTGTGCATGGAGTTATTGGGGGCGGCGCCTGAGGAACTCAAGAAACCTGAGGTATCACTAGATTGGTTATATCGTGTTTTTCATGATATACCTCTGGATGCCCCCACCGGATTAGTCGCAGCTACCGCCCGCGCTTATATGCTATATCAGATCGGCGGTAGTCTGATGCCAAACCCCAGCGGATACAAAGTTCATCTAAAGTGGCTACCACTTTTAGCTGACTTTGCTATTTGCGGCGCTTATGCGTGGGGCGCTGCGACACTGGCGTATCTATATCGGGCACTAGCTGATGCCGCGAGGAACGGGAAGGCCGAATGCTGTTGTTTTGCTACCCTATTGCAGGTATAAAATCTGATTTTTGGATTTCAGATTTATCTTTATATTGGTAATATATATTTGTTTAATTCATTTAACCTGTTGGCGTCAATTTACAGATCTGGTCTTGGGACCATCTTCACATCGGCCGACCTACGCGCATCCTAGATCAGCCCGAGATGCTCGATCGACCCCTGGGTTGCCGGTAAGATATTTTTTTTCATAAAGTAGATTTTTGTATTTCAATTATAAATGCAACTAATATATATTTTTTATAATCTAGATGGGGCAACACTGGAGGGCTGCGTTACGGAACCAATGTCAAGACGTGTGACATTGAGTTCTACAGAGACGAGCTGGATCAGCAGCGAGAGGCGCAGGTATGTAGATCTTTTATTACATACTTTAAGTATGTAGATGTTTTATTCAACACTAATCATTTTGTCGATTAACAGGTTATATGGATGCCCTACACAGATCAGGTTATAGAGACATTACCTGATTTCTGTGTGCATGGCTCAGTGGTCTGGCGTGCACGGACAGTCCTGATATGCTTTCATATGGTGGAGATGCACGTGCCAGACCGAGTCATGCGGCAGTTCGGTCTCCTGCAGCATATACCTGTCAATGTGGAGTCCATCCCACGCATCACAGTACGTGGGCGTGCGGAGGAGGACTGGATAGCATTTCATGCTGACCACATTGAGAGGTGGTCCGAGAGGCTTGATCACATTTTTGATCAAGCCCCGGCTGCTGGTGATGACTCACTGCAAGCGGCATCCATATACATGGAGTGGTACTGGAGCATTACACGACGATGGATTTCTCATCCAGTACAGCGTCCTCCGCTGACTTTCCACCCTCGTGGACATATCGAGAGATCACTGGTATTAAAATTTATATATATAAATTTACTATATTCAACTTTCCTCATATAAATTTAATTTTAATTTCTAATTTATAATGCAGGCCGACACACTACGACATGTTCAAACCATTGTCGACCAGATTTGGCAGCACCCACCGCCGACTGATACTATTGTTCGGACTTTGAGAGAAATGAGCGGCGATATTCAGATGGTACTACAGCATGTACCATCTGAACCTACGGCCAGAGAGGCAGCCCGACCTTCAAATGAGGGAGCGACTTCGAGTCATCAGGTACCATTTAGCATAGAATTCAAATTAAGTTTTCAAATTCATATTAACAAACTAGTTACACTCTTTCAGGTGCCACGATCTTCATCTCCTACCATTCAGGCACCGATGACATTACCTTCATATGAGGGAGCCCGACCTTCCGATGAGGGAGCGACTTCGAGTCATCAGGTACCATTTAGCATAGAATTCAAATTAAGATTTCAAATTCATATTAACAAACTATTTACACTCTTTCAGGTGCCACGATCTCCATCTCCGACCATTCAGGCACCGATGACAGGACCTTCGACGTCAGCTTCGCTCCCGCCGCCAGTCCCACGGACATCATTTTCATCGACATATTCACGCCGTCGTCCAAGGTCATCATCGCAACAGGAGATCGAGCATATACCGTCACAGGATGAGGGTGGTATCATCGAGGAGCTCAATCAATCGGCAGCAGTCGAGCTTCTCGATGATATACCTATCATCGGCCTTGCTGTTCCCCGTGGGCGAGGGCGAGGGCGAGGGCGAGGGCGTGGACGTGGGCGTGGGCGAGGACGTCGAGGTCGAGGACGTGCTCAAAATTGAGCTTTTGAGTTCAATTTTTGAAAATTTTATTCTTTCATGTTACTTAACTCGATTCTGTGAATGAAATAATTGCTGGTTGATTGATCAATGTTATTTGTTGGTGTTTGTGAATGTATTTTGTCAAAGCTTGAACTTGTTGTACAATTTTGGAATTTTTTTAATGTGATGTTAAGTGTTGGCTGTGTGCCCAGCTAAAGGCGCTGAGCCATTCAGCGCCTTTAGTGTTCTGCACTAGAGGCGCTGAGTGGCTCAGCGCCTTTAGTGTAAATCACCAAAAGCGCTGAGCGACTCAGCGCCTTCAGTGTAAATTACTAAAGGCGCTGAGCCACTCAGCGCCTTCAGTGTAAATCACTAAAGGCGCTGAGCCACTCAGCCCCTTTACAGAGAAGCCAATTTTGGCTCACACTGAGGACTTAGCCATTTTTCCACCAAAAATGACTAAGTCCTCGACGCGGTTATAGTATATGCTGAAGGCGCTGAATGAACCAGCGCCTTCAGCATATATCATGAAGGCGCTGAAGAGATCAGCGCCTTCATAATATTTCTATGAAGGCGCTGAACCCTTCAGCACCTTCAACATAAGTCATGAAGGCGCTGAGCGGTTCAGCGCCTTCATAGGAATATTGTGAAGGCGCTGACCGCTTCAGCGCCTTCACGCTGGCACCCCTACGTGGCGCCGAGGTGGCAAAAGTAGGGTTAGTTTTGCAAAATTTTTTTTGATAGGGTTAGATTGCAAATTTCAAAATTGGAGAGGGTTATTTTTAAAAAATCCCCCTGAGGTACGTCGTCCTCCCCTCGATCATTCCATTTTTCTCCGAAGTTCTTAATTCTTCATTCCGATCCAAGGACATCATCGTTCTTTTTTGTAATTTCTTATTTCTTAGTTCGGATCCGTGGTTCGTTATCATTTTTCCCAAAGATTGCTGTTGATCACCTTTTCCATTTCCCTTTTTTTGTCTTTTATGTGATGGTAATTGGTGTAAAGATTCCGAATTCAGGATCGTTGCCCATTGTGATCGATTCATGAAATAGTTGCAAGCCAAAATTAGATAAACTGCAGAGAACGTTTGGAATGCGCTGTTGATTCAGAGAGGAGAACATTCTTTTTCCCTATTTGTGTTTTCGGGTCACCTTGTTGAAGGAATATAGTCACCCATCTTCAAAATCGAGCATTTGTTCTTATCTGAATGAATCTTAATTATGCAGTTTGATTCACCGCCATGGAGGGACTTTTTAACCTTCTGATTTGAATATTAGAATTTGGGAGTAAATTGATGATACTTGACATCTCTAGCTGTCCAATTTGATTTGTATAATGTGTTTTCATATACCATATTTCGTTGATCTCGGCATTTGATTTCTCCATTGTTTTGTGGACCTTTGTGTTTGTATTTGCATTATTTTATCTGAGATTGGGAAATCTTGATGTGAAAGAGAATTTGGAATTCTGTTTTTTTTTTTTTGTTCTTTTCATCTCAAATATTCATGAACAAGTAATATTACCATGTTATGTTTGTTAACTGCTAACTTTTGGTTCGTCTTTAAAGAAGTTGTTTAGATAAGATTGTACATGATACTGTGTCTTCCCTCTCAGCTGAAGATTTCAATACTACCTTGAGAATATGGAAGCTGTTGGATATAGTGTTCCTCATACCAAACTCTCTAGTTTTTGTTGTCAGCGAAATGCTTCAGAACTGTAAGTTCAACACACTCTGACTTTTTTATATGGAGTTCCAGTGTTAAATTGTTATCACTCCAAAGTCCTTATTTTTTCTTATGTTGGAGAAGCTTCTCTATTTAAAATAAAATAATAATAATGTAATTGCTGTATTTTTTTTTCCGTTAGTAATGTTTTATTCTATTATCTTCAGGTCTTGCTTCAGGACAAAGGCTTTTACAAGTTACTTCACGCCTAACTTGCGATACGCAGAAGAAAAGTTGCATAAATGTAATAAATCATTTGAATTAGTTGCATGCCTGTCTTATTCATGTACTAATAAAAATAGGCGTTTAGCCACAGCATGTTTGAACACACCTCATAAAAGGCGTCACCTTGCTGGCAAGACTTTGTCTTCAGCAGAAGCATATATTTTGGATGAAAATATCACCCGGGTTCCTTTAAATACTGCAAAAGAAAGAGTTGGCGTGCTGCTATTGAATCTTGGAGGTCCAGAGACCCTTCAAGATGTTCAGCCATTTCTGTTCAATCTGTTTGCTGATCCGGTATATGATTATGCACATTTTACATCTTACTTTTGACTGATGGAAGCTTTAATCTGTCTTATAAATCATTTTTTGGCCTTAGTTCTCTTAGTTTGAACAATAGGTTCATCAGTGTTACACTAATTCATTCGAAGAGTAAATTGAATAGATTTTAAATAAATGATTTTAAAAGGTCGAAGAAAGTATGCAAACATGTAATCTAAAAAGTAAGCTAACATGTAATCTTTTATTTTAGCCGATTTCTTTCTCTCTATCAGTAACTTTACTATCAATTGGTCCATAGGTGGTGTCTTCATTGGAACTTTTATTGTGTGGTAGCATATTATTACTAAGAGGATACTTGATTATCTTGATATGCAATTACGCAATTCTGCTTTCATGGGCTTTGCGTAATTATCTAATCATACAGAAAATACTTTTCTTAAGAGTCTAACAAAAGAGGGTATAAAATTTATCCAATCATGCCTATTTCACTTTCCATGTCTAATTAGTTGATAACATTAGTTAAATATGATAGAAAGGCATATCTTTGCGCGCCCCAAGGGCATGGGCTTGAGTTATAGGACAACCTCAATTGTAATCAAAGATAAGTTTTGCATGCTTTGACCATCCTAAAACATTATCTTGCTGGGAACCTTATGCATTAGAATACCATTTTCTGTTTAATTCTAAATTCTCTAATTTGATCTCATATGTCACAGGATATAATTCGACTTCCAAGGTTGTTCAGGTTTCTTCAAAGACCACTGGCCAAACTAATTTCTGTAGTCAGAGCTCCTAAGAGTAAAGAGGGTTATGCTGCTATTGGTGGTGGATCACCTTTACGAAGAATAACAGATGAGCAGGTCTATATCTCACTCCCCTGTTGTTCGTTCTGAATCAATCTTCCATTTCCTATCAGTTCTCATATGAAAAATAATCTTTTATCATCTGTGATTTTTCATTACAGATTGTACACTTCCTCTGGTTCTTATGATTATCTTGAGACTGTCATGATCTCCAAAATTGTACTACTTGTTAGGAAAATACTTGCTACCAACCTCCTTTTCTTACTTGTAACATATTTCAGGCGCATGCTCTGAAGGCAACTCTGGAAGAGAAGAATTTGCCTGTAAATGTCTATGTTGGCATGCGATATTGGCATCCCTTTACTGAAAAAGCCCTTCATCAGGTTAGTTATTTCAATATTTTCAACTTGAAATAATGAACGAAGTTTTGGTATTTGCTGTTTTTTCTTTCTGAATTAAACATCCAATTCTTCAAATTTTTGTTTTTTGTTTTATTCCCCTTGATTTGAACTTTTGTGGTTAAGTTGTAGTGAATTATTGCTATGTAGAATCTGCTACTTTCTGTTTTTAAGAGCCATTATTAATGTTTTAAAAAATTCGTTCTGAAAATTTGTATTTAGTTCCATCTCAAAGCCTGTATTGAAATCACATACAAGCATCAGGCTTCTTTAGGGAAGATGGTCAGCTAAATGTGCTCACATTCATTATGTATGTGATGAGTTTGGAAATTTGGTGAATATAATGTTTGCAATACATTTTTCCAAATGATGTTCATCATTGTAACATTTTTGTGGGGAAGAGTAAAAATGAGTAGAAAGTGATGCTAGTTCACATTTCTGATGAAACAAAGAAGTGGCATATTATATTATTTATATAGAAATCATACTGTATGACCTAATGACTAATAATAATTGTTTTGATCCACACATTATGACAGATAAAGAAGGATAATATTACTAAGCTTGTTGTTCTTCCACTTTATCCTCAATTCTCCATATCAACAAGTGGCTCAAGCATCCGTGTTCTTCAGAATGTCTTCCGGTAGAGAGCTACATTTGTTTGGAAGTCTTACTGTATTTTATTATGCGATCTATCTTGAATATCTTTTGTAATTTTTTTCTGCATACAGGGAGGATCATTATTTTTCAAGACTGCCGGTATCAATCATTGAATTTTGGTATCAGCGCAGTGGTTATATTAAATCAATGGCTGATTTGATACAGAAAGAACTATCAAGTTTCTCTAATCCTGAAGAGGTAATTCTATTTTTTCAGATGTACTTGCCAAAACTTTCAGCTTGATGTTTGATTTGTATGCTGTGATTGCTTGTAGTTTTTTGGTGAGAATAACTGGGCACAACCGTTGTTTCTATTTTTATGTGATGAAGCTTAATTCATACTAAATTATTATTCTGCATGTAAGAGTCTATTCCTGAATGGACTGCGAAATGGTGCTTCGCAGAGCTTCTACAATTATTTTGGCTGAAACGAACCAATTTCAGCCGGTCCTGATTAGAAACAAGGGTACTATTGATATTGTAGCGCAAAACCATTCTTGTTTCAACTGCAACAAGTTCATTTTTTATTGAAACCGGGGAGTTAGTAAACTGTGAAGAAGACTGGGGAAGTTAATTTCTTTCAATTCTCATTATGGGCTCTCCTTTTTATAGGTTATGATATTCTTCAGTGCGCATGGAGTTCCACTTAGCTATGTTGAGGATGCAGGAGATCCTTATAGAGATCAAATGGAGGAGTGTATCACCCTGATAATGGATGAGTTAAAATCCAGAGGAATCTCCAACAACCATACTCTTGCTTACCAGGTATTGGAGATGTGTTCGAGATCTATACTATTGTTTTGTTTCATGTACTAAAGCATAGTCTTTACTTTTCTCGAGATTTTAGTATTTACAACACCACAAAAAAAATAAATAGCCTTAAAGAAGTATTGATTTTTAAAGGGCTAAGCAGATAGCCTTATCAGCAAGGATTTAAGTGCCGTGGCACCGGGTTGTGCAGAAAACTTGCCGGCACGGTACGGCACGGTGCGTGCCGAGCTGTGCCGATGAGTGCCGGTCACAAAAAATACATGCGTGCCGACACATAATGGCATGAAATATTTATTTTCTTTAGCAACAAATTTTTTTAATTGCTTATTATGTGTCTTTATCAAATATTTTGAACTTTATTGAGAAAATTATTTAGTAAATTTAAGAAAAAAGGGTTTTGAATTGTGCCATCGACACGGGAGTTGTATCGTGCCGGTATCTTGTTGGCACGGTACGGCACGGTGGATATGCCTGTGCCGATGGATACTTAAATCCTAGCTTATCAGTTGCAATTTTTTGAACATTGTTACAGAGCCGAGTTGGCCCAGTTCAGTGGCTGAAGCCTTACACTGATGAAGTTATAGTTGAGCTTGGTCAAAAAGGTGTAAAGAGTCTCCTGGCTGTTCCTGTGAGGTATGCATTAAATGCGACCATCTTTCATTGGTCTAATGCAATCTTTAGCTCATTTTACTTGTTTCCCCAACATGTTGCTTATTTTAATCCTGTCGATTTTTCTCACTCTACTATGCATTATGTATAGCTATAGAAATTTTGCTAATTCTGGTGATGACGAAATTGACCCAGTACAATAATTTTCTACATAGCTTGTTTAGTGCATATCTCTGATATTGACTTCTATCGTTGTCGCCCTGCTCTTGTTTCTGGAGAATTTGGCGGTCATTCTAGGACTCTTTACTTTGCCATCATCTGGTTGGAATTTAAGTTCCCATGTTGATAGTGTTCAAGAAACTACACTAACTTCAAGCAACTATTACTGCTTCCATTCCATTTGTGGATTTATTTGTAATAACGCCATTACTGTTTTGTTAGCTTCCATTGGCATCTAGAACAAAAGTAATTAATTTAGTTTTCTTGAACAAAAGACCTTATTCTGTTTGAGCATGCATACAGTTTTGTGAGCGAGCATATTGAAACCCTGGAAGAAATCGACATGGAGTACAAGCACTTGGCTTTACAGTCAGGCATCAAGAACTGGGGCAGGGTGCCCGCTCTCGGCTGCACCTCTACCTTCATTTCTGATCTAGCAGATGCAATCATCGAAGCCCTCCCCTCTGCCTCTGCCATGATCACCCACGATGACAGCACTTCCACGCAATCCGACATGGACATTGTGCAATACATGATCAAAATGCTCTTCGGATCAATCCTGGCTTTCGTTTTGCTTTTCTCACCTAAACTACTCTCCACATTCAGGAATTCTATGTTATGACCTTCTTATTTAATGGGGCTATATTTTACCGTAGGGAAGATTACAGCAGCTATAATTTAGATTGTAAGAATTTCCCAGGATTTTTGAGTCACAATATACAAAGGTTGCGAGTGCAATACAATCCCTTTTTCGGTTAGTTTGTAGAATGGAATGATTGATACAATGTAACTGACCTTGTTGGAAAGAACCATCCGTCAATAATGTTACTATTTAGGGTTAATTGCATACTGCTCCCTGTAAATATGTCGAATAGCATATATATCCCTACAAAGTTCAACTTTTCATATTTATCCTTTCAAAAGTTCTAAGTTATTCATATATATTCCTCTGGTTTATTATCGTTAGTTCACTGTTTATTTTTTAACCGATTATGTGTGAAATGATAGTTTTGTCCTTTAAAAAATGTCTCTCTAAAAAATAATGCAGAAATTTCTGGAAGGGTAAAAAGGTAAATTTATCTCACTAACTAACCAAGATTAAGTATTTAACCTATGGTTAACTAGATTTTTCTAACAGAGATAGATGGTAGGGATATATATGAATAACGTTGAATTTTTGAAGGGATAAATATGAAAAGTTGAACTTTGTAGGGATATATCTTCTATTCGATATGTTTACAAGGAGCCGTATGCAATTAACCCTACTATTTAAGTGTGTTTATCACTTTATCTATGGTGCTGTTGGATTCCAATGTAGGAAGCTCTCAGTTTGTACATATATTTGATATTTTCTGTACGTAAAAATGTATGAAGAGCCCCTTATCTACTCGCCGTTTTGAAATAGTCCTCATCTATTTTTCTTAATAATTGACACCTTCTCAACTGGTAATTCTCAGTGCATAACATAGATGGAAACCTAGGTTTTCTTTTAATCCTCAGTGCAGAACATATGCTGCTCTGTTTCTATTTTTTAATGCAGGGAAGCATGAATAGCCTAGAGTGTAGCTCAAGTAGTCTCTCTTAAGTATTCTGTATAGGTTTATTAAGTGTCATCGGATTGTTTTAGGATTCTTCTAGCTAACTCTCCAATTTTTCTTCAATTTTTGGAGGGTTTTACTAGTGTTTAATTTGGATTTTGTATTGGAATTTGATTTGTAATTATTTTCTTTACTTATTTCAAATTTCGTCCATTTGTGGGGCTTTTAGGGTTTAGTCCGAATTTGATTACTGATTTGTGGTTTTCCCGATGTTCGACGGTTCTAGGAGAGATTAGATTTTATTTTTCTGAAATTCCGTAGTTGAGTTTGATTCTTGCGTCGAAGATTTTTTTAGTATCTTTAATTTGTTTTGTTCAATTTTTACCTTAATGTGGGAGTTCTGGAAAAATAAATTATATTTCCTAGGTATTTGATATTTTTTATTTTTAGTAATAAGAAAGAAGCACTAGATTAACAAACTGATATCGTGCTGAAAATATGCTACGTGTTTCTAAACATCATCCTTGACGGCCATGTAATTTTTAAATTATGAAGTTTAGAAGCAGAAACAATACGAAGATAAGTTTCTTTTGTTAAGTAGGATGTGCCCTTAGAGGGTAGATTTGATAATTAACATTGCACAAAAGAGTTTGTATCTATTGCTATGTTGGAAAGTTATAATGTGTTTGCTAGCCTCAAAATTAGAAAAATATGTTTAAAAAGTTTTTAACAAGAGATGAGACAATTTTAATGAGAAAAATAGTTAGTGTTTTTTCATACTTGTTTTTTGGTTTTTTTTGGCTAAGCTATCAAGGCCCTTTATTTGTGAGGAGTGAGCGTTATATTTGCAAATTTTGTTATTAGTTATAATGACCATATCAGTTTTTTTTTTTTCTCAAAAACTGATTTAGAGTTTAGATTGTTGGACAAAATAATAGGAACAACTGCTTGTTATAATTTTAAGGGGCAATTTTCTGTATATTCCTAAAATTTTTTTTGTTTTTAGATTTACCCCTGAAGGCTAATATTAAAACTACCTTTCTTACGTTCCAACTTCTTTCTAAAATTCCTCTGAAGTTAAACTCTGTTAGTGTACCGTTTGGAGCTGCCGTTATTTGTGTGAAATTACTATTTTGCCCTTTCAAATATACCCTTTTACTATAACCAATTTTTTTTTATGTACCCTTAAAATTTTCAATAATTTTGATAGATAGGGACAAAATAGGTATATCTGATAGTTTTCAACTCCGATTATTATTTAACTCTAGTTTAATCCTAGTTAACTTAACAAAGGAAAACGGTAGGGGTATTTTTAATAACGGTGGAACGTAAGAAGGGTATATTGAAAAGAAAAAAATAAGAGGGATAAATCAGATATTTCTTCAGATTTCAGGATATACAGACAATTATCTCTAATTTTAAAATATAGATATTTTACCTAACTAAGTAGCATTAAATCATTAACTTATAATATTGTGTAATGCTCTATTAATGTAGAAGCAGAATAAATAAGTTAATATGCTAATTAGTTAGTAAATCTGTCTGGGATTCTAGCATTGTAGGCATGGAAGCTAGGATCGTTCCTTGCAACTGTCATATATATATTCATTAGGTGCCATTTATGAAAATGATCCTCACCTGGGATGAATGATTGGCTAGGACATAAGACATAGAAATAGGGGTGGCAATCCAGCTCGCTGTTCGCGAGCTAACTCGTGTTCGGCTCGAAATGAGCTCGAGATCGAATCGCTCGTTTAGTAAACGAGCCGAACACAAGCTGAATTTTTCAGCTCGTTTAACAAACGAGCCGAACACGAGCTGGTCAGCTCGCTCGTGTTCGGCTCGTCGAATATATATATATATATATATATAAATTTTAGGTCATCAATTTTTTATAAATTTTAATTATTAGATTAAAATTTTAATTTTTAATTTTTTTTTTAATTTTATACCTAATAGTAGAAATGAAAATCAAATTTGTTGTTCGCGTATTTAAATTTTAGGTCATCAATTTTTTATAAATTTTAATTATTAGATTAAAATTTTAATGTTTTAATTTTTTTTTAATTTTACATCTAATAATAAGAATGAAAATCAAACTTGTTGTGTAGGAACCGCCTTCGTTAAATTGTCTTTTCGGAAATTCTTATTTTTTATTTACCCCTTTTAGTGGTCCGACGGGGGGTGGGTTAATAATTCTTTGTTTCTGGGCAGACCGTCTGGGCTCGCGGGTATTTTTAAGTGGTAGAGCTCGCGAAACGGGAAACGGTGGTGCGATCGGATTCGAATTCCGACCCCGGGATCTCCCAGAATAAATTTTTGAAGGTTACCAGCGGTTCCGGGTGCATCAAAGAGCGTGCGGGCGATCGGCACGCTTTTCGAGGTAAACCGGCGGGTCCGGGTGCATCAAAAAGCGTGCGGGAGATCGGCACACTTTTCGAGGTAAGTTGGATCCTGGTCCACACCCGATCGCTAAGATTTGAATTTGGGGATTTAGGGTTAAATCCCACTCCTCATTCACACCTGAACGATTAATTTACTTTTGTTTGGGGGTGTAGGGTTTTTCCTCACTCCTCATTTCCTGTGCGTTAGTTCCCCATCTGAGCGCGAGCGAGGAACCCTTTTTCCCCAACCTCTTCCCTCTAGCAGTCGGCGTGAAGAACCGAGGCATCGTGACGGGGAGAAGGAAGGGACGATCGCTTTTCCCGCGGGATCCGACAAGCGCGAACGGGACGATCCTTCTCCTTCATCCATTGCCGACAAAACCGAGGTGAGCGGTATTATTGTCTCTTTTTCGGTTTTCTTGATTACAGCGAGGGGAGGGGGTTCCCGAAATCCGGCCGTAGGTCACCCGACGCGCGCGGAGGGGGAGGGCGAGCCACCCGCAGGCAGGGCACCCGTGCGGGCTGGGCGCCGCGCGGGGCCGCCCGCGCATGCGAGCAGCACGACGCGCGGGGCCGCCCGCAGGCGGGGCGCCCGCGCGGGGCCGCTCACAGGCTGGGCGCCCGCGCGGGGCCGCACGCGCATGCGGGCAACACGCCGCGCGGGCCGGGCGCCGCGCAGGGCCGCTCGCAGGCGGGGCGCCCGCGCGGGGTCTGGCACCGCGCGGGGCAGCCCGCGCATGCGGGACGCGCGCCCGCGCGGCGGCGGCGACGTCCCGGGTCGGGCGCCGTCCCGGGTCCGCGCGCGCTGGTGGGCTGCCCATGCCTTCGTCCTCGCCCAGGGACGTCGCCGCCGCCGCCGGATCTGCGGGCCGCGTTCCGCGACCGACCGGGAGAGTCTTTTGTTCCATGGTCCTTATTTGGGGTTTCGAGTTACTGATTTCTTTGCGGCGGGTTCGTGTAGGTCCGGGGAACACACCAAGACGCTGAGGAATCGCGCGTTGATCACCGCACGAGACAGGTGGGTTTTTTATTTGGAGACTTAGCGTAGCACTTCCGACACCTGTAACTACTTCTATTTATGCGTTTAACTGTGCTAAGGTTGATAGTCTCTATGGTTCTTGCTACTTGGTTATATATGGTTGATAGTCTCTATGGTTCTTGCTACTTGGTTATATATGGTTGATAGTCTCTACGGTTCTCGCTACTTGGTTATATATGATATTCTCGGTTACTATGCTCGAGGCTGCAGCACGCGCACCCGCGGTTTGGCCACCGCAAAGGGTGCGCTTTTCCGGAAAAGTGGTCTATGACCCGTGTAAACCCACGAGGTGACGTAGTGGGGCCCCCGTAGGTGTGGGATTTTGAGGCGCCAAGGTGTGAGCGGTGCGACCTGTCGGGGTAGGTGCTCGACGTGGTCAGGTTTTGCAGGTGTTCGTGATTTTTCCCTCTTGGGAGGGTGGTTGCTCCGGATAGCCTTACGGTTGGCTTTACTACTTTTCCTGCTTTATTATTAGTATTATCGTGTCGCTGACTTCCCACTCCGTGATAGGTTCCTTCAGGGGTGAGAGCTAGGCGACGGTGAGGCCGAGTCAGGAGCTTTCGGGTCCTATGAGACCCCAGACTGTATTTTTTCTCTTTTCTGTCGCATTTCATTTACTACTTGTAGACTATTGTGTGGTTCTCGATACCCTCGTGGGGTCGGTGTGGATGTCGGTACTCTACTCTTTGGTTATGTGGATGTTGAGTTTATTTCTTATCTCTGTTCGGCCGTTTTTCAAAAGAAAAGAAAGAAAAAGAAAAAGGAATTGTGAAAATCGTTTTCAAAACTTGGGTGTCGTGTGGGCACCGTTTTCAAAACCCTGTGGATTTATGGATTTTATAAAACGGATTTCAAAACCTGAGTGTCGTGTGGGCACTGTTTTAAAAACTCTATGGATTTATGGTTTTCGAACTGTTTTTAGAAATCTGGATGCCGGGTGGGCACCGCTTTTAAAATTGTGGATTTATCCTTTCAAATTGGTCGGCCTTGAGAATGGTTCTGTTGTGTAAGTGTTGAGAACTGTTGTGATTGAATAAACTACTATGATTGCATGTTGTATTAGCCGCGACGCCGTGCATATACAGAGGAGACTTTGTCCGTTTGCAGGGTGATTCTGTGTATGCGGCGGGTCTGGGCACGCACCGGGGAAGAAGGAATTTAAAAAAAAAAAAAAATTGATACGCAAAACAAATCCTTTTTTTTCGTTGATTGTTTCCGCTGAATGAAACCCCCGGGGCGTGACAGATTAAGATGGTATCAGAGAGAATTCTTTAATCACAACAGTCAGTGTCCGACATCCACGGAGATATCACACTTAGCTTCAAATGAATGAAATGTGTAGGGCATAGGAGTGTAGAACGCGAGTGATCGGGGGGGGGGGGGGGGGGGGGGGGGGGGGGGGGGAATGTATAGATCCTTTTCTCTCGATAGGTGGTTGTTGCTTCTAGTGGAGTCTAGGGCTAACTTTTGTTGTGTGTATGTACAGACAATGGTCCGAACTAGATCGTCGGCTGAGGACACGGGGGCAGATGCGACGGCATCGACGGCCGCGGAGAACCAGCTCATGCGGCAACAACTGCGAGAGATGGCAGGGCAGCTGGCGACCCTCACAGATCGCGTGCGTCAGTTGACGCAACAGCAACCGGCCTCGACAGTGACGGTCGCTCCGGCCCCTCCGCAGGGGCCAACCGCACCGGCAACGGAACCGCAAGTGACGGGGGCCTGGGCAGGAGTGGCCCCTCCACCGGCTGCAGCAGCCGGGATACCATCAGCCCAGACCACGACGCCAGCAGCAACACCTGCGACAGCGCCTACGGGACCGGCGCCGGGGACCCTCGGCGGGGGTACCCTGGGAGAGACAGTGGTGACACCTTCCCCTGCCGTGGCCGCCGCCGCCACGGGGGAGGGGTCGTTTCCGCTGACTGAGCGGGACCGAGTGCGCGCCAACCTGGCCGACTTTAAGAAGTATGATCCACCCGTATTCGAAGGGGAGATGACCGATCCCTGGGTCGTCGAGAAGTGGGTGGGTACAATGGAAAAATTATTTGAAGACTTGCTCATGGAGGATTACGAGCGGGTTCCCCTAGCGGTCCACTTCCTAGAGGGGAACACCCGCTTATGGTGGAAGATGGTGCGCCCTGACCCCACAAAGGGCACCGTGCTCCCATCGTGGACTACATTCAAACAAGAGCTGTTCGGGGCTTTCTTCACCAACAACGTCAAAAAGAAACTGGAGGACGATTTGAACCACATCCAGCAGGGGAGCAGGACGGTTATGGAATATCAACGCGAGTTCGTGCGATTGGCCAACTGCGTCCCATTCGTCATAAGGGACGAGTCCCACAAGGCGCAACTTTTCGTGGATGGCTTGCGAAGCGACGTATTCCAGGTGGTGCAAGCAGCAGACTTACACACTTTTCAGAAGGTGGTCGACAGGGCCACCGTGGTGGAGCGCGGGTTCGCTGTTACGCGCGCCAGAAAGGAGGGCCCGGCTGAGCACGAGGACAAGAAGTGACAGCAACAGTACTATGGGGGAGGCTCTTCTAGTGGGAGCCGACCCCCCAAGCGGTGGAGACCACAGTCAGGATCTCGGAATGCACCTGCAGGAGGACCGAGGTCGGGGGACAGGCCTTGTGTGATATGCGGGGGGGGGGGGGGCACCGAGTGTTAGATTGCCCCTAAAGAAATGATCATTGTTTCCGTTGCGGCAAGCAGGGGCACTTTCGCCGCAACTGCCCCTTAGCCTTGGGACCAGCATCCTCTGCAGCTTCTACGCCTTCGCCACAGCTTTCAGGACGGGGGAAAGCTCCTATAGGGTCGACCTCTAGACCCCCTGCATCACGGCGAGAGGAGGATAGGCAGCCTCAACCAGGCGGGCGAGTTTACTCGATAACCCGCCAAGAGTCGGAGCCGCCGGAGGACGTACTAGCAGGTATTACTTCTGTTTCAAATTCCCGTGCTAGAACTCTTTTTGATACCGGAGCAACACACTCTTTCATTTCTCGTGACTTCGTGTTTGTGCATGGTCTCGGGGAGAGATCTCTCCAATGTCGAATGACGGTCCAAACTGCGGGTGGGCCTTTGGAGGCGGATAGCTTTGTGGCCGCCTGCCCGATAAAGCTGGGGCGACTACCTTGCCCTTGGGATTTAGTGGTAATTCCCCTGAAGGAGTATGACGCAGTGTTGGGCATGGACTGGCTCACGAAGTACCAAGCACTCATCGACTGTGAGAAGCGGCAAGTGCGACTACAAGAATCGGGTTTCCCTGAACACGTGTACCTGGCGTGCAAGAGCACCTCCTTCCCAGCGGTCATCTTAGCAGCACGGGCCAGAAGATTAGTGGAGGGTGGGTGTGTGACCTACTTGGCATCTGTGGATCTAGTCACCCGACCCCCGGCGACACTTTCAGACATCCCAGTAGTGAGGGACTTTCCCGATGTTTTCCCGACGGAACTGCCCGGGATGCCCCCGGAACGGGAGGTGGTGTTCCCTATCGAACTCCTGCCGGGCACGCAGCCTATCACGAAGGCGCCTTATCGAATGGCCTTCGTGGAGTTGAAGGAGCTTAAGGCGCAACTTGAAGACCTATTGGACAAAGGGTTTATCAGACCGAGTGTGTCGCCCTGGGACGTACCGGTACTCTTTGTGCGGAAGAAAGACGGAAGCCTGCGTCTCTGCATCGACTACAGAGGGATAAACAAGGTTACGGTGAAGAACAAGTACCCCCTGCCCAGAATCGACGACCTCTTCGACCAGCTACGGGGAGCGACGATCTTCTCAAAGATTGACCTGCAATCGGGTTACCACCAGCTCCGGGTTCGGAACGAAGATATTCCAAGAACCGCCTTTCGGACCCGGTACGGCCACTACGAGTTCACGGTTATGCCGTTCGGGCTTACGAACGCCCCCGCGGTATTCATGGATATGATGAACAGAATCTTCCGGCCCTTTCTAGACCATTTCGTAGTGGTATTCATCGATGACATCCTGATCTATTCACCCACCGACGAGGAGCACGAGGACCATTTGCGAACGATTCTCCAGACTCTCAGGGATCAGAAGCTGTTCGCTAAGCTCAAGAAATGTGAATTCTGGCTTCGCGAGGTGGGTTTTCTAGGGCACGTGATCTCGGCGGAGGGAATCACCGTGGACCCCAAGAAGGTGGAATCGGTGATCGACTGGCAGCCGCCGACTACGGTGACGGAGATCCGCAGTTTCCTGGGCCTGGCAGGATATTACAGACGCTTCGTCGAGGGTTTCTCGAAGATTGCTGCCCCTTTAAACCGGTTGACCAGGAAAGGGGAGAAGTTTGTATGGACGGCTAAATGCCAGGAGAGCTTCGAAGAACTCAAAAGAAGGCTAACCAGGGCACCAATACTTGTACTACCGGCACCCGGAGAGGATTATGAAGTGTACTGCGACGCATCAAGGATCGGCCTTGGGGGTGTGCTGCTGCAACAAGGAAAAGTAATAGCCTATGCTTCCAGGCAACTAAAGGATTACGAAAAGAACTACCCGATACATGATTTGGAGCTGGCCACAGTGGTCTTCGTTTTAAAGTTATGGAGACACTACCTCTTTGGTGTCCACTGTAACGTCTTCTTGGACCACCAAAGTCTTAAGTACCTGTTCACCCAAAAGGAGTTAAATTTGCGGCAGAGGCGGTGGTTAGAGTTGCTGAAGGATTACGATCTAACAATTCAATACCACCCCGGGAAGGCAAACGTGGTGGCAGACGCTTTGAGCAGGAAGGGGCAACTGGAAGGGGTGTCTGTAAGCGCGATAACTGAGCCGAGCAGCTTGATCGCGGAGTTCTCACGATTGAAGTTGGAGGTGGTACCAGCGGGCACAGTTGTGCAACTTTTAACCTTGATAGTCAAGCCGACGCTGTTCGAGAAGATTCGGGAAGGGCAACAGACCGACTCTCACTTACAGCTCGTACGAGACAAGATCTCCCCGAACCAAGAGAACGATTTTTCAGTGGAAGGCGACGACACCCTATGGTTCCGCGGGCGGATTTGCGTGCCGGATTCGTCGGAGTTGAAGGAGGAAATTTTGGCAGAGGCACACCGCGCCCCTTATGCGGCGCATCCAGGGGGTACGAAGATGTACAGGGACCTCAAGCAGACCTTCTGGTGGCCTAAACTGAAGGGGGATGTGACACGACATGTAGCTCATTCCATGGTATGTCAACAGATAAAGGCCGAGCATCAGTGACCAGCGGGAAAGTTACAGCCTTTACCGGTGCCAGAGTGGAAGTGGGATCGGATCACCATGGATTTCGTCATTGGGTTCCCACGTTCGCAGCAGGGGCACGACACGATCTGGGTCATAGTGGACCGGTTAACCAAGTCAGCACACTTCCTGCCCATTCATACAACATGGACCAGAGAGCGGTTAGCTCAAGTCTACATCAGCGAGATCGTGAGATTGCATGGAGTGCCGGCGTCGATCACCTCGGATAGAGACACGCGCTTTGTCTCGAAGTTCTGGCAGAGTCTACAGCGGGCCCTGGGGACCAAACTACAGTTCAGCACAGCCTTCCACCCCCAGACGGACGGACAGTCGGAGCGAGTGATTCAGACTCTCGAGGACATGCTTCGCGCCTGTGTACTTGACTGGGGGGTCGGTTGGTCACGGTACCTACCCCTCGTGGAATTCGCCTACAACAACAGCTACTAGGCCAGCATCCAGATGGCGCCCTACGAAGCCTTATATGGGAGGCGGTGCCGATCCCCGATCTGTTGGGACGACTTAGGGGAACGGAAGTTCTTGGGACCCGACCTAGTGGAAGAAACTGAAGAAAAAGTACGCCTCATCAGACAGCGCATACTGACCGCCCAGAGTCGACAGAAGAGCTACGCAGACCAGAGGCGCCGCGACTTGGAATTCCAAGTGGGGGAGCACGTGTTGTTACGAGTCTCGCCATCCAGGGGAATTAAGCGTTTCGGGCTGAAGGGCAAGTTGAGCCCACGGTTTGTGGGGCCATTCGAGATCCTGGAGCGCATCGGGCCGGTGGCTTACCGCCTGGCCCTACCACCAAACCTCGACCGAGTCCACGATGTATTCCACGTTTTCATGCTCCGGAAATACCTTCCCGACCCATCGCATATTCTAGACGTCTCTACTCTCTAACTTAAGGAGGACCTGAGCTTTGAGGAAACCCCAGTGCGGATCCTAGCAAGGGAAAGTAAAAAGCTGCGCAATCGAGCCATCCCCTACGTGAAGGTGCTCTGGAGCAACCATGAAGAGCGAGAAGCAACTTGGGAACTGGAGTCAAAAATGAGGGAGTGCTACCCAAATCTCTTCACCGCGACCCAGAGTTGAGTTTCGGAGACGAAACTCGTTTTTAAGAGGTGAGTGGTGTAGGAACCGCCTTCGTTAAATTGTCTTTTAGGAAATTCTTATTTTTTATTTACCCCTTTTAGTGGTCCGACGGGGGGTGGGTTAATAATTCTTTGTTTCTGGGCAGACCGTCGGGGCTCGCGGGTATTTTTAAGTGGTAGAGCTTGCGAAACGGGGAGCGGTGGCGCGATCGGATTCGAATTCCGACCCCGGGATCTCCCAGAATAAATTTCTGAAGGTTACCAGCGGTTTCGGGTGCATCAAAAAGCGTGCGGGCGATCGACATGCTTTTCGAGGTAAACCAGCGGTTCCTGGTGCATCAAAAAGCGTGCGGGAGATCGACACATTTTTTGAGATAAGTTGGATCCCGGTCTGCACCCGATCGCTAAGATTTGAATTTGGGGCTTTAGGGTTCAATCCCACTCCCCATTCACACCTGAACGATTAATTTACTTTTGTTTGGGGGCGTAGGGTTTTTCCCCACTTCTCATTTCCTGTGCGTTAGTTCCCCATCTGAGCGCGAGCGAGGAACCCTTTTTCCCCAACCTCTTCCCTCTAGCAGTCGGCGTGAAGAACCGAGGCATCGTGACGGGGAGAAGGAAGGGACGATCGCTTTTCCCGCGGGATCCGACAAGCGCGAACGGGACGATCCTTCTCCTTCATCCATTACCGACAAAACCGAGGTGAGCGGTATTATTGTCTCTTTTTTGGTTTTCTTGATTACAGCAAGGGGAGGTGGTTCCCGGAATCCGGCCGTAGGGCACTCGACGCGCGCGGAGGGGGAGGGCGAGCCACCCGCAGGCAGGGCACTCGCGCGGGCTGGGCGCCGCGCGTGGCCGCCCGCGCCTGGGGGCAGCTCACCCGCGCGGGTCTGGCGCCGCGCGGGGCCGCTCGCGCATACGGGCAGCACGCTGCACGGGCCGGGGGCCGCGCAGGGCCGCCCGCAGGCTGGGCGCCCGCGCGGGGTCTGGCACCGCGCGGGGCTGCCCGCGCACGCGTGCAGCGCGCCCGCGCGGGGTCGGGCGCCGCGCGGGGCCGCCCGCGCATGCGGGCAGCACGCCGCGCGGGCCGGCCGCCCGCGCAGGGTCTGGCACCGCGTTGGGTAGCCCGCGCATGCGGGCAGCGCGCCCGCGCGGGGTCGGGCGCCGTGCGGGGCCGCGCGCGCTGGTGGGCAGCCCGTGCCTTCGTCCTCGCCCCGGGACGTCGCCGCCGCCGCCGGATCTGCGGGCCGCGTTCCGCGACCGACCGGGAGAGTCTTTTGTTCCGTGGTCCTTATTTGGGGTTTCGAGTTACTGATTTCTTTGCGGCGGGTTCGTGTAGGTCCGGGGAACACACCAAGACGCTGAGGAATCGCGCGTTGATCACCACACGAGACAGGTGGGTTTTTTATTTGGAGACTTAGCGTAGCACTTCCGACACTCGTAACTACTTCTATTTATGCGTTTAACTGTGCTAAGGTTGATAGTCTCTATGGTTCTTGCTACTTGGTTATATATGGTTGATAGTCTCTATGGTTCTTGCTACTTGGTTATATATGGTTGATAGTCTCTACGGTTCTCGCTACTTGGTTATATATGATATTCTCGGTTACTATGCTCGAGGCTGCAGCACGCGCATCCGCGGTTTGGCCACCGCAAAGGGTGCGCTTTTCCAGAAAAGTGGTCTATGACTCGTGTAAACCCACGAGGTGACGTAGTGGGGCTCCCGTAGGTGTGGGGTTTTGAGGCGCCAAGGTGTGAGCGGTGCGACCTGTCGGGGTAGGTGCTCGACGTGGTCAGGTTTTGCAGGTGTTCGTGGTTTTTCCCTCTTGGGAGGGTGGTTGCTCCGGATAGCCTTACGGTTGGCTTTACTACTTTTCCTGCTTTATTATTAGTATTATCGTGTCGCTGACTTCCCACTCCGTGACAGGTTCCTTCAGGGGTGAGAGCTAGGCGACGGTGAGGCCGAGTCAGGAGCTTTCGGGTCCTATGAGACCCCAGACTGTATTTTTTCTCTTTTCTGTCGCATTTCATTTACTACTTGTAGACTATTGTGTGGTTCTCGATACCCTCGTGGGGTCGGTGTGGATGTCGGTACTCTACTCTTTGGTTATGTGGATGTTGAGTTTATTTCTTATCTCTGTTCGGCCATTTTTCAAAAGAAAAGAAAGAAAAAGAAAAAGGAATTGTGAAAATCGTTTTCAAAACTTGGGTGTCGTGTGGGCACCGTTTTCAAAACCCTGTGGATTTATGGATTTTATAAAACGGATTTCAAAACCTGAGTGTCGTGTGGGCACTGTTTTAAAAACTCTATGGATTTATGGTTTTCAAACTGTTTTAGAAATCTGGATGCCGGGTGGGCACCGCTTTTAAAATTGTGGATTTATCCTTTCAAATTGGTCGGCCTTGAGAATGGTTCTGTTGTGTAAGTGTTGAGAACTGTTGTGATTGAATAAACTACTATGATTGCATGTTGTATTAGCCGCGACGCCGTGTATATACAGAGGAGACTTTGTCCGTTTGCAGGGTGATTCTGTGTATGCGGCGGGTCTGGGCACGCACCGGGGAAGAAGGAATTTCAAAAAAAAAAAATTGATACGCAAAACAAATCCTTTTTTTTCGTTGATTGTTTCCGCTGAATGAAACCCCCGGGGCGTGACATGTTGCTCGCGAGCCTGCTCGTGTTCGGCTCATTAATAAACGAGCCGAACACGAGCCGAATTTTTCAGCTCGATATTTAAATGAGTCAGCTCGTATTCGGCTCGTTTATTAAACAAGTCGAACACGAGCTGACCCCAGCTCGCTCGTGTTCGGCTCGTTGACACCCCTACTTAGAAAAGAGAGCTGGTACATTGGGATGGGTGGCATACGAGAAATCTATTAAATCTAAGCCAATTTTAATTTCAAAAATCAAACATGTATTGCATACTTCAACTATCTCTCCCTAACGTTTAATATTTAGTTAGCTTAATAAAAATATACTCTTATAAATTATATGTTGTCTCTTTATTTTTCTCTCAACTTAGTTTTTTATAGCAAACCTCTAATTTTGAGTTAGAAATACAAGCTAGTTATGTTAGTTATGTGATAATCATACGCTCATAGTTTGTTATTTCAGTTTGCTAGCCTAAACTTCTAATAAATAGTTCGTTTTGTGAGTACATATGCTGGTTGTGTGTTGAATCATTTCTTGCTATTTAGCTAGCAAATTTTTCTCGGCTAACCCTCTAATACTGAATCCGTTAAATAAAAATATGCGTCGGTGATGTGCTAAATCATATTTTTACTCTCTAAATTATTCGTCTTTTCTTGTAAACCTCTATTTCAGTTTGATTGAATCAAATCTTCTTGCCGATTAGCTCAATTTGCTATTTATAAACCTTTAATTTTCAGCTAATTTGATGAATATATATTCTGTGTATGTGCTGAATCATATCTTGCTGTCTAGTTAGTCATTGTGTTCTCATAAACCTTTCACTTAAGCCTCCAACAGTCAGTCGATTTGATGGAAATATATACTGTATGTTTGCTGAATCATATCTTGTTTAGTATAGTTTGTTGTATTAAACCTCTATCCTTCAATTAGTTTGATAAAAATACATGGTAGTTAGTAATCATAATTGCCAGCTACTTTGTTCATTTTGCTCCTTAAAAACTGTGGCACAACTTCCATCTACCGCATCCACCATGCATAGAGGATGCATCTTTTGTGTGAGCCAACTTTAATTTCTAAAATCAAGAGTATATTCGATACTTCTTGCTCTCCTTAATCTCTAATTTTGACCTATTTTAAAGATATTATATTTTATATGTTTATGTTATATGCTGGATCACTAATTTTCTATTAAGTTAGTTTATTCTTTAGTAAACTGTCTTATTATGATTTAGTATACATGCTAGTTATGCGGTAGTTATGCTTTTGTGGCCTGTTATTTCATTTTGCTCTCCCAAATGAGTATGGTAGCTAGTTATAGGCTGCATAATTTTTTGTGACCCAGCTAGCACATTTTGCTCCCCTAAACCTAAAAATATTCTAGTAATTTGATAAAAATATATGCTGATTATGTGCTAAATCATATTTTGCTCTTAAATTTTGTTCTCTCATAAACCTCTAAAACTAGACATAATTTTTTCTCAATTCCGAAACTACATTTGCAGTTCAATAATTATGGAGATCTTTAACAATAATTAGGAAAGTTTTAATTCAGATACAAAGAGCAATGCTACATGTACACCCCAAAAGTAGGATTTTTCTTGTAGTTATTGCATTTGAGTTTGGTCATATTTCCCAATTGATTTGAAATTGGGCACAAGTTCCAATGATCATTTTCTTATGAAGATTTCTTTTCTAATGAGTTTGATTTTTTCTTTTTAGCTTTTGCGGAAAACATAGTCACTTATTGTAGTTAGATTTATTTTGTTGCTTCATTAGCCTTTGTTCTTTTTCAATGTTTCCCAGACTTTCTCATGTGGAAAACATGCTCATCTTTCGAGGAATTGTTATTCTTTTATTTTTCCGAGAAACTATGAACGCAATGTTTGGGAACTGAACTTGCAACCTAAAGTATTGGGTTCTAAACTTGTAATATCCCTTATAGTGGGTGGTACAACCACTGCATTAAGTTGTAACTTGTACTTTAAAAATGCCTACTTTCTGTAACACTCATTATTTTCCATTCTCATTCTAGTCTAAGTGAATTCATCCCATATTCACTCTCTGAAATTGAACTTTGTCTTTCTTCTCTTCACCTATAGTAAATTACTAATTTCATCAATGCTACTAAAAATCAAACAATTGCTATTTTAATTCGTGAATATTATTATTTTTATCCTTTCCTGAATATCTGATTATGTCGAATGCATTTAAGAGAGCTGTTTTGCATGTGGAGGGAAACATACAACTAATATTTTCTATGGATAATATCTAATATACCCAGCAAAAGTTCAAAAATATCTAATATACCACTGGTTGACCAAAATGCCCTTATTGATTTCCAAAAATATCTTC
The DNA here is from genome assembly GCA_029204045.2 of Tillandsia leiboldiana. NCBI lineage: Eukaryota > Viridiplantae > Streptophyta > Magnoliopsida > Poales > Bromeliaceae > Tillandsia > Tillandsia leiboldiana. Next base: position 22,799,269 of record CM055076.1, on the reverse strand, counting down.
AAATATCCCCAAATCTCTTGGGTTTACTAATAGGATTTGGAGTTTAGAAGGGTATTTTGGTATAAGGCAAATTTGAATATTTTGAATAGTAGTCAGGGGTAAATAAGCAAAAGCCTCTATTTTCTATTATTTTTTGGTTGTTGAGACTTTTCTATGCATTTGCTATGGGGAAACTTGCAGGTGATCAATGACTTAGCTAAGATAGGCTTGATGGTTATTGATTCCGTAACTTTTCTGGGAAAAAGTAATACGATCGGGCTTGAAAATCATGTCACAAGTTTCGTTTCTAATACTATGGTCCATCTATAATTCCTACAATTTTGTAATGTATGATTTTTATAGTGAAAATGTCTCTAACTGTGATGGATTGGAAATGGACTAATTGCTTCCCTTGTTGTAAAGTAAGGTGATCGATTAGCGTATTTAGTTTTGTAGATCTCCAAAATGTTTAAAGGATAAAAAAAAGTCGGATGGATTAGTATGGTGAATTTTGTTTAATCAAAAGGGTTAGCGAGCCATGACACATCTGTGATCACCATTACATGAAGATTTCGAACATTGCAATGTGGATTTGCTTCTAAGAGTTCTATTTTTAAAAACAATAAAACATTCAGGTAATGTTGTCTTGTGTTTGGCATGGACAACGTGTTTGGCATGCTTTCTTTTATTCATGATAATTTTTTGAAAGATATAAATTTTGCAATAAATTAATTTATTACTTTTTTATAAGATGCTGATATTATCTAACTACTATCATTTTTAGGAACTATAGCTTAATTATGTTAGAGAAGAGTCACTTGATGTTTGAAGTGTAATGTTCAAATGATCTGTTTGATCATCTTTTTTGCATATACTAATATCTATTAAAGAGCATTGCAGTTATTAACCTGTGGTTGATTAAAATGTTTGGCCATTTTTATATTGGAGATTAACTCAAATTATATGTTCTTTTGTCAAAATTCATCAATGAACAGAATAGTAGCCTCCGGAGGACTTGAGATTTTCTTCTTCATTGTCAAAGTATGCGAGTTATTTGGACTGTAGCAAGTGGCAGTGCATTAGCGAGTTATTTGAACTTGAACATTTAGGTGGCAGGAACTGAGAGTCAAAAATATCACACTTTGCGGTCTTGAATAATGACATTAGCTATGTTTGAGACGTCAGTTAATTTGTTCAATTAACTATTCCTAAATATGCTTTGTGTTGGAGATAATTTGTAACTAGATTCCTAGTTTTGATTACTATATCTATATGTTACCTGAGAAGCTTGAGGTAGAGTTTCTTATACGAGACCTCTAATGTTTTTGTTCTTTGGTCATTTCTGCTCTGCTTATTTGATACGAGTTGAGTCCCAAAAGTTAATTTTACCATTATATGTTAAAACTGATTTGTGGATGTATCTGTTAGCATGTTTTATTCTTTAGGTTTATTTGCTCTATTCATATATTGCAATTCTCTTAGGTTGTAGCTTAGCGTAGAAGATAGAGTTTAATCACTTTCATGGATGCAAGTTAGACATTATTGATTCGTTAATATGATTGTTTGTATCTGCAATTCGGAGGACGTAAACAACTACCAAAAAAATTAGGTGTAGTCTTTTGGTTTGAGCTCTGATGTTTTTTTTTATAACATTACGTGTTAAATCAAGTGTTTCGTAGTGATTGAGTGGAATTTTTTATTTTTTTTTTCTTTGATCCTGAGATGATATCATGTAATTATTTGTTGCGATCGATGTTGAAGAACGAGTCTTACATATTTGCAATTGTGAATGGAGCGTGGTTGCATGAAAGTAATTGATATTGTAGTGTTGATTGAAGATGCCTAGTATTGAAAAGACTTAATTGCTTAATGTACTAAAGATTCCACGATTCAAGTACTTGTACAGTAGATGTACTAAAAATGTTATACTTGAGTATCTTGCTGAATAGGAAAGGCCTTGATTTGTAAGGATTGAGCTTTATACTTGGTAAATTTTTGCTCTAGTAAGATAGTGGATGGTTGCTTGAGAAATGATTTAGATGGCTTCAATACCTGCGGCAAAAACCACAATGCACATCATGAAAATTAATTTTTTTAAGTGGCAGGTGCCTTTAGAGGGTATGTACTGGCCATATATAATTAACATTGCACAAAACTATGACAATAGACTTGACAAGATAGAATAGATGTTTGTTTAGTAGTAGAATTACAAGTCTTGTATATTGATAAAGATGTGTTGGTTTCGTATTCTCTTAAGGAGGATAATTGAGTTTTTTGAGTATTTTGATTCACAAAATTTTGAATCTATTTTTGCAATTGAAAATTTGAATTGGGTTTTTAACTACTCTGATATTGAAAATTTTTGAGATGGAATTCATTTTGAGTCTAGAGGATGAAAAATTGATCTTGTTGTATTATATGGATGACGAGTGACATTGGGTCCTTGTACTAGAGGGACTTCTTGTTAAACCTTCTTCGTTGCTTGTTAAAACCCTCCAAAGTACTTTCAAACGTAGCGAAGGCTCCAAACTTTTTAGTTTTGTATAGATGGTTACAGCCAAAAGTTGGAGAAAAAGCTAAGCTGAATAGGTACTAAAACCTGATTTGATCCTATCCGTTTTCGCAATGTCATTTGTGGCATTGCTTTCTAGATTGGTGAAGGTTGGTATAGTGCCCATTTGGCTTAGTGTGAGATTTAAATTTTGCCTCTGCTTTCAACTACATGAATCTCTACAAGAGCGCTTTGGAAGAAAATGTCTGGAGCTTATAATTATTTAGAGCAGAAATATCAATTTGGAGCTTTGGTTTTCTTCTTCAGAGAAGTTGCTTGGGGAACAAAAAGTAGTTACTTGATAGTTTCTAAGATATGTGGAGTCTAAAATATGATTGAGGGCGTTCTTCAGGATTCTCTTCAAGTGATGATTTTCTTCAAGTGATGATTCTCTTCAAGTGCAAAACAAAGGAGAGGAAAGAAAAAGAAGGGGGAGAACTCCCAACGGGTGTGAGAACTACATCAACACGTAGTTCTCAGTGGGTACCGCAACCAAGCCCGACGGTCTGCCCACTAAGTCTACTAGAGGCATAAGATAACAATGCAGTAAAAACTGAACAAGAAAAGCTGGAGATACTCTACAGCTACCATGCCTCTATCTAAATGCTCAATGGGTGATACAGATGAAAAGATATGCAACTACTCGCACCCAATGTGCTCAATCGACCCAATCGAACTGACTGCCTCATAGGGTCCAGTCAAGTCTGTGCCTACCTACTGCCAGTACATCCACGGAGGACTGGACTTACGTAGGGCGTCCATGACTGCCAAAACTGGCCCAGCCAGAAGGACTGCGTCCGTGACTGCCTAAAAAAGGCCCAGCCAGAGGAACAGCATCGACAAGTCGCGATACGAAAGAACAGGCCCACTCCGGACGGGGCACTCGAGGGGCGCGACCCCACCGAGGAAAAAGATATCCGCGCATCTCTGTCGAGCTCAAGGTGGCTCATGCAGACTATAGTCAAAATCCACGCTCACTCTCAGAACGGAAGGACTCAGGATCCTCAAACATCTCGCACGACGGTCGGCGTACTCTCGACGACTCAGCTAACCAGCTCTCACGAATCTCGAGACACTAGCGAACACCACCGGCTCGTGGCAATAAACTCACTGGCTGGAGATACTCCACAGCCGGGATCGACCCACAACTCAGGACTAACAAAACTGGTCGGACGACACTCAACGACCCGTGACCACCGCCTACCCAAACGGTTCCCGACAACACTGACCGGAAGACACTCAACGGTCCGGGATCACCGTCTACCCAAACGGCTCCCAAAACACCAACACTGGTCTAAACTCAGCTATCAGACTCCATTCGGCCCCCAGGCATGAGTGCAACAATATCCCACAATAACCTGACCACTCGGCCCACTACTCGGGCGAGGCAACACTATGTCCAGGAAAGATGCAAAGTGTGGGATGTCTAAAACATAAAAGAACCTAGCCCAAGTGAAGGTTCTCTACCAGTCTGGTTAAACATGCATCATATGACGGGGTGCTATGTCAAGTTCCAATAATATCCTTTAAATAACTGAAATCATAAAATAGGGAACATTAATAGACATGATCTCTACATCCTCGAAAACATATACCCTAAATCGAGCAGGCATCAATCCACATGATCTAAATCATTTCACATGCTTACATCTCAATCTTATAGGTTGTACAATAAATCATGCATGCTAGCAGTCACAGAGGGCAATACTCCCATAGGTAAGCTTCTATTGATCACAATCATAAATATTTATCCAAATCTTGCAAGTTTCCAATAGGCATAACATGAATAGCATAACTTGTAATTTCTCAAACAAATACTATTACTAAGCTTACATCTCAACCAAAAGTTGGTACACTATTATGCATGCATTCTATCATATAGAATTAGAGAACCGTCCACCGGTTCTGGAGACGAAGCAACCAACCTGAATCGCTTTTCGCAGGCAAAGCCGAAGTCGGTGAAGTGCGCAGTCACTCACTAACAAAATCCGCAGAAATTGCACCCTCGGTACTCAGTCGCACAAGTCTCTGCTCAAACCAACATCACATCCACAACACACTAATCAATACCCCACACATACAAAACAGCGCTTGCTGTTTTTACAGTCCAGCAAAGAGAAAGGGGATTTTCACCTGCGTGCAGTCCTCTGAAAAATCCAGAAAAATCACAGTTGCGATCCTCGCGACGAGTAGATCCAAATCGAGTACTTTTACTCCTCATTCTGACACCTGTAGGCCAAAATACAAATAGAACATCGTGGTACGCCAATCAATCCACAACTCGCATCTCTGCAGAATTCAGTCCCAAAGAAGCTTAAATATCACCTTCGAGGAGTCCTCCAAAAATGCCGACAAAAATACGGGTTTGTTCCTCTCGAAGCGTAGATGTCGATCGAGTCCTCATACGTCTCGTTCCGATGCTCGTAGGCCGAGAAATCCCAATAATACTCTACCGCTGTCCAAAACCTCGCAGTGGTACAAGGGGTCAAAAGATACCTCAGGAACCATGCCAAAAACCCAAAATGAGGCGAAGTGATCAACATGGAAATCGAAGAGGTACCTCTCATGAACGTGCTGCCACAAAAATCAGCTCAAAAGTCCATCGGGGTAGCTCAGGGGGTCTCGTGTACTGAAATGCGACGGTAGAAGCCAAAATGGAAGGAGCGTCGCAGTGCGCCGCGTCGCAGAAAACGCCGATGCCGTGGCCTCCAAAAAATCCAAGAATCCTTCAAGAGTTGTAGCACAAGATGAAGAACAAGTCATCTTGAGGGCTCTGTCGCAGGGGAGCTCGAAAAAAGGCTCAAAAGAACGGCAAAAGGGGGCTATATATAGCCAAAACAGAACAATTCACTTAATTCCCTCTGGGTCCCCACATTCGGGCGCCTGAAACAGTTTCGGGCGCAAACAGTGCCGCACAGTAGCCCAAAATGTACCCCGAACCATCAGCGCCCGAATCCTCCACGTTGCGACACGTGGCCCCGAACAGCAAACAGCGGGTTCGGCCAACCCGCTCGCGACACGTGGCCGCGCCCCCGCACTGCTCCACCCACATCAACACCTCGGTCGGCGCGCCCACGTGCGCGCACGCCGCGCTGCCGGCGCCCACGCAGCGCACGCAGCCCGAGGCACCTGCCTCCCTGCTCTGTGGACCATCCAATCCAAAGCTGCCACGTGTCCACACCGCACCAATAGGAAGACGCCACGTGGCACACCACCCTCGCTGCACCACGCCAGCCGCTCCTCGCGTGGACCGAGCGCACGTGGACCGGCCAACCAGCGGCCGCTACTTGGCCCCGCCCTGGTCCACGGCTCCCCGCGCCCTTCCGTAGACCGCGCCCCGCGAGCTGGCCAACCGGGAGCCGCCACGCGTCCTCCCCCCAGGTTCACGCCAAGCCCGTGGACCGAGCGGCCCGCGCCTCTGGCCGCAGCCGCTGCCCGCCGCCGCCCCGCCTGCCTGTCGCCGCCGGCGCTGCCCTGGCCGCCGAAACAGTAACCCAAGCCTCAAAATTCGTATTAGGGCATCCGGGCTCCGAAAAAAATAAGTAAATAGTCAATTTCCATCGTTTTCGCGCGCTGAGTTCAAATCCGATGTCCGTTTTGCCTAATTCCACTTCTAAAATTTGTCGAAGGCATCCGGTTAAGCAAATTTGCTCCCGTTTTCCACACTGAGTCCAATTCTTGGGTCCGATTCGCGCACAAACACCTCTAACACAAAGCAAAGGCCTCCAGAAGTTGCCAGACACACTGCAAAAGCTCTGAGGAGATCCGGGTCATCACAGTGTCGGTCCGCGTCCTCTTTCCTTCGACCTTTGTTTCGGCCGAGGATGTTGTCTGGACATCTTCGGAGTCCCTGGGTTGCCACCTCTCACGTCGGGCCACCTTACTGGATTTTCACTTGACGGGTTCCTCAGCTTCCGATTGTCCCTCTGACGTCTCCTAGCTGCGCTTCACAGCGGCCTCTAGGGCCTCCAATCGAGCTTCCAGCTTTAGCCGGACGGCTTCATCCGTCGGCCTTGCGACCACCGATTGAAGTATCGGAGCTTTCTTCTGAGGCAACTTAGTAGATTTTCCTGCCTCATTGTAAAGGCGCCTTTGTGTAACCAGGAGCCAATGCATAGGCCGTTCCTGTCTCGGGTTCGACTGTGGCCGTTGGATTGTCACGTCACTATTGCAAGCGCCGGCTTTCGACCTCTGCATTCGACGCTTCTACGTCTTCGTCATGGCCGGCCCTTGCCACTGGACTGGTCCTCCGGATGTGAATCATTGCTCTAACGGCACCTCTACAGGTGGATACATCTTCCCCAGATGCTCTCTAAGAATCTTCCTTCTTTGCCACGGCTTAGGCCATGGCTGAATTCTAAGCTCCCGAGCTAGCTGGATGCCCAAGGTTTTGACTTCTCCCCTGGTGAGCCCCGAGAACTCTTCGTCGGGGACTGACGGGGCTTCTTTTGTCCTTAGGATCCTTTGGTAGGGTGGCGGCACCACCAGCCTCTTCTAAGGGTGGGTGGCTGGGCTTCCCCGTTCCCTCAGCAGTGTGCGCCCCTGGTGGGGATCAATCCATTCTCGGTGCTGCGAGGGATCGCATGCCATTCTTCATTCGGCCTATTGGCCAAAGGATCTTCCGGGTGCCCCCTGGGCCCGGCTTTCGTTATAGCCATGGTGGGGGTCATGCTGTCGCTGTGGGGCTCGTGACCCCTCATGGCCGATCAGCTTCTCGTGGCCGAAGAGTTTTTGCCATACCCTCTAGACGAGGGGGCTTTGCTTTCTTTTATTGCCCTATTCTCTAGGGGACCGTTTGTCGAAACCCCTGGCCGAACTTGGATTCAGCCGACGGTCATGGTGGTTTGCACCTTCGCCGTGGTTAACAAAGGCGATCCATTTTTTCACCTCCTTTGGGGCGTCAAGGTGTAGGACGTCCCAATCTTCCTTGGCCATTTTGGCCTTGCATCGGATGCAGAGCCGAAACTGATCATGAGCCGATTTTTTCTGTGCGGGGGTTTCAGGCCCCTGCATCAGCTTTTTGCCATTGGGGTCGACCATATTTATTAGTGCGGCATATAGGGGCCTAAACGCTAGCCTCGTCGCCTGCCCAGCCCCCGTATCGGAGGCATCGTGGATGATCTCTTCCACGTGAACTTGTACTGCGGCGGGCCTCTCTGGAGATGCTGGGTTTGCTGATTGCGCCGGTGGAAGTGGCGGCCCACACCGGCCAGCCAGACGCCGAAGGGATCTCGGCGGGAGGACCTGGCCGTTATTCCTATCCACAGCCGTCTTGGCGAGCCCAACTTGAGTTACCAGGGTCGTCGACTGTGATGGTGGGAGTGACGGCCCGTGATGGCCGGTCTGATATTGGGTTGGTCCCTACAGAGAGACTTGCCCGTCTATTCTGCCCCAAGTTCTTTCAGCGAGTCTGGCTTGAGACACCAGAGCCGCCGGCGGTACTGGAGGAGGTGGCGCTCCACATTGGCCAGCCCGTTGCTGAGGAGGTCCCATGCGAGGGAACCTGCCCACCGATCTCGCCCCCAAAGTGAGGCTGGACGAACGGTGGTGGGGGAGGCAGAGAAACCTCCCAGCAGCTTTCTTGTTGATGGCCGATGTCCTGCCCCATCGGCCTTGTTCCCGTTTGGTAAGGGAATTCTTGCAGCGATACTGCCCCTAGCTATTGTGTCGTCTGGAGTAGCATGGCCTGCTGCGCCATCTTGTGGCTGGCATTGTCTGCGCCGGCCCATCATAGTTGATCTTGTGCCGAGGTGGTCCCCATGGAGAGACCTGCTTGTCTCTTCTTCCCCACAGTCATTTCGGCTAGTCCGACCTAGGGCACCGGAATCATCGACTACGCCGGGAGAGGTAGTGGACCGCGGAGGCCAACCTGTTGTGCCATCATTGGCACTTGGCCCTCTTCCAGTAGGCGGGTGCTGCCGGTTGCGCCACTTCTCGCGTTTGCGCCGGTGGTGTCGCCGTCGTCGTCGGGTGCGACGGGGTGGATAAGAACAGCTCGAATCGAGCAAGGCTCTCATCCGAGGCCGGGGCGTTGGCGTCCCATGCTCGGACTCTCCTTTCGAGAGACCTCATCACCTGGGCTAGTTGCCAATACAGTCCCGACAGGGACGGCTCTGGTAGTGCCGACTCCCCATGCAGCTCTAGGAGCTGTGACATGCTTGCGGTAGGATTAAAAAATTATCTAAGTATCCCACTAGGCGTGCCAAGAAAGGTGTGGGGAATAAAAAGTTACTTACGCGCGATCGGCCTCTGGGTGACCCTCCAAAGGTGTCGAAGTGCGCCGCGTGCCAACAATCAAGCGATCGGGCCGAGGAGGGATCTGCTCGGCCGAGTTCTCCTCTGGTAACTTCTCACGACCGTTCAACTGAGGACAGCCGAAACGAGTTTACGGATGTATAGAGAGGGATCGCCGGTTTCGACTTAGATGGGCCGAACCGAGTTAAGATGTAATGGTACGGCTGATGAGCCGATTGTAACATCAAAATACAAAAATCACCAATAAAGACACGGTCGATTGACCGATTTACACTCTAAAGGGAAAGAACAAGATAAAGGCACGGCTGAGCCGGTTTACACTTTATATTGATAAAAGAAGGGGATACAAGTAGAAAAAAGGGATAGAAGAATTACAATTAAGCCTACTCCTAGGAAAGCAGTAAATGCATATATGAAAAGTTAAGTTAAGTCTACTCCTAGATAAATGAAGAAGCTGGGGTGGTACCGGACTTACGAGATTGTCGGACTCCTTTTCCTTCGAGTTAAGCCTACTCCTAAATAAATCAAAAAAATAAATAACAAAATTAAAATTTCTGAAGTTTAAACAGTTGATTCAAAATAATTTATAATAATTTAGATAAATTTCGTATAATTTTATTAATTTTGTATGCATAAATATCTACATAAATATTATTACTTTTATTTGAATTTTTTTTTTAAAAGAAATAGCATATTATTTCTGAACTTTCCTTATTGGGAGGACCAGCAAAAGAGACCGCGTGACCCGACACGTCACTGCGTCCACGAAAATTAAAGCTGCAATCTCCACCGGTTTGACCGGCCCGAGATACCGCTGCCACCGGATACGGCGAAGAACAAGCTCTTCGTCTCCACCCTCCGAAACCGGCACGTGGCACCCGCTCGCCATCTCCGCGCCGCTTCCCATTCAAGGTTGCTACAGTCCCACGTCCACGTCCACCCTCCATCACAGGAAACCTCTAATTCTATCCGCTCCTTCAGTAGCCACGTCACCATCCCGAATCTTAAAGTCCACGCGGCGCATTCGTGGCGGCTTTTCCTCGTGTCGGATCCGGAAAGTGGGACGTGACGGGACGGGACGGGCCGGGCGAGTTGAACCTGGAATGCGCTGTGGTTGCTTCCCGGGAATCGAAATTGGTGAAATTATTGCCTGCGCCAGGTGTTACATGCACCCTACGCCTCACGCACTGCACCAAACATTTTTTTTTTTTTTTAGGTTGATTTGCACGCTTAGCCTTCAAACTACTGTAAGACTCGTGACCATAGTTAGTTAATTATTCACGAATTATTGAGAATTCGAATTAAACATATTGTTTCTAATTTTTTTCAAAAATTTAAAATAATTCGTGAATTTTTGAATCAAAAAGTATTATTCGCGAATTATTCACGAATTACGAATTTTTTGGGCGAATTATTCACGAATTACGAATTTTTGGGTAAAAAATTTGTTCTTTTTCAAAGCATAGTTAGTTAATTCGCGAATTATTCGCGAATTATTGAGAATCCGAATTAAAATTATTTGTCGGAAATAATTTTAAATTATATATTTTTTTTGTTCTAAATGAATATTTTATTTATTTCTAAAATAAATTGATTAAATTATTTTAAATAATTATAATTGTTTATACTAATAGTATAATTTTTTTAATTTTTTTTTAATTTAATAGCCGAATTTTTGATCCCGAATTTTTAATTAGTGAACATATTATTTTCGTATAAATCACGTATCCGAATAATTGACGAGCCCGTTTTTTAGCCGAATTTTTCAATGAATTTTAAAATTATGATACGAATTTTATCCGTATTATATCCGTACCGAATTTTTGCCGAATCCGAATTAACTAACTATGCTCGTTACACTTTGATTCTCAATTTTTAATTTATTATAATTTTTTTACTTAAATATTTAAAATCATTAGAATTATAGAGTTATGTAATATAATTTAGTTTACTAAATATTAATAGAACCAGGCTACTATATTATTAATAGTACAAAGCCATTAGTACTACTAGATTTTTACTCTAAAAGATGTACAGTTAGGATAATAATAATTTCTTAAAATTTAGTGGATGGTTGGTGAAATAGTATGATCTAAAAAATAAAAATAATAACATGATAAATCTAAATAGTACAAAGTATTTAATACTATCGATAGTATAGTAGCTCGACACATATTAGTATAGCACTAATGTGAAAATAATATAACAACGTTATATTTGATGTTGTGCCGGGTAATAATTAAGATATTACATTACTTTTATATATATTATTATCATATTCATATTTCGTCTACTAAATTAGATCGTAGAACTTAATTGTAATAATTCTAAAAGTTTGAGCACTATAAAATAAATAGAATAAGTAAAAAAGAGTCATTATTTGATTGGTAAGATAAATGTTATAAAATAATGACTTTTTTTTTATATCAAATAGAGTTATAAAATAAATAGAACCATTCAGCGTCTTTAATATAAATGTTAAAGGCGCTGAATGGTTCAGCGTTTTTAATATAAATGTTAAAGGCGCTGAACCATTCAACGCCTTCAGCACATATAGTGAAGGCGCTAATTTATTCAGCGTCTTCACAGGGTTTTTGTGAAGACGCTGAACGATTCAGCGTCTTCAGGGCCCTCCAGCCTCCGTGGCGCCCTGCTGGCAAAAACAGAATTAGTTTTACAAATAATTTTTTTATAACGTTATTTTTTAAATTTCTAAATTTATTAGGATTAATTTAAAAAAAATGTCTTTAAAACTGGTGATTTTTGACATGGAGGGATTTAAAATGTTAAGGAGCACACATCCAATGAGTTGGATTAAATTATGATCATGAGTGTTACTGCGTTAAGGTGCGGTGTATAAGATATACTGATACACTTCGTGCAGGCAATAGTTTCTGCTGCAGATATACAAATGACAGAACAGATGGTAACTGGAATTATCAACGGAAAGAATGTGAGTAGCAGAGAGAGAGAGAGAGAGAGAGAGAGAATGTATCAGCAGCCAGAACGTAGAAAGAAACCCTAACCCTAGAGCTGCTATAAATGACCGTTGCGTTTGCAAAGAGAAGTTACATGTATGTATGTACATTTCACAAAGAGTAGAAGAAGAAGAAGAAGAAGAAGAAGAAGAAGAAGAAGGAGGAGGAGAGAGAGAGAGAGAGAGATGTCCCAAGTGGCCCCCAGAGTTCTCGTTGTCTCTCGCAGGAGCATTCGCAAGAACAAGTTTGTGGACTTTGTTGGTAATTGAACTCTCAGATTCTCTTATTTTTCTTTTAATAAAGGTTTTTTTTTTTTTCTTGGGCTAAATTACAGAAAATTTTTTTTTAATATTCCGTTTTTTTAATTTACCCTCTGTGTTTTAAAAGTCAAAAATCTGTCTTCTCGTAATTATCGAAATGTCTTTAGGGAGTAACCCCGTTACCGGCAGGGATAAAATGATCATTATGCCCTTACTTTGTATTGGAGAGAGAGAGAATGCCTTTTAATTTGTTTCCCGCCATTGAGGGTATTTTGGGTATATTCAAAAAAAAATTTCAAAAACTTGACGGTTCACTCACGGTTTCGTGACGGCGGGGTTAACTGTATATTTCGGTAATTACGAAGGGACAGATTGTCGACTTTTAAAAGACAGGAGAATAAAATAGAAAAGCGAGATATTAGAAGGCGGTTTTTTATAATTTAACCTTTTTTTCTTTAGTAAATTTGATTACTGTATCTCTGACTTTTAGTCAAAATTCATTTTGGTCCTCAAACTTTTCAAATTTGATGTTAGAGACCCGATTCCGTTGCATGTCTGTGAACTCTGAATCCATCAAATTTTTTATCCGTATTTATATTTTTAATCCATTGACCCATTTTAAAATTACATGAATTACAAACCATTTCGAAATAGTTACCCGAACTTTCAAATTTTTTATTTTACTATCCAGCATTTTAATTTGCTTGATTTGAGTCAGCAAACGGCATTTTGACATCAACATTTAAATGCGTTGTATATCTTTATGCAGTTTTTGTAACTATATATAGATTTATTAAATTACTTAATTAGTTTAAATTTTTGACGTTGGAGTATGTATCGCTGTCCGACTCAAATAAAATAAAATAAAATATTAGATAATAAAGTTAAAATTTTGAAAGGTTGGACAATCATTTTATTTCAAAATGGTCGGTAGTTCAGATAAATTCTGTACGTTTTGTCCAATATTTCAAAATTGTCTATAGTTCAACTAAGTTCCTTATGTTTTCACCCTTTTAAATAGAGATCATATTAATGCAACTTATAATAGTTGGTGGGATCGATATATGACAAGAGATTAAGGTATGGTGCATAAAATGGGTGTAGTTAATGATTTGTCCTATAATAAAAAAAGAAGGACAATAACTAAAATGACACACCCCACCCATCCAATGGGTGGGGTGTGGTGAGGGGTCACTTTACAATTTGTGAAGTGACCCCCCACCTTTAGATGGGTGGGTGTAAGATGTACACCATGTACACCCCCTTTGGGGGTGTACATATAGCATTGCTCTTTTTTAAGAGGTTATGGTCTCTAGCTCGTGCCAAACTTGAAAGTTTGAGAACAAAATATAACTTGGCCAGAAGCTTAGAAACTAGTGGTGTAATTTACCTTTTTTTTTTTCCTTTTTTTTTCTTTTTTTTTTTTTTTTTTCTGCACCAATAATTTTAATTGTTGTATAATGAGAGTGAAAAATATTAGGCTAAATTACAGAAAACCTCCCTGTAATATCCCGCTTTTTCACTTTGCCCTCCTGTTTTTTAAAAGCCTATATTTTGTCTCCTCGTAATTATCGAAATATGCATTTACTCCCCGCCGTCATCATTCCGTGAGTGAACCGTCAATTTTTAAAAAAATATTATTAGATATACCTAAAATACCTTTAAAAAATGGCGGGAAATAAGCTAAAATCCATTCTCTCTCCAATATAAGGTAAGGGCATTTTCGTCAATTTACCTCCTTCGTTAACGCCGTTGCCCCCTAAAGACAATTCGGTAATTACGAGGGGGCAAAATGTAGGCTTTTAAAAGACAGGGGGCAAAGTGAAAAAGCGGAATATTACAGGGAGGTTTTCTGTAATTTAGCCAAAATATTAATAACAATTTCACAAATACTTGGTGGACAATTTTGCAATTCACATTCTATAAACACTCAATGGATAAAGAAAACTACAATAACACAATAATTTTAAGTAATTCGACTATGCCTACATTCATGGAAGAATAAAGCAAATAAACTTTTACTATAAAATCATAAAGATTAAAAAAAAGATACAAATGAAAGAGATATCACCTTTCTTCAAAGATAAGGAGAAGCTTTAACAATCTATAGTTCTACCTAAATAGTGTAAATCACACCTTCTGGATAGAACCAAGATTAGACTAAGCTAGCTCTTGGGTTTTCTCTCTTTTCTCTTACTTCTTTTCTCACTCTCTACTTCGGGATTTTTTTTAAATTAACCCTAATAAATTTAGAAATTTGGAAAATAAAATTGTAAAAAAAATATTTGCAAGAGTAACCCTGCTTTTGCCAGCAGGGCGCCACGGGTGTTGGGCGACCTGAAGGCGCTGGATCATTCAACGTCTTCACAAAAACTCTGTGAAGACGCTGAATGAATCAGCGCCTTCATAGTATGTGTTGAAGGCGCTGAATCAATCAGCGCCTTCAACACATACTTTGAGGGCGCTGCGCTGAGGACTTGACCAATTTTCGCGCGAAAGTTGGGTAAGTCCTCATATAACTGCTAAAGGTGCTGAACCATTCAGCGCCTTTAATATAAATGTTAAAGGCGCTGAACCATTCAGCACCTTTGATATAAATGTTAAAGGCGCTGAACCATTCAGCGCCTTCAGCACATATAGTGAAGGCGCTGATTCATTCAGCTTCTTCACAGGGTTTTTGTGAAGACGCTGAACGATTCAGCGTCTTCAGGGTCCTCCAGCCTCCGTGGCGCCCTGCTGGCAAAAGCAGGGTTAGTTTTACAAAAAAAAATTTACAAGGGTTACTTTGCAAATATTAATATTTTTTAAGGTTAGTTTAAAAAAAGGGATAATTACCTGTGTACCCCTGAAATCTGAAGAAATATCTTATTTACCCCTCTTATTTTTTTCTTTCCGATATACCCCTCATACGTTCCACCGTTATTAAAAATACCCGTACCGTTTCCCTTTGTTAAGTTAACTAGGGTTAAACTAGAGTTAAATAATAATCAGAGTTGAAAACTATCAGATATACCTATTTTGTCCCTATCTACCAAAACATTTTAAGGGTACATAAGAAAAGTTGGTTATGGTAGAAGGGTATATTTGAAAGGGCAAAATGATAATTTCATACAGATAACGGCAGCTTCAAACGGTTAACTTCAGAGATATTTTGGAAAGAAGTTGGAACGTAAGAAGGGTAGTTTTAATATTAGCCTTCTAAGAGGGATAAATCTGAAAACAGAAAAATTTTTAGGGGTATATAGAAAATTGCCCCTTAAAAAAAAAGTCCCTCTACTTCTCTCTCTAGCTTTTCTAATATTCTAATCACTTCCTTACTTTAGCCTTTAAGAGAGAAAATTATTATATATGAGTTTTTGGATCAAAAGAATTATAATTCAAAAATTTACAAGTACTAGGAGGTCCAAATATATAATTAGAAAACATAGAAATATAATATTTGACTTCACCAAATTACATAGCCTAAATGACAAGGCCCAATGTAATTAAATCAACACTAATCACCTACGCATTTAACTTAATTTTGACCATTGATTCAACTAGATTTTTATTAGCATGCAGTCAAATCCTTGTCTGCTATATATATAGTCCAATTTTTTTTTCCCTCTACAATTTGCTTCAATCATGTACAAAACCTGCTTAAGAGTAAGACCAGTAACAAACATTGATAATCCTGAATTTGATCAGTTTTGTGCAATGTTCATTTGTTTTTTTTCTTTTATGGGTGGAATTTCATGAGATATTTTTCAATCACATGCTCAATGTTTGAAATCCAGGTCGATGTAAGAATTGTTGAACATTTCTTAGAAAACACTAAATTGAGAGAATATATTCAACAAGAAGAAAAATAAAAGAAATGATTGATGTTTCCTTATCTTTTTTTTGGCAGGAGAGTACCATTTGGACCTCATAGTAGGCTACGGCGCAGTGCCTATAATCGTGCCCCGTGTTTCGGGCATGCACACTCTCCTCGAGAGCTTCGAACCGATCCATGGTGTTCTCCTATGTGAGGGAGAGGACATTGACCCCTCTCTCTATGGCACAACAACAGCAACTTCCAATCTCTTCGCCGATGAGCTCGAAGAGATCCGACACGCTCATGCAAGTGATACTGTGATTGATCACGAAAAAGATGCTATTGAGTTGCACCTCGCAAGATTATGCATCGACCGTGGCATCCCCATTCTCGGCATTTGCCGTGGATCCCAAGTACTTAACGTTTCTTCAGGAGGCAAGAACAGCATTTTTATAGTACTTATTCAATTTATAGCACGTCGATTTGAATATTTGAGAGAAAACCAAATAATATTATGCGTATCAAAAAAATTTGAGTTCGCAACGCTCTGCTCTAATACCATGTGAATAACAATTTCCTCTATTCAACAGGTACATTGTATGTGGATCTCGAGAAGGAGCTAGAGAGGAAGTGCAAGGAGGAGGACAAGGTGGCACACATTGATTACGAGAACTACGACAGGCATCGACATGCAGTTAGGGTGGTGGAGAATACCCCATTACAGTCTTGGTTTCGAGAGTCGTTGGAAGAGGGAGAGACGGAGATTTTGGTCAATAGCTATCACCATCAGGGGGTTAAAAGATTGGCGGGACGGTTTGTCGCAATGGCGTTTTCGAGAGATGGATTGGTTGAAGGATTTTATGATCCTGATGCATGTAGTCCTGAGGAGGGCAAGTTTATAGTTGGATTGCAGTTCCATCCGGAGAGAATGAGGCAGTGTGGCACAGATAAATTTGACTACCCCGGATGCCCTTTAGTATATCAGGTACAACTACAATTGATTCTTATTGCATCAGAAAAGATAACCATCAGATAAAATAAATGAAAGATGATGAAAAGCATACTTCCTGATTCATATGATTGCACATATCTACAGTTTCAAATTAGATACAAATTTGTTTGAGTTTTGCTATCTTCTCGAATGCTAATATATGTTGGATTATGTAAAATCATGTTTCGAGTCCATATGGATTCGATCCAATCTTGTTTCTAAAGATTAGGGATGATTTAGGAATATCTTAAAGATAATTCTTAAGAGGATATGGACAACGACTAGAAGTGATTTAAAAACTCGGATGGACGGTGGAGATCGTTTCCTATTAGAATTATGTTTTTAGAGTTATATTAACTCTTGCGATTCATTTTTTATTTTTTAAGGCTTCATTGAAAAATTCTAATTGAGAGGAAAAATATGGAGAGCCTTCGTGAGAGAGTTTCTTGTAATCCAATTTTACTCCTTGTACTTTTATGTCGTGGATTAATCGAATAACGCATTGAGGTGGTCTTGTCCGTGGACGTAGGTTGACACATTGTTGGCCGAACTTGTGTCCTTTCATTCCCTTATTTGTTTTATTTCTTTAGTTATTCTCGTGCTTGTTTTCTACAATCGTTTTCGCCTACTTTCATCTACGAAAGATTCTGTTTCCGCTGCGCTCGTGTGCTGTGTGGGTTGAGGTGTGCTCGGTAACCCCATGGCCGGTCCCCCTTCAATATATACGTAATCTATTTGAAAAGATTGCTCAGTTTGTGTTCTATATGCATAAATTTTGTCTAGCAATATTCCTTTTTGGTTATTGATCAGTTACCGGATTGTTGATCTCCTAATAGGATTTCGTCGATGCGGTGAAAGCTTATCAGAAGAAGACCAATAGCTCTATAGACCCAAAACTCGATTTGAAATTAGGTCAAGAAGTGCAGATGAAAAGGAGGATCATCTCGCGGATTTTCTCCATGGCAAGGCAAATGTATGTCGCTACGGATGACCAGCCTCCTTCAAGAGAAATGTTTTTTGAAGCTGACGCCGAATTTCTCGAGGTATATCATATGAAAGACATTGGATTTTTCTCACATATATATATATCCATGCAAACATGCATAGTTGTGCAAATACCAAGGTTTTAAGTATCCATCGGCACGGGCCGTATCTACCGTGTCGTATCGTGCCAACAAGATACCGGCACGATACAGCTCCCGTGCCGATGACACAGTTCAAAATTCTTTTTTCTTAAAATTACTAAGTAATTTTCTTAATAAAATTCAAAATATTTGATAAAGATACATAATAAGCAATTAAAAAAATTTGTTGCTAAAGAAATTAAATATTTCATGCCATTATGTGTCTGCACGTATGTATTTTTTGTGACCGGCACTCATCGGCACGGCTCGGCACGCACCGTGCCGTACCGTGCCGGCAAGTTTTCGGCACGACCCCGTGCCACGGCACTTAAATCCTTGGCAAATACCCTCTACAGAGTAGGTATGAGCGTGCGTGCCTAGAGTAGGTATGTGCATGCGTGCCTCGAAAACGTTGCTTATTTGCGCACACTGCCCTGCCTAGATATCTATTGAAAAACTTTGGGTGTCAATGCAGAAGGAATTTTGCATAAATATCCCTGGCTAGGCATGGGAAGAAATAAGTAAGGTCTTCAGCATAGTTAGTTAATTCGCGTATTATTCGCTAATTATTGAGAATCCGAATCCGAATTTTTTCAAAAATTCAGATTAATTCGGAAAAAAAAATTCCAAAAATTATTATTCGCGAATAATTCGCGAACTGCGAATTTTTCTCCCAAAAATTTGTTACTGTTTTTTTTTTTTTTGAATTTCAAAAATTAAATCCAAACACTATCCAATCCTCTTTAACCAAGAGTCCAAAACTCATTAATAATGCACACTATCTAATCCTCTTTAACCAAGAGCCCAAGACTATGGTGCACACTGCATTAACCGGTCCAAGTCTAACAATGCTTTACAGCATACAACACTTCACTTTTCAAGAAAAAAAAATAAAAATAAATTCTTTCACTGTTCACACTTCACAGTTCACAGCACATGCCTATTTATAATAAAAAATTTAATATTTTTTCAACCTGCAAACTTTAAACCTAAAATTTTATTAGCCTATCTATTTTATTTTATATCTATTTATTTTTATATTTTTAAAAATTATAATGCTCATAGTATAAATCTAGAAAAAAAATAAATTTAATAGCCGAATTTTTGATCCCGAATTTTTAATTGAGAAACGTATAATTTCCGTATAAATCACGTATCCGTCCATTTTTTTACCGAATTTTTCAACGAATTTAAAAATCATGATACAAATTTTATCCGTATTATATCCGAACCGAATTTTTGCCGAATCCGAATTAACTAACTATGGTCTTCAGAGCTACCCTCGAAAGTAAAATACCGACTTTCTAGAGATGATTGCAGAATTTGACATGTTCCCAGGGTACACAGGCAAGAAAACCCCGAAAAAATTTTACTACCGAATCAAAAATTTCAGCTCCTGTTTTTGACTCCGAACCGGATTCTGTATGCAGCCCAATACAGCATTGAGTCTGCAACAGGAGAAGAGGCTGAAGCAGGTAGGAGCAACAGTGAGGAACGCATCCTCCTATATGGAAAGGCTAAAGATCAGCAAGGAAAGGGAGATTGCCGCGAAGAATCAAATGGAGAAGATGTCGATTGGGCAATTGACCGAACTTCTTCCCTTCTACCACATCATGGCGCAGATTTGCTCAGAAGTACTAGAAAAGAAACTAATATTCGGTTGAGGCAGTAGTGATTTCCTGAAGCTTTTAGGCCTGTAGGTTTGGGTTAGTCCTATCTTTTTTCATCTGGTAACATCAGTATATATAGGGCTTTTGTTTTGAAAATGATCCTCTAAAAATTTATATTTTTGAAAATGATCTTACAAAATTTGTATTTGTAAAAATGATTCTATACCTGCCAACTGGGCGCCACGTGTGTGTGCCACGTCAGCTGTGGGGTGTGATCTGGAATCAGTTGAACACGCAGGCTCAACCTGCATGTTCTACATGCATGTTTATTTTTGCTGGCTCAGCCTGCGTGTTCTACATGCATGTTTATTTTTGCTGGCGGCATGGGGTTGTCTGGACCTGGGGGTTGCGCCCAAAAATCTGTTTTTCTCGTCCACTCCGGGGGGTGCGGACACGCAGGCAAAAATAGTGCTTCTAATTATTATTTTAACTATAATTTAACTGAAAAAAAAGGAGGCCAATGGTCTCAGTCCGCACCCCCTGGAGTGGACGAGAAAAATAAATTTTTGGGCGCAACCCCCTGACTCCAGACAACCCCATGGCGCCAGCAAAAATAATTATGCATGTAGAACACGCAGGCTGAGCCAGCAAAAATAAACATGCATGTAGAACACGCAAGGTGAACCTGCGTGTCTAAACACGCAGGCTCAACCTGCGTGTTTAGACACGCAGGTTCAACTTGTGTGTTCAACTGATTCCAGATCACACCCTACGGCTGACGTGGCACGCACACGTGGCGCCCAGTTGGCAGATATAGGGTCATTTTTGTAAATACAAATTTTGTAGGATCATTTTCAAAAATATAAATTTTTAGAGGGTCATTTTCAAAAAAAGCCCGTATATATACTTTCCGATATAGGTGGCAATTAAATTGTCAAACTTACCTTCACTCTTCACTTAATGAAGTTTTGGTCCTGTTTCTTTACCTTGTACTCTTGTTGGCCAAGCAATTTCAGTAAGTAGATAGTACACAATTTACTAATCATCATTTCCCTCCTGATATTCAAAAATCTGCACTCAAGTTTCTCTATATTGTCTGCACTTAGCCCTTTGTCTCACCCTGTCACTAGTGTGGCTTACATAAACTGATCTAACTCTAACTCTTTTTAGATACCCATGATAAACTTTTTTACGGAATAAGGCAGAACTAGCTATTCCAGAAATAAGTATAAAGTACGGAACTAGTATAAAAAAGCGTTTGGAATGGTTCCAGGAATAAGATATTTTGTGTTTGGTATGAGAATAAGGAATAAGAGGAATAAAGAGTTTTAATTAGGGTAAATTATTTTTTTGCCCTCAAACTTTATTATATAATAATGAGGTGAGAGATCGTGTCTCGGTAAAGGAAAAAGTAAGAGGGTGGTTGGAAAGAATGAGAACAGTAATTCTCACTTATTTTAGTTGTACTGAAACAAGCTATACTGATTGATTCCTGATGCGTTTGGAAGAATAAGAGAGATATCCCTCTTATTCCCGGTTCTATACCGAATCCAAACAAGCACTTTGGATACACACACTATTACTTCCTGTTGGAAAAATATGTTTATAATTTCTTGTAGTAAAATATCACTTTGAAATAATTTTAATCCGAAATATTCAAATATATGCTTGCATGTAAATTACTAGTATAGTATAAATAAATAAATAAACAGTAGGGATTAGATAAAGCCTGTGGATCGAGACATGCGATGAACTGTCCTAAAAGCAATATTGCCCCTCCACGTGCGAGACTTCGGCAATCACTCCTAGCGTTACAATGCCATTGTCCACTCCATCGGCACGATTCCGGGATGGTGCAGAACGAATCCGTCGACTTTCACAGATCCAATAAAGAGTAAAAATAAAGCACAGTAGAAGCTGCAGTATATTGTATATCAAGAATATATATTTGACTTAACCAAATATTACTCTCAAATATATAGAGCAAAGAGAGAACCCTCTCGCAGCCCAACTCCTGGCAGGGTCCAACGGCTACCTTACCGAGGAGGACCTTGGGTAGCCCACTAGGCTCTTCTCAAGACAAGTCTCTTGGATAGCCCGAGAAGGCTCTTCCCAAGATGAGGTTAAGTCAAAAATAAAATTACAGATAAAAAGTGAACAAGGCTGTCCGCCCCAAAGCGTGCCTTGTGCGTGTCTTTAGGAGAAGTCATTATTCTCACTTTTTTTCTAATTAATACGCTCAAGGAATAAGCAATATAAATATAGTTACCACATATAGCGCAAGTGGCAAATGACTTGGTGGTTGATATAGGGGTGTCAACGAGCCGAACACGAGCGAGCTGGGGTCGGCTCGTGTTTGGCTCGTTTATATATCGAGCTGAAAAATTCGGCTCGTGTTCGGCTCGTTTATTAACGAGCCGAACACGAGCTGGCTCGCGAATAACAAGTTTGATTTTCATTCCTACTATTAGGTGTAGAGTTGAAAGAAAATTTAAAAATTAAAATTTTAATCTAATAATTAAAATTTATAAAAATTAATGGACTAAAATCTAAATAGTAATATATATATATATATATATATATATATATATATATATATATATATATATATATATATATATATATATATATATATATATATATATATATATATATATATATATTCGAGCTGTTATCGAGCCGAACACGAGCGAGCTGACCCCAGCTCGTGTTCGACTCGTTTATTAAACGAGCTGAAAAATTCGGCTCGTGTGCGGCTCGTTTACTAAACGAGCGATTTGATCTCGAGCTCATTTCGAGCCGAACACGAGCTGGCTCGCGAACAGCGAACTAGATTGCCACCCCTAATACTTTCAAAATTCGAAGCCTAGTTGCTTCACATTTCTAGTTTAGTTTATTTCAAAAATAAACTTACGTAATGTATTGGGCTTTCAGATAAAGCCCATTGATATTGGACCATCCAGAAAGCCCATAGGCCAAAATCAAATTTTAAATCAATAAAAAAATAAAATAAAATCTAACACTTCCCTCTTCAGTGAAATTGAATTTCCGTTTTGTTGAACACAACTCTGTCTTTATACATGGCCAGGATGTAGATGCAGCAGTTATGCATCTCCCAGAACAGTACCAAGAGTAAAATGGCCTTTTTTCTTTCTATGAGCATGGGGGTTTGGTTGTCGGTAATCACAAAAGTATAGCCCAAATAAAAATAACAAATGACTAGCTAGTAGCAATCAAAGAACAAAAAATTATTTTAAATCATACAGAAAACTTGAGATATGTCGTTACAAATTGGCGGAAGTGGGCAAAAATAACTACGATTGGTATTTAGATTGGTTAATTATTACAGAAAGAATATGTAGGAGTTAAGGAAAATAATATGCTACATGGCATAACCAATACACTTGATGCTACTGTACAAGCTGCTCCTGTAATCATCTCCAGGTGTACATGGGATCGATCACCTCACTATGTCAATCCATCAATTGTATTTGGGAACTTACTGTTTATAACTGGATCTTTCTGGCAATTTGCACCAAGCATTTAGTTGCTCAACTCAGTGTCAAACACTACTCTCATAGTCTTAGCAGGTTCGATATGGGCTGCCACCCCAGAAGCCACGGCTTCTTACTTGCTGGCAGTGAAAAGTTGAGCTCAAACATCTCTTTGGTAATGTTCCCTCCCTCGCAGAAGCCAACCAACCTGCCCACTATATTGGCACTCTCCTCGATGTGCGCTGGGTCGTTTGG
The DNA here is from genome assembly GCA_029204045.2 of Tillandsia leiboldiana. Lineage (NCBI taxonomy): Eukaryota > Viridiplantae > Streptophyta > Magnoliopsida > Poales > Bromeliaceae > Tillandsia > Tillandsia leiboldiana. Next base: position 22,775,976 of record CM055076.1, on the reverse strand, counting down.
GTCCATCCAGAGCTTGTTCACCAGCTGAAGCTTCCTTTGTTTTCCATCAAGGGGGACTTGCCATTTATGGAAAAGTCGCTCCCTTTCCTCCTCAGTTAGCCGTGCGTTCATCCTTCTTGCTAAAAATTCTCTCTCTTGTCGCAATGATTTGATGCTGCATTTAAGAAGAAAAGCATACTTTAAAGGCATACACATCACTATGGACTGGAATAAAGTAACCGAGCTTCTGAAAAGTGTGGTTGGAGAAGAGCTGTTTCAACAAGTACTAATAGCTTCATTAAAATCCACACCTAACAGCTTCAACTAAGAGCAAAAGCTTCAAATTGGAGTTATTCTTTTGAATAAAAGAAGCTTGTTTAGCCACCCACAATAGTAAAAGCTCCTAATATTTTAGCAGCCAACTTGAATCTGCTGCGTTTCAGAGTGAAGCTGTTAGACGAATTGTTTTAGTAAAGCTATTTTCTTGAATGCTTCATGTTGCAGAAGAAGGAGAAGCTTCAAATTGGAGGTTTTGTTGGAAGATGGAAGCTCGTTTTAGCTTCCTACAATAGCTAAGCTCTAGAGCTTAAGCTTCCTATAATAGCTAAGCTCTAAAGCTTCTGCTTGCCAAGCGCTTGGTTGTTGCTTTTCGAAATAGAGAAGCTATTCTAGAAGCCAAGCCAAAAGACATTTACATATTTCATAATTCACCTTGAGGAAAGAGAAACTGCCGAATCGTCTCCGGTGGGCACAGGGCTTGCATCACCAACCTCAGCAAAGTGCTCTTGCAGCCAGATAAGTCTCCTTAGCTCTACTTCAATGTATATCTGATCAGCTGGGTCACCTCTAAATAACATATGAAATTGGGTCCTGTGAATTATGGATACATGGCAAACATCCCACAATTGCATTATCTGCTGCATCTGCTCTTTGAACATGGCTTGCCATGATTCAGGAGAGCTTTGATGAGCTGAGATGTCGTCCTCTCTCCCTTGTGCACCACTTCCTGCTGCCTCATTTGCTTCCAACTCCAATACCTGTTAAAGTGCATATTATATAAAATTAATTAGTATATTTTGAATGTAAGTATTATCCAAAATATAAAGTTGACGGACTTCATGCATATAAATATTTCTCTACAAAACCAACTATTTACATATACACCCTCTATAGATCAAAGAATTCGCTTCTATGCCCCTCGATAGAAATACCATTTTCTCAAGTTGAAGAGTCATCCAATTTGTGGAGGAAAGTAGGCTTTGTATTAGAAATAGCTTCCTTAGTAGGGCACTTTGTAATTACAATTTTGTATGTAAGAATTTACGTTTCTGAAAGGCATGCATGAAAATCTGATTTTGCAGGGAATATGTTTAAATAGATTATTTGTCAGAGGGGTTATTTCTGTGTAACCTACAATTTTGAAGATAATTTAAGAATAATAAGAGACAAGTTGAAAAGTCTACCTGGCAAACGAGCAACTGCTTTTGATATTGCAGCTTAGTAACTCTCTCTTTAAGCTCTGTGACATATGCTCTAATGCTCCTTACATTCTCCTCCGCCGCATTTTGGAACATCTTTTGCATTTTCCTCATATTAACCGAACTAGACCGTCTATAACCACTTGGCGTGCCCTCCCTCGATGAGACCTCTCCGCCATCTTCACTCTTTGTTGGAGTGGCTTTCTCCGAACTGGGTAAATCCTCATGGGATATTATATTCTCACTCTTTGGAGCTCTGTTCTCAACCTCAGACTCTAATATTTCCCTTGCAGAAGAAAGAGGAGAACATGGTGCTTTTATAAAATTTGGTCGGTTGTTGCTGCTGCTAAAGGCCAAAGGAAGCATCTTCTTCTTCTTAGAATGAGATTTCGAAGATTTCGGAGTATTCATCTCACTATTACACTCGCTACTTCTATTGTTTGGGAGTGACATCACTAACTTGTCTATTGATTTTTGGACATTTTCCAGCTGTGCTTCGAGATTGGCAATGGTGTTTCCCTGTGAATGGAGTCTAGTGATTTCTTCTTTCAAGTTGGCTCCATTGACTGCATTTTCGACTTCAACTTTCTTGCTTACGGATCGCACAGTGCACATTTCTTTTATTTCTGCTTCAAGTTTAGCGATAGTCTCGGCTGCGTCTTGGTTTCCAAGCCTATGGCAAGCTACCTCCTTCTGGAGCACTTCTAGAGCTCGATTCGCTTCCTCTCCCAGCTGCTCTTGCAACTGCTCAAGCTTCCGGATTTCGTGCATGAGCATGAATGGAGCGGTTGATGATTGCCTTATAGGGTTTTTGGGATGAGCTTGTGGTGATGGGCCCGAAAATGTAAGGCATTTTGCTACATGGTGAGGTGATGAATCAAATGGATTCCATCCCTGAAAATATAAACAAATGACACAGAAGGTTAATGATATGCAGTATTACAGGATCTAAGAATGATGTGTTTCATTTTTTTGGTTAAATTAACTGTTGATAGTTCTTTAGCCTTTTTTTAAAAAAATGGCAATAAAATTCCATATAGTTATTGTTAAATATGTCTTGATTTATTTTGGACCCAAACCAATTTGCGATGAGGCCTAAAATTTTGTGAACCAAAATTAAGATAACTCATAATTTGTAATTATCGTAAATAGTGTTGTCACAAAAGTGTAAAAAGTGTATATGAAGTAGAAAGATGAAAAGGGCTTTAAGGCGTGTAGCAAAGCCACTCTCCTTAAGGCTTAATCCGTCCCCACCGTTTGATCAATTTGGTGTGCACTGGGTCAACGAATAGCCTCCCAGTATACAAAGAAGTATAAACCCCATCTGCATTTGCACACTCGAAGTTGGGCCTTTGAGCACTCACTCGATTAAGTCGTCAAAGAGAAACAAAATAAGAAACAACAAAGAAATTATTATGAATGGAGACTTGAACTCTTTTCTAACTGTTCTACAGTAGTCAATGCTATGGGCTTATATAGATCATGAACGGGTGCTTCATGAAGTGTGACTTTATGAACGGGTGTTTCATAAAGTGACTTCTCAAATTGTGACTTTTCATTTGATTATAACTGCCAATTAGTTACAAATCCCTTTGTGATTATTTGATCAATGCCTATGAGTCAAACTCAATGAATGTAAGAATTAATTCCAACGGACATATACACAAAGGGACACTATAAAGTTGTCTTTTCATATTTAATCCTTCACTAAAGATCACATCCTTTCACTAAGGATCACATCCTTTTACATTTATTTACTAAAAATCACACCTTTTGATTATTAGAGTCACATCTCTTCATTAAGAGTCAAACTCTTTGATCACATCTCTTTACTAAGAGAAACGGGTGCTTCATGAAGTGTGACTTTATGAACTGGTGTTTCATAAAGTGACTTCTCAAATTGTGACTTTTCATTTGATTATAACTGCCAATTAGTTACAAATCCCTTTGTGATTATTTGATCAATGCCTATGAGTCAAACTCAATGAATGTAAGAATTAATTCCAACAGACATATACACGAAAGGACACACTATAAAGTTGTCTTTTCATATTTAATCCTTCACTAAAGATCACATCCTTTCACTAAGGATCACATCCTTTTACATTTATTTACTAAAAATCACACCTTTTGATTATTAGAGTCACATCTCTTCATTAAGAGTCAAACTCTTTGATCATGTCTCTTTACTAAGAGATACATCAATTCACTAAGAGTAGCACCCATTCACTAAAAAGTTGCATCCATTCACTAAAAAGCCAAAAGACAAACCAACTATATTATTTTAAAATTTTCCTTACAATTTCCCACCAATTTTTAAAATACATCAAAATGCATAAGCAAAATATATGCATGAAGAATCAAAATAAAATAAAATAAAAATCTTGACAAATTTACAAAATTCTATGCATAGGTATAGGTGTATTAAAACTTGAACATACATTTAGTGAAGACACATCAAAGTTAGTCATAATTGAATGGTAGACAAGTCTTTGAACCAACAATTATTTTTTAATAACTGGATATATCTCACACATAGAAATTATAATCCATTGAGTGCTCTATTTTATCACCGACACTTTTATGGCCTTGTGTTTGCATCCTGTTTTCATGAATGCTGTCAAAATCAAGCCCTTAATTCCTAGAAGCGGCCGCACTTCACATTCATTCATATAGGTAGACTCTATCAGAAGTGTCCCGTATTTAACACTTCAGTAAAATACTATTATAGGTCTATTAAGAGTTTCATTTGCTCAACCTTCCTTTTCAATACGGATACCAAGCACTTTACTTAGGATAAAAATTTTATATTATAGTGCTTGCAATCACTCCATATGATATACTTTGTCTCATTGAACTTAAGACGGAGATATTTCAAGTGTTAAGTCGAGTTTCTATCATTGGTGATTTCGTAATGTGGGCTTTGTTAGAAAATCTTTTCAAATAAGTTCAATAGTAAAATAATACTCAATTGATTTGAATCCGAAATACTAAATTATAAGTTATTATGCAAATTATTACTATACTATTAATAAACGAATAGCAGGGGTTAGATGAAGCCTGTGAGTCGAGGCGTGCGGATGTTGTGTCCTAGAAGCAAGATTGCCCCTCTACGTGCAAGGCTCCGGCAATCACTCCTAGCGATACAACGACCACTGTCCACCCCATCGGCACGACTCCGCGATGGTGCAGAGCGAACCCGTCGACTTTCAGAGATTCAGCAAAAGTAAAGCTCAACGTAAAAGGGAAGTAGTAAAACTCAGAGAATGTAAAGCTCGGTGTAAGAGTGAACTGTAAATCAGAATTGTATATGCTGGTGCTTGACCAAACTCCTCTTACTCTATATTTATAAAGCCCAAGAGAGAGCCCACATGTGGACAGAGTCCAACGGCTAGTTCCCTTGGGCAGCCCACCAGGCACTTCCCAAGGGAAAGGCTCTTGGGTAGCCCGAGAAGGCCCTTCCCAAGGTAGGTTATATAAGTAAAGCAAAAAGAAAAGAGCAAATAAAAAGAGAACCGGGTCAAGATTGTGCGCGCCGCCGCCCGCCCGACCCGACTCGGCTCGTGCTCATGCTCGTGCTCGTGCACGCGTGTGTGTTTAGGAGAAGCCTCTACTCTCACTTTCTCCTAACCAACACAAGCAAATATGAAGGAGTATATAAATAACTTCCACATGTGATGAGTACCCGATGTGGGACTAAACATCACATGTGGAGAGCTAAGGCAATTGTAGCCTTATGTGCTGTTTTGGGCAGTGTGCACGTGATCTCTGAGCGAAATTTGCTTAACGAACCGTAAATCGGCGAAATTGTCAGTTTATAGGCGTTTCGGCGTTAATCATGCCTTTCGAGGAAATTAAATGTTTAGTGTTGTTTGCCATACGTCCCTAACTGTTCTTGACACTGTCCTAGCAGGCCCAGTGACTTTGGTTTAGCGTTGGTGATTTCCGGAGCCGAAATCGGATTTCCGGAAGTGAGTTTCGGTTGTTATGGCACCGTTTGTGCACGGGATCACACAGAGTCGGATGTTGGTACCCGAACGTCTTAAGTTAAGTGTTCCGGGCAGCTGTCAAGTTTCGTTAGATTCAGATACTGTTATGTACAGTTTGGACCAATAGTGGTCTTTCGGTGGATTACCGAAAATTCCGACGAATCCCGGTACTTCAGTGAAGTTTCCTGTTTAGCTTATCCATATATAGTGAGTCAGTGGGTTGGGTGTGTGAGAGTTTTTACTGACCCATAGTTATGATTCAGGCCCCAGCAGTCAGCAGCCAGCACACGATCCTTCCAGCGGATTCTTCGACCGCCAGTATTGAGGTGGGTGCTTCGGTCCGGGCTTTATCATATCGTCACCTATGGGGTGCCGTATTCAGTTGAACCCCAATGATTGTTGCAAGCCCTAGTCCCATTCCTTGAGCTTTTTTGTCTTTCGTTCAGTATAGTAGTTTACTACCCTTCTGTTCTGCATGATTAGCATACATATATACATTGGACATATGACATGCTTGCTTGGTCATTAGCTAGAGTTATCATCAGCTTAGTTTATATCAGTATGCTTTCTATTCTCTAACTGCATGTTTAGAATAGGAGATTCAGCTTCGGTTATATGGCATGGATAGTAGTTCAGTTATCAGCATCCCGACAGGGATTTTCTGACTTTTTGTCGATTACCCGGTCTTTAGACCGCGAGCTTCAGCATCAGCATTATGATCGCCACTGAGCCAGCTTTCAGTCACGTATACCGCGGACTAGCTATCCGCAATGGTGTTCTTTACCGATAGAGAGGTCACATCGACCCGTGAGCCCAGAGTTCACACAAGTGTGCAGGGTTATGATAGCATATTTGGCCTGAGGTTCTGTGAGACCAATAGTGGCATTTGGCCTGAGATTCTGTAAGACCAATAGTGGCATTTGGCCTGAGGTTGTGTCAGACAGATAGTGGCATCTGATTGGGTACTTTGTTTCTAAGATTGATGCATATTTCTATTGTTACTGTCATTGATCTCAGTTCAGCATGCTTATTTATTATCCTTGTACCCTCTTGTTTACAGTATTGATTTACTACCTCAGTTATCTACCTGATTTATGCCTGCCTATTTCGACTTACTATTTCTCGGCTCATCGTACCCACTGGGATACATTCATATTGTATCTCACACCTTTTGGTGACCATTTTTCCAGATCAGTCAGGTGCTGGGATGTCGCAACGATCATGAGAGCTGTTACGATAGAGCCATCCCTTGTTGCCGGCTTCGACTGGCCATGTCTTTATATTTTCGTTTAGATTGATCATGACTTGCTTTAGTTGTTTCAAATTTGAGAGTATTGAGGATTAATATGTTATTTCAGTAGTTTTGGATTGCTGTGTTGTTTGATTTAGTTTAGTTATGTTCAGTTTGTTGTCACGTTGATGTGCATTTTGTACTTGCCTAGCCGTGCATGTATAGGGGAGACTGTGTCCGTATGGACAGAGAATTTTCTATGCATGTGGCGGTCTGTTCACGTCCTGGTTTTCAAAGTGTTAAACTCTTATTAAAAAAAAAAAAAATTTTAGACTGGTTTTCAAACACCGGAGCGTGACACTATGATTGGCTCCTTGCTTATATATGATTGGTTTTTGAGTCCTAATAGGAGTTCTAGTTTAATTAGGTTGCATGCCTATATATATAAATACATGTACCCAACCTTGTCTCACCGAGAGAGAGAAGGCCACGTCTAATTAATTAAGCTTATATAATTTTGTACTCCGCCTTCGACAATAATAAAAGTTTTGCTCTGTTTTCGGTCGTGGGCGTAGGCCAGTGGCCGAGCCATGTAAATAATGTGTGTTTTATTTTTCTTCTCTTTCTCGATACTCTTTTGATATTTTCGCGCTCAAAGAATCATACTTTCCACTTTTGTCATAACAGTTATCATGGTTTTTCACTTTTCCCTGCTGAATTCACTTTTCCCTGCTGAATTATCAAAACCTATATAAAACCATCTTAAACTACAAGTTTTCATCACTATTGAACCCTTTAATGTACCATTACGTGAAACCCATCAATTTGCTTGGAGGTCAACAACGTAAGTTATTAACTTCAAACGTGAATAGGAAATTGTGAAAATTTACAATGTGTTAATGTGTTGTTTGGGAGGGGATAAAGGTATTTGGGAGGAAGAGAAATTCTTACAGAGTGGTCGTCACCCATTTTCTTTCGCAACTTATCTAGTTGTGACTGTGCGAGATCTCTTTCCCTCTTCAGTTCTTCCATTTCCATCTCCATCTATCGAGAAATCAGCTTATTTAGAATACAATTGAAAGTAAAAAATAATAAAATGGTCTATTCTTCCAGGTATATTGCTAACCTTCTTAATTTTCATTTCTTTCTCTATCAAAAGGGCCTCAGAACACGATGAAGATTCCGGAGTGCATAGTTCTGCTTCTAGTCTAGCAACTTCCTTCTGCAGATGTTTGACCAATTGCTTATCCGACACAACCTGATACATCAAAATTCAATTGCGATTATATCAAAATCTAGTTGCATAGTAACCAAGATAGGTATATTTTTGTAATCGAGCGACAATTATATCTAGAATGTGGCTAGAATGCTATTGATAGTAAAGGAATGGTGTTTACTATCCACTTTTAGTTCCTTGGATGCCTAGGGCTTAGTGGGGATAGGTGGAATAGTGTTTACAATCGAGCAACAATTATATCTAGAACGTGGCTAGAATGCTATTAATAGTAAAGGTTTAGTGGGGGTTGGTGGAATAGTAATGATCTAAGGGCTAAAAAATAGATAGTAAACACTATTCCTTTACTATCAATAGTATTGTAGGTGAACCAAGGTTTAAAGTGCCGCCCGTGCCGCTGCGGCACGGGTGGCACGTACCGTGCCCCTCAAATGGGGGCACGGTACAGGGGAGCGATACCTTTGGGTATCGCTCGAGACATAGCGATAGGGGTATCGCCGTGCCGAGCGGCACGGCAGCCATTTGGTTTTTTTTTTTTTAATCACGCGTAGAGTATTTTGTTGTTATTTTTTAAAAAATCACATGTTGTACGGTACATATTTTTTATTTTTTTCTTTTAATCTTTAAGAGATTTAGATTATTTTGTTCACTAACTAATTTAGGTGGTTAGTAAATGTAAGTATCTTTAAGAGATTTAGATTATTATTATTTATTAAATAATATAATAAAGTAAAGAGATATGATAAAATGAGAATGTGGTTATAAAGATTTAAGTTGTTATTATTCACTAACTAATAGCAATCTAAATCTTTTAAAGATTTAGATTTTGTGATTAAAAATATTTTTTATCTCTTTTCCTTCTTATATTAGTTAATAAATAATAACAATCTAAATATTTTAAAAATCTAATCGGTACCCACATTCTCATTTTATCTTATCTTTCTACAATAACAACCTAAATCTCTTAAAAATCTGACTCGTACCCACATTCCCATTTTATTTACGTATATCTTTGTAATTTTTAAAATATTTTTTATCTCTTTTCCTTCTTATATTAGTTAATAAATAATAACAATCTAAATATTTTAAAAATCTAATCGGTACCCACATTCTCATTTTATCTTATCTTTCTACAATAACAACCTAAATCTCTTAAAAATCTGACTCGTACCCACATTCCTATTTTATTTACGTATATCTTTGTAATTTTGTTTGAAATTAACTTAATCATGAAAATTATAGCTAAAGGCAGTCCACCGTCTTTAGAAGGTACCCACATTCTCATTTTATCTTATCTTTCTACAATAACAATCTAAATCTCTTAAAAATCTGACTCGTACCCACATTCCCATTTTATTTACATATATCTTTGTAATTTTGTTTGAAATTAACTTAATCATGAAAATTATAGCTAAAGGCAGTCCACCGTCTTTAGAAGGCCACGCCTTCTGTATGTGGCACTAATATGGCAAGCTAATATGGCAAAAATAGGGTTAGTTTTACAAATAAAATTTTGATAAGATTATTTTGCAAATTATAAAATTTTAGAGGGTTATTTTGAAAAAAACTCCATTGTACTTTATATATATAAAAAATTATCAATATGTTAATTGGTGAGTATAGTAAACTATATATAACCAATATTCATAATTTTTTGACTAAACATTTCAAAACAATATTATAAGAGCTTATTGGAAACAAATTTTTTTTTTAAAAAAACCGTGCCAGAGTGTGCTACTGGGATATCATGCGTATCCACGTGTCGGCACGGAAGCGTGCCCGTACCGTACCGTGCCAGGCGGCGAGCGGCACGCCCCCGTGCCACGGTACTTAATTCCTTGAGGTGAACTCATTTATATCTATTCTGTAGTACATACCATATTAACTTGAGCAGTATTAGTAACTTCCTTGGCACATGTTGCGAAGAAGAGAGTGTTTCGAGATTGCTCAATGTGACTTTGTGCTGGACTCATTGTACAAATGATGGCTGTTCTCGCGTTTCCACCAAGAGAGAGTTGCAATATACGCGTTAGCTTTGAATCTCGGTATGGTATATGCCCGCTTCTTTTACCGATACTGTAAGAAGAGAAACTCTGATATGATATACAAACAAGTAATTTCTCATTTATCAACCTAAGCATCAACTTGTCATACAGAAGAATAGCTATGCGTTCGAATACATTCATAGAAAACCAACACCTAGTTGCAAACACTACTCAATTGTAATAATATGCAGTCAGGAAAGCTTTTAAATCTGTCTACTTCAAGTTGCATCATCTTCCTTAATACTGCTATTCACGTGAGTTCACTTTTCATATTTTGCTGCAAGAATGAAAACAAGAATAGTCTATCTAAGAATTGCTGACCTGAGTTTCCTTATAACAGTTGTCAATGTCAACAAGCTACGATTTATATGGCATCCTTCTTTAAGCCGGGTTCCACTTGCATGAGTTTGTGCGGTCCTCTCACTTCCAGCAAGGTCTACAAAGTTCTGCAGATACCAACACCTAAGTATCAACTCAAAGACAAGTTCAGCAAATATCTCACATGTGAAGTATAAATAGGAAATTAAATGCAGCTTACCAGGCTAGCAACAAAAGACTTTACGCAGCCTGAATTTTCTCGTAGGCTACTCTCAACTGTCTGGATTATAGTAATCATAAGATTATCAATCAGTATTTTCATTCTGATTAAATTTTCTTATTGAAAATATGAAGGAGGATCTTGTAATTACCAGCCTTATTATTTGATGTGATCTTGAGCTTGTATCATTTAAGGCAGTTTCACCAACCTGTCTTTGTGCTGCAAAAATTGTTTGGAAAAATTAGCAATAAGCAATGCCAAAGGAGTGGAGTAATAATTTACACAGCTATTAATAATGGAAAGTTTGATATAAATTTCAATTCTTTCCTCAGAGTTTCAATTAATAATGGAAAGTTTGATATAAGTTTGAGCTTGTATCATTTAAGGCGGTTTCACCAACCTGTCTTTGCGCTGCAAAATTTGTTTGGAAAAATTAGCAATAAGCAATGCCAAAGGAGTGGAGTAATAATTTAAACAGCGATTAATAATGGAAAGTTTGATATAAATTTCAATTCATTCCTCAGAGTTTCAATGTTTTAAATTTTGTTTTGAAATTCCATGTATGTAATCATCCAATTTAGTGAACCCAATAAATGCCACATAGGAATCATCTTAAAAAGTGGTGATTTTGAAATATCCAAAGACTACCATGTCTATGTGGTTTTTTCAGACAGTAGACAACTGAAAGGACTTAAATGGTACGTGACAGAAACTTCCAAGGAATAATTATCAAAAATGAAGCCGGCATAAATAAACTTTTGGGAGGGGGAATCAAACTTTAAGGACTAACTTAGCATTTAACTCTTTGAATAGCTTACATAAATCATTTTTCACAGTAACAATAAGAATAGAAAGTTCATATCAAACCTTCACAAATGCCAATTAGATGTCTGAGATGCTGGCAATCTTTTGCAGCTTCTTCTTCCAGTTTCTCAACAATAGTTCCTTTCTGCTAATATGTTGACACATCAGCAAGTTTCACAATTTGTTGCGACAAAAAAAAGCATGCTAAGAGAGTTGTTAGATATGTCTCGAATTCTAAAACCGAAAGGTTTTCTAACCCTATTCTGTTTAGCTTATCCAATTAAAATAAGCTTGGATTATGCCTAATCTTATTAAGAATATTCCTAATCTTAGTGGATTTGTATTCCTAATTGTATTAGGATTTAGCCACTATTATAAATATACCATTATTCCATTTATTTGGTGCGGCGGATGAGAAGGAGTATGGGTGTATTTTGGGATTAGGGTTTTGTGAGAGAGGCATATTTTGTACACCACTTTGATTATAACGGAAGTCTTCGCTCCGTCTTCGCCCGTGGACGTAGGCCAGTGGCCGAACCACGTAAATATTATGTGCTTTATTTTTCTTCTCTCTTTCTCGATTCTCTTTTGGTATTTTCGTGCCCAACGAATTAGATCTTTTCCGCTTTTGTTATAACAAACTGGTATCAGAGCCGGATTGTTCGTTTGGGTTTTAAGGCGTCGACAAAATTTGAGATCGAGAAGTTTGATCGCTCCAGCAGTTTCGCTCTACGGCAAGTTGTCGTTCTGATGCAGCAGAGGTTGCAAAAGGCGTAACTGGAGAATGAGAAGATTAGCACTTCAGAGAACCCCACGGTTTTGCTCATTAAGTCAGGCGACCAAATTCAAGAATTCCGTATATTTGGTTTGCATGTGGAGCAGCACTTTCAGGAGCTTTTAGGGTTTTGGTGTGGAGAAGACAAAGAATTCAAGCCAAGGTGGAGATTGTTAGATATGTCTCGAATTCTAAAACCGAAAGGTTTTCTAACCCTATTCTATTTAGCTTATCCAATTAAGATAAGCTTGGATTATGCCTAATCTTATTAAGAATATTCCTAATCTTAGTGGATTTGTAATCCTAATTGTATTAGGATTTAGCCACTATTATAAATATACCATTATTCCATTTATTTGGTGCGGTGGATGAGAAGGAGTATGGGTGTATTTTGGAATTAGGGTTTTGTGAGAGAGGCATATTTTGTACACCATTTTGATTATAATGGAAGTCTCCGCTCCGTCTTCGCCTGTGGACATAGGCCAGTGGCCGAACCACGTAAATATTGTGTGCTTTATTTTTCTTCTCTCTTTCTCGATTCTATTTTGGTATTTTTGCGCCCAACGAATTAGATCTTTTCCGCTTTTGTTATAACAAACTAATACAACTAGGAATACGAAGGGGGCGTCGAAAGGATCCAAAGGGGAGAAGGGCGCGGCAAAGTTGGCGTCGAAAGGAGAAATCCGGTGATGATTATCGAACATTGGCGAGGGCACGGGGAGGCCGAAATGGGGTGCGAACGGCACGGGCGGGAGCAACCTGCGCCCCAGGTCGTACACATGCGGCGGCGGCAGTAGCGAGGGGAGCATCGGGGCCCGATTGAGCGGGGAGAAGTAGCCGCCGCAGCCGACACCGCCGTAGAAGTTGCTTGCAAAGCCATTGTAGAGGTCGAAGAAGGGGGCGTCGCCGGGAACCCTCCAGTACGGCGGCGGCGGCGGCGGCGAGCTACCGTCGAACGTCGGGCGGTGCGCGTGGCCGGAGAGCAACGGCGGCGGCTGCATGGCCATCTCCTGTTCCGTAGCCACGGCGGCGGAGGATTCGACGGGATTGTTCGACGTCGATATCGGGCAGAACAGAACAAACTATGTCGAGCCAAGAGCATCTTCATTACTATAGAAGATGGCGGATGTAAAAATCCACAGCCAACCATGTCCTTCAAGTCGCACGTTGCTTTCTACCACATCGTTTCAAACGAAGTTTTACCATAACATTCCTCTAATTGAAATTTCAAAGCGGTATGGAATTGATTCAATATAAAATCATGAATAGTCATTGGTTCAACCGGTATATAATATTTCTATCTATGGATAAATAAGTATTTATCCGGATAAAGGTCAGCAAGGATCAAATTTATTTAATTTAACCCCATATTCTATCATATGAATTGAATGAAAATAAAGATATTCAATTTTACCCACATTTGACACTTGATTCCGTTTGTGATATCGACGTCGAACAATCCCGCCGAATCCTCCGCCGCCGTGGCTACGGAACAGGAGATGGCCATGCAGCCGCCGCCGTTGCTCTCCGGCCACGCGCACCGCCCGACGTTCGACAGTAGCTCGCCGCCACCGCCGCCGCCGTATTGGAGGGTTCCCGGTGACGCCCCCTTCTTCGACCTCTACAATGGCTTTGCAAGCAACTTCTACGGCGGGGTCGGCTGCGGTGGCTACTTCTCCCCGCTCAATCGGGCCCCGATGCTCCCCTCGCTACCGCCGCCGCCGCCGCCGCCGCCGCCGCCGTATGTGTACGACCTGGGGCGCAGGTTGCTCCCGCCCGTGCCGTTCGCACCCCATTTCGGCCTCCCCGTGCCCTCGCCAATGTTCGATAATCATCACCGGATTTCTCCTTTCGACGCCAACTTTGCTGCGCCCTTCTCCCCTTTGGATCCCTTCGACGCTCCCTTTAATCCACGGTCTATATAGAGAACCCCAAGATTTTGCTCATTAAGTTAGGCGACCCACATTTGACACTTGATTCCGTTTGTGATATCGACGTCGAACAATCCCGCCGAATCCTCCGCCGCCGTGGCTACGGAACAGGAGATGGCCATGCAGCCGCCGCCGTTGCTCTCCGGCCACGCGCACCGCCCGACGTTCGACGGTAGCTCGCCGCCACCGCCGCCGTACTGGAGGGTTCCCGGCGACGCCCCCTTCTTCGACCTCTACAATGGCTTTGCAAGCAACTTCTACGGCGGGGTCAGCTGCGGCGGCTACTTCTCCCCGCTCAATCGGGCCCCGATGCTCCCCTCGCTACCGCCGCCGCCGTATGTGTACGACCTGGGGCGCAGGTTGCTCCCGCCCGTGCCGTTCGCACCCCATTTCGGCCTCCCCGTGCCCTCGCCAATGTTCGATAATCATCACCGGATTTTTCCTTTCGACGCCAACTTTGCTGCGCCCTTCTCCCCTTTGGATCCCTTCGACGCTCCCTTTAATCCACGGTCTATATAGAGAACCCCAAGATTTTGCTCATTAAGTCAGGCGACCCACATTTGACACTTGATTCCGTTTGTGATATCGACGTCGAACAATCCCGCCGAATCCTCCGCCGCCGTGGCTACGGAACAGGAGATGGCCATGCAGCCGCCGCCGTTGCTCTCCGGCCACGCGCACCGCCCGACGTTCGACGGTAGCTCGCCGCCACCGCCGCCGCCGCCGTACTGGAGGGTTCTCGGCGACGCCCCCTTCTTCGACCTCTACAATGGCTTTGCAAGCAACTTCTACGGCGGGGTCGGCTGTGGCGGCTACTTCTCCCCGCTCAATCGGGCCCCGATGCTCCCCTCGCTACCGCCGCCGCCGCTGCCGCCGCCGTATGTGTACGACCTGGGGCGCAGGTTGCTCCCGCCCGTGCCGTTCGCACCCCATTTCGGCCTCCCCGTGCCCTCGCCAATGTTCGATAATCATCACCGGATTTCTCCTTTCGACGCCAACTTTGCTGCGCCCTTCTCCCCTTTGGATCCCTTCGACGGTCCCTTCAATCCACGGTCTATATAGAGAACCCCAAGATTTTGCTCATTAAGTCAGGCGACCAAATTCAAGAATTCCAGTATATTTGGTTTGCATGTGCCGCAGCACTTTCAGGAGCTTTTAGGGTTTTGGTGGAGAAGACAAAGAATTCAAGCCAAGGTGGAGATTGTTAGATATGTCTCGAATTCTAAAACATAAAGGTTTTCTAACCCTATTCTGTTTAGCTTATCCAATTAAGATAAGCTTGGATTATGCCTAATCTTATTAAGAATATTCCTAATCTTAGTGGATTTGTATTCCTAATTGTATTAGGATTTAGCCACTATTATAAATATACTATTATTCCATTTATTTGGTGCGGCGGATGAGAAGGAGTATGGGTGTATTTTGGGATTAGGGTTTTGTGAGAGAGGCATATTTTGTACACCACTTTGATTATAATGGAAGACTTCGCTCCGTCTTCGCCCGTGGACGTAGGCCAGTGGCCGAACCATGTAAATATTGTGTGCTTTATTTTTCTTCTCTCTTTCTCGATTCTCTTTTGGTATTTTCGTGCCCAACGAACTAGATCTTTTCC
Source organism: Tillandsia leiboldiana (assembly GCA_029204045.2). Lineage (NCBI taxonomy): Eukaryota > Viridiplantae > Streptophyta > Magnoliopsida > Poales > Bromeliaceae > Tillandsia > Tillandsia leiboldiana. The sequence goes on along the minus strand of CM055076.1, from coordinate 22,760,360 downwards.
GCTTTTGTCGTAACAAGAGTAAAATCAAAGGAGAAATACGATGTACCTCTGGATCATCTAATAGGCGAAGAGGGCCAGAATTTGATTTTAATAGATCCTTTACAATCTCATTATAAATCTCCATGGCGGAAATTTTGATAACGAATTCCCTCTCTGGAGACTACAATATTTAAAAAAGAGACACAGTAAATACAAATTCCAAGAAAATAACAACATGTAATAAAACATAACGGATATTTCATCGGGCTTACATTTTCAATGTGCTTGTAAATGTCATTTACAGCACTCTCAGTGATGCCTCTCATGGTATAAGTTTTCCCACTGCTAGTTTGGCCATAAGCAAAAATGGTTGCTACACACCAAATAGACAAAAGATTATAGATATCATCCACTGAATTTTATACATATAAATTATAATTGAGACTGGAGATCATGCTTTTATTACCATTAATTCCCGTCAAAGCTGATAAGGCTACCTCCTTGGCTCCTTCTTGATAGACTGTCTCAGTTAAACAGGTAGGTCCAAATACCCTGTCTGCCAAAAGCAAAAACAGAAACAACACATAACCAATAAGTTCAAACTTGTTTCCACTATTGCATCAGTTTGTTTGGCCACCAAGGGCTTCTCTAGAACTGCTGTTTTGACTAGAGTAGAGCAGATGGAAAAAGCAATAAGAGCTTTCATCTAAAAATATGGCCTACAACTTCGCACTGCAGAAGAAGCCAAAGCTTCAAATTAATGATTTTGTTTTCAGCTGCGGAAGCTCGTTTCTTCTTCCTGCTAGACCAAATGTTCTAGACCTTGTACTTTCTAATGCTTTTTGAAGTAAATAAGATGTTCTAAAAGCAATTTGTATGGACATTGCAACTCTAAAATGCATCATATAACGAAAGTACTAACTTTCGTAATTAGAAATGTAATGATGGTCTTTGAGATGTAATCATGTAATTCATACCAAAACTATAGGAGGCTGGTGAGCTGGCACGATCCTGCAATGGGGTCTTGTACAAGATTGTCTGGCTGTCGACACATTCCCAATTTACTTGGTCCTTAAGAGCTTCTTCTTTCTTGCTCAAGGGCCTCACTCGAACTGTGACGAAAATCTTCTCCTCTTTAACTCTAGAGCCACCAGGAGTAGAAAATGGTGTCCTCTCAATCTTTGAAGCTGGAGTACTGGGTATCCTTGCTGGCACACCCATTTCCTCTAGAGCACTGGGGCTGTATATTACAAGTAGTGGAGAAGGTCAGGTATAATGAAGGTAAACCCAGCTTTCTCCTTGTGTAGTTGAAGAAAAACCGAACTTTGATTATAACTCTTCCAAAGTAAAAAATCTGCACGTTAAAGATGAATTTAAAGTTAGCAATAGAAGAAATAAATCTAAGATTTATGCAGTGCAAGATGCAGTGCTTAATATTCGTCACCACAAGATCCTAGCTGGATTTTGAAGGTAAAAATGTATGGAGGCCTGTTCACCTATAGGCAATTTTAAAATGACTTGTCAACTTTTTTTTCTTTTTTTTTTTTGATTGGTTCTCTCAACTACGAGCGAATTTAGTAAAATAAATTAGGGATTTGACTAAATCCGACGGTAGTTTTGTTGAATTTAATAGCTCTAATCAATATTTGTATATAAAACAGCAACAATTAACGACTAATAGCTAATAGAGCTATCAGATTTAACAAAATCCTCACTTCAGCTATTAGAATAATTCAAATGAAAAAATTAGAAGTTGAGGAGCGTATTTCAAAATTTCCTCCATTTGAGGGGGTCCCAGTTCACGTTTACCTATTCAGGTTGATATAAGAACAAATTGATATGAAGATTAGTTAATCATACAAAATTATCTCTTCAACATTTATACAAATCAAAATATTGAAACCTAAGTTCATAAATTCTATGAATCTTATACTTTGCCCCTTTCTTTTGACAAACCCTCACATTTACAGTTCACACTTTAAATACCATTAGAGCTTAACAAATCCTTGAGTCTCTCTCTTATATACTTCTTTTTCCTCCTCTTCCATTTCACCCCCTTCTCACACAACAAGCAGCAGTAATATTTCTCCTCTTTTCCCATCCCATTACGCCCTTTTCCACCTCTAGGGTTTCCTCAAACCCTTCATGAAACTCTAATGAACATATATATCAACAAATCGAGCGCCAAAACACATCCCAATCCCTAAATTAGGTAAAATAAACACTTCCATTTCTTATATCGGAAAGAAAAACGAAAGAGGGAAACCAAAAAACAGCAAAATTGAGATTAAACAACGAAATTTTCGCACGAATCAACTTCGATTTTCTCAAACAGGAAGTTAAAAAGAGAAAAGAGAGGTCGAATTAGAAGAATATATGGTAAGATTATACTCACTCGCAGAGCGAAATTGGGGAAATTGGGGTAATTAGACGCCGCTCAATTCCACAAATCGAGCGCGTCGAGATCCAAACTGGGATCTTTTGATGGAGAGAAATGGAGATGAGAGAGAGAGAGTGCGTGTGCTTTGATTTCGGGGCGAGGGTTTTTAGTGGGGTTTCGACTTAATAATACCAATAAAAAGAAGAAAAAGAAGAGGACAACGGGAACGTTTGAATGGGGGGAGTAGCAACGGCTAGTTTTGGTAAGTTTTGGACCGTGGATTTGATCGATCGAACGGGTAAGGGTGAGTAATGGGAGCTTATGGTGTTTTGAATACTCCCCTTATGTGTTGCACCCTTTAATGAGCCTAATAATTAAAATAATAAAATACTAGCCTAAGTGGCGCCTCGTGACGATAAATTATTGACTAAAAAACAAAATTTTATAGACTACAGTTTTTATATTTTTAATAAAAAATTTGAAAAATAAAATATTAATTTATAAACCTCTCGATATTATTTTAGAAAGCATTTTCTTGAAAAATGCTAGGATTTTTTTTTTCTTTTTTTTTTTGTGGAAACGAGAGGAGTATCACAAATGGATATTGACCTAATGATATGAATAGACCCGTCATATGTATAAATTTTTTGTTAAATTACAGAAAACTCTCCTCTAATATCCCGCTTTTCCACTTTACTCTCCTGTTTTTTAAAAGTCGATAATCTTCCCCTCGTAATTACCGAAATGTCTTTAAGGGGCAACGCTGTTAACGGAGGGGATAAAATAACTATTATGCCCTTACCTTATATTGGAGAGAGAGCGAGAGAGAATGCCATTTAACTAGGGTATTTTGGGTATATTAATTTTTTTTTTTCAAAAACTTGACGGTTCACTCACGATTTTGTGACGGTGGGGGGTAACTGTATATTTCGATAATTACGAGGGGGCAGATTGTCGACTTTTAAAAGACATGAGGGTAAAGTGAAAAAGCGGGATATTAAAGAGGAATTTTCTGTAATTTAGCCTAAATTCTTTTATATTTTTATGGACATAATTTTTTCTATGCATATACAATGTCAGAATACAAATTATACACCATCTATCAACAAGAATATTATTCACCCAAAGAATAAAGGAATACACATTCTACCATTAACAATAATCAACATATGATACTGTTGGCATTAAAAAAGTAGCGTCGCGTGGTAAGTAGGTCAGTCGGCATGATCAACCATTAGAAAATGACATATGGTACATTGGGAGCTGATAGAGAAAACGTCTAAACTTGAGCCAGTTTTAGGCGGGAACGGCTAAAGGAGTGGAGAGTGAATTTCGTGGCCAACACACCTCTAGCCTGAGTGTGCTACGCAAAATAAGGGACGTATCAAGAAACACGGGATAGGTTCGAGAGCATTGCCACTATGCGAACTATCAAACAACCGCAAATGGAAAGCATGCAACAATATAAATAGATTGATTTCATATGTAATAAGAGTCCTCTACACACACAAACGACCACTACTATTTCAATTCCTTCAATTCCAGCATTTCCAGCATTCCAGTTTAAGAGCGTAGTTCAATTCAATAGCTTAGTCAACATCTTAGTCAATAGTTTAGTTAAGAGCATAGCAATTTTTTGAGTTTTCCCACGAATAGTTCTTAATCTTGTAATCAGTTCTTCTAGTTAATATAATTGGCTCAACTCCTTTAAGCTGAGTCTATTTTCCTATTCAATTTGAGTGTTTTATTGTGAGAGAATCTAGTTGAGTCGATTCCTCCTCAATCTGATCGCTTAATTTGGAGGCACACTTCGAGGGTCATCTGACCCGGTCAACGGTCCAGCTTCGATTCGAGCACAATAATTTTTTGGCATGTTCCGTGGGACCAATTCAATTTATAATGGCCGATGAGAACAGCATGAATCTCCACAACAGAGTCGTTCCCCGATCTTCAGGAAATGACCATACAAGTAGCGCCGGCTATCGGTAGAACCAGAGAGTAGCGGGCAATCACCTCAACAAGAGCCGAGTCTAGCATATGCTTTCGAGTAAATGACTCGAGCATTGCATATACCAGACCAGATTAGTCAACAGAGCATCACTCATTTAGACGTGGTGCTGGCCGCTATCACAGCCTCAAATAAAAATATCGCTCAGATTGTGCAACTACAAGCCCGAAATGAGCAACATCCTCTTGCTGTAAATTAGAATATGCTGGTCCAACCAACTCCTATGGTACTGGCATTAGCGGTAGAACAGACGCAAGGGGCAGTGCAGCCTCAGATGGCACAATTTCAGGCAAGATACAAACCGATGAATGTGAACATCGACCATCAACCAGAGGTTGCCAGGGGGTTACCCCCTCTTCCTCCGTTACCGGCTTACCAACCTCAAATCGGAGACACGAGAGCTGGGGAGCAAAGTTCAAATATGGGACCTACCTAAAATCCTACGGGGCAACAATTACCGCTACCACTCGTTCCAAATGCAGTTCAGGCTGCAGTCCCTACCCCATTAACAAAGGAATAATGAGTTATATACTCAGATCGAGGATGTAATAAGAAATACTTTCGGCGTTGAGGCTAGGCCAGTCATGCGGCCTATATTCGAGTCTTCGTATCATGTGAACATAGATAAAGAGCACCAGTACCCGACCAATTGAAAGATGTCGAAATTTGATTAGTACTCAGGAGAAGAAACCGAGAACACAATTGAGCATGTTGCTCGATTCACGTCCCAGTGTAAAGAGGTGACCATAAACCCTTATCTGAAATTCAGATTATTTAATATGTTATTAACCAAAATGACGTTCACTTGGTATATGAGCTTGACCCCTAATTCCATCTGAGACTGGACAAATTAGAGCACAAGTTCCACGAGCAATTCTATAGAGCAGCGCCCGAACTTTTAGTTATCGATCTAGCCATGTATCGGCAAAACACGGGCGAGGCGATTGAGGAATATCTTAACCATTTCAAAACGATAAGAAACAGATATTTCGTTAGAATGCCAGAGTCGGAGTTCACCAAAATGGCATTCAATGGTCTGCATTTTTAAACAAGGGACCATTTCGAGAATCGGCATTTCGCGAATCTATTCGATTTGGGTGTCCGGATTGCTCAATATGAACAATTTTGGAAAGGTAACCATGATGATCGGCCGTATTGGAGTCGAAATAAGGATTGGAAAAAGAAAAAAGAGCAAATCGCCTCTTGTATAGAGAAAAGCTTAGCCCAGGAGGAGCCGAGTCATACTAGTGAAAGTGAAAATTCGACAGATGAAGCTAATGTATATGCATCTAAGATGGTAAAAATTCGATAGCCGCATATATACCAATTCCTGAAGCGGACAAGGACCAATGAGATGAAAGCTCGGGTCTGGGCTTAGAGCTATGCTACATGTACACCCCATTTAGGGTGTACATCCTATACCTAGCCCATCCTAAGATAGGCATTCATCCACTAGTCACTTCGAAGTGACGAGTGAAATTCACCCTACCCTAGGATGGGTGGAGTGTAAGATGTACACCTCAAATGAGGTGTACACTTAGCTTTTTCCTAAACTTTATGAGGCGGGTCAGACTATACCTTCTTATGAGGAGTTAAGAAGAAGGATATATTGTAAATGGTACCACTTATGGATCCATAAAATCAGTGATTACACAACTTTCAAAAAAGCAAATATAAAAAGGAATTAATGAGGGTCGGCTGATCTTTGCTGACCAAGAAGTAAAAAACGATATGAAAATTGATAAAAACCCCTTTCCCACGCAGGTCAACATGGTGGACGTTAAAAAGGAATAAGCTAATGCCAGAATCTGGGCTCCGGGAGATTGTGATCGCGGCGAAAAAATTACTTGGGCTTTACGTTAGGTGCAAGGCCAAAATGACGCGCAAGGATTGGGAAGTGATTGCGAACGTCAAGGGGACGCCTAGTGAGTCGAAGCAATTTTTCGCATTTCTAGAAAATTATGGCTACATTTCGATGGGAGATGAGAAGCCTGACCACTGTTCGGCAGATCTAACGAGTGTGAAGAGGAGGAGGAACCGAATAAGGACTTGCCAATCACCAGGGTCCTGAAGCAGTTCTATGATAGAAAAGAGTTAAAGGAGCCAATGAAGCCGTCGAGGCGGCCATTCGGTTATGGCTAGGGGTGGCAATCCAGCTCGCTGTTCGCGAGCCAGCTCGTGTTCGGCTCGAAATGAGCTCGAGATCGAATCGCTCGTTTAGTAAACGAGCCGAACACGAGCCGAATTTTTTAGCTCGTTTAATAAACGAGCCGAACACGAGCTGGGGTCAGCTCGCTCGTGTTCGGCTCGATAACAGCTCGAATATATATATATATATATATATATATATATATATATATGGGTTAATTGCATATAGGTCGCTGCAAATATGTCGAATAGCAAATATATCCCTACAAAATTCAACTTTTCATATTTATCCTTTCAAAAATCCACCGTTATTCAAATCTACCCCTACCGTCCATCTCTGTTAGAAAAGTTGAGTTAACCATAGGTTTAATGGTTAACCTTGGTTATATTAAAAAGTGAATTTACCTTTTTACCCTTTCTATTGTTTTTGGAGGGATATATTTTTAAGGGGGCAAAAAAGTCATTTCACATCGAATCTGTTAAAATATAAACAGATTCCAAACGGTACTAAACCAGAGGGGTAGATTTGAAGAACTTAGAATTTTTGAAGGGATAAATATGAAAAGTTGAATTTTCTAGGGATATATTTGCTATTCGACATATTTGCAGGGACATGTATGCAATTAACCATATATATATATATATATATATATATATATATATATATATAAACTTTACTATTTAAATTTTAGACTATCAATTTTTTGTAAATTTTAATTATTAGATTAAAATTTTAATTTTTTAATTTTCTTTTAATTTTACACCTAATAATAGGAATAAAAATCGAACTTGTTGTTCGCGAGCCGAACACGAGCCGAATTAACGAGCCGAACACGAGCCGAATTTTTCAGCTCGATATTTAAACGAGCCAGCTCGTGTTCGGCTCGTTTATTAAACGAGCCGAACACGAGCCGACCCAGCTCGCTCGTGTTCGGCTCGTTGACACCCCTAGTTATGGCTATAAAGAGGATAATGAAGCGAAAAGGCTGCCAAGACGGCCATTCGGTTATGGAGCCAAAGATGACAACGAGGTGTGTGGGCCGCTAAGGCAGCCATTCAGTTACAGAGCGCAGGAAGTGAATGAGCCGATGAGGCCGCCCAAATGGGAGTTCGGCTATCAACAATGGGACGCGGTACATTGGTCTGCACTATCTTGGGCAATAATGCTGAGGCCATATCCAAAATTTTCGGGAATGACCGAAGGTGAGGTAAAAGCCCTCGGTCGAAGACTGGTGAATGAATTAGGAATCCAGCTGTAGCAGAGAAAGGAGATGCTGAAAGAGCACCTGAGGATGGTGCAACCGCTGGCTAATGTGTCGGCTGATAAGTGGTTCCTAGTATGAGAACCAACCAAATGGTATGGGCCAGTCATGATGAAGACACAGACATGTCGGCAACAAAGAATGCAGGCCGATGTTAAAAAGTAGTGGAAGGAATCTAAGGGGCTTCGGTCGAGCACATAGGTACGACCAAAACATCGGTTATCAGTGAGATCGATGAAGAATGATCAAGAGGCGGGTGGTTCAACATCACTGTCTTGAGTTAAGCCATAGATGGTCTGGTCCACGATGGTAAAATCGATGGACGAGGACATGCGAAGAGAGTTAAAGGAAAAAATTAAGTCCCTCGAGGCAGTAGTAAAAAAAAGGGGCAATTTCTTATATACCCCTAAAAATTTTCCTGTTTTCAGATTTATCCCTTTTAGAAGGCTAATATTAAAACTACCCTTCTTACGTTCCAACTTCTTTCCAAAATACCCCTGAAATTAAACTCTGTTAGTGTACCGTTTGGAGCTGCCATTTTCTATGTGAAATTACGATTTTGCCCTTTCAAATATATCCTTCTACCTAACCAACTTTTCTTATGTACCCTTAAAATTTTCAATAGTTTTCGTATTTACCCTTAAAACATACCCTTCAGAGCACAATAATAATGCAAAAATTAAATGAAAACATCTGAAATTAAATGAAAACATCTGAAACCCTAAACCCTAAACCCTAAACCCTAAAACCCTAAACCCTAAACCCTACCCTAAACCCTAAAAAACCCTAAACCCTAAACCCTAAACCCTAAACCCTAAAAAACCCTAAACCCTAAACCCTAAACCCTAAAACCCAAAACCCTAAACCCTAAAACCCTAAACCCTAAACCAATGTTTTGGTAGATAGGGGCAAAATATAGGTATATCTGATAGTTTTCAACTCCGATTATTATTTAACTCTAGTTTAACCCTAGTTAACTTAACAAAGGGAAACGGTATGGGTATTTTTAATAACGGTGGAACGTATGAGGGGTATATTGGAAAGAAAAAAATAAGAGGGGTAAATCAGATATTTCTTCAGATTTCAGGGGTACACAGGCAATTATCCCTAAAAAAAATGAGGTGGCCACCGAAGGAGAAAGAGGAGATGCAAGATAAGGAATCGTTAGCCGACAAGGTTGAGAGTGTAAGAAAACGGATGCGCGTGCATGTACATTAAATGCAGCAAAAATAAATTAATTTATAGAATATGATCCAATCATATACACCTTAATATCATAACATTTATGATATTAGTATATATATATATATATATATGTATCAAAATCATCTCGCGTGACACAAAAATTATTATTCTAATCTAATTAAAAGAAGGGTTAGAATTTTAATCTTTTCTAATTATCAAAATTATTTGTCAGTTGATATTGGATCTATACTTCTGGTCCTTTGAGTTGTACAACTATCCAGCCTCTATATATATCCACACAAGACTACTCTGGGATCTATGCTTCACACAATCACAATATAATCTCAAAACTCCTTTCGTAATTTCTTTTGTCAATGTGGAGAAGAATTAATTATCAAATTATGCTAGCAATCTCAAGAGGATTAACTATAATATAAAGACCAATTATTATAGGAAGACTTCTCTTTGATGATTAAAGTGAACTCTATATGATTAGGAGAAGTTTCTCTCTTTTTCTCGTACTTTACTTCATATGATATGTTATGATTGAGAGAGATAACTCCTTGTTTATAGGCTTAAGAGCCATAAAAAGGAGGAGAGTAAACTCCTCTAATTTATTGGGCGGGAGGAAACAAAAGGGGAGGGGACAGAAACCAGCCTTTAATAAATGACCTGTGAGGAGAAAAAGAAAGAAAACTCTTTCCTTCACTTAATTTGTTAATTAATAAGGAGAAGAGTTTTCTTTTTAAATAAATGCATGGCGTTTTATTTCTCTCTCGTTTTATTGCTACTTTAGCAAATAAGTTTTCTAGTAAATCAAATTTAGTATTATGCTTCTCCATACAAATTTTATTTTTTACGATCAGTGTTTTGCTAACTAATTTAGCAAATAAATTCTTCTTTTGCTACTTTAGCAAATGTCTCTATAAATTCTCCAAGCACTAAATCACACGTAGTCTTTATTGTGTGTGACCACATAGGTTCAATTCCACCTGGAGGTAAGACATGTCACTAAACTCCTTTAGTGTCACCATCGGAACTCCTTTCGATGGACCAAAATATTTTTAGCTCTCCCACCTAAGTGTAATTAACTATCTTAATCACTCCTGTGGGTCCCACAATGCATGAGTGACACCTAGCAGTATGTCGCGGCAATCCAAATAGAATGAATAATGGATTGAACCTCTAGGTGTAGTTATCGTGTAATTAAATCATTCTATCACTTGTCCCAATTGAGCCTTGGTTATGGATAACTCATCAAACCCCATTACTCAATATTAAGACCAGACCTTTCGCCACCCAAGAGAGTGGCACGTGAGGTCTATCATCGGCTCAAGACATCAGCCGACAGGAGAATGAGTTAGCAAAAAGGGACTCACAACCGGTCTGAGTCATGACATGCGCCATCGGCTAAAGGCATCAGCCGATAAGAGAAATAGCCGACGAAAAGACAATCGCTTCATCCTGGGCCAAGGATGAACATAAGGCCGCCTCAGTCAATCGACAAAGAAGGCAAAGTCAGAGTCAACCTTTGATGGTTCGAGCCGAAGAAGGAAAGATTTTGAAAAAAAGGATGCGAGATTTGGGCGCAAATCTCGTAACTAACGCTGGAACGGCAAGCGACGCCCAGCATTGGAGAGCGCCGCTTATCACACGCCAGCACGTTAACTGGGGGATGAACTTGTACGGGAAAACGGCTACTATCCTTTTCGAGGAAATTTGACTCAAAAGGAAGTAGTTGAGGAATTCACGATAAATTTCCCCCAAATCACGCCGATTATTCAAATCGGTAAATAGACGTATGGTTCGGGAGTGTATAAATACTCGAGCCATCGAAGTAAAAGAGGTTCGACAACCTCGTAAGCCCGCGAGCACCCCTGTTTTTTCTTATCTTTACTGCTTTCCTAGGAGTAGATTAACTGTAATCTTTACTGCCTTTCTTAGGAGTAGATTAATTATGATTTCTATCCCTTTTCTCCTCCTTATATCCCTTTCCCAAACAATACAAATCATACAATCGGCTCCTTAGCCGGTTGTTTTTTTCCACATATTCACCATCACATTCCGGTTCGGCCATTCTAGGCTGAACCTTTTGTACCTCGTCATCCCGATTCGGCTAATCTAAGCCGAACGGTCATAAGAGTTGATTGAAAAGAACCCTGCCGAGCGGATCCTTTCTCGGCCCGATCGCTTGATCCATTGGCATGCGGCGCATTCACATCACAGAGGATCACCCCCCCCCCCCCCCCCTCCCGGGGCCGATCGCGGACAGTTGATTCCGGCCCCAACACTCAATTATATATCTTATCTGATCAACAACTGATATATGGAAACTCATTTCTATAAAATCATAGTCTTGGCCAAGGACTTTTATATTTTGAAGAACAGATAGTATAGGATAATTACCTCTCTACCGAGGGAGACACACACCTATCTCTACGTATGACCCACTGTACCCGACATGTGTTGACTTTAACCTATGATTAGGGTATAAAGTATTTACACAATCAAACTGCAATAACCCACATGTAAGATAACCGTGGTGCCTTAAGTCAAAGGATCACTCACACTACTACAGTATGGAACAATTAACTGACGAGTGAGTAGACGTCCAAGTGATTGTTCATAATTGGTCACGCTCAGTGAAAATATTCTCCAACATTTATCTGTATACTTGCTCTACTGTTACCACACTAATGACTTAAGATTCGTCATCCCATACGGGAAGCACAACACTTAAGACTTGTCGTTCCATAAGGGAAGCACAGTATACACTGACCTAACCGGATTTATTACCGCTTTCATGATAATCCTATGATCAGTAGCATTTATGTAATGACACTGACTTTTTACTATTTCCGTATTGACGTCTTTTGGATTTAAGCTTGTTATTGGTGGATTTTTTCTTGGTATTGGTTCGCTTGGATTTTGGGTTGCGGTTACTGTATCGCAGTAGAGCTCGTTAAACTGAGAACGACGATGCGATCGGATCAGAAATCCGACTTACGGATCTTCCGGAACGAGGGTTTCATTATTAGCGGGTCCGAAAAGGTAAGTTCGGTAGTTTTCAGGACCCGTTAGGTGTTGTCGGTGCATCGGGATCCGTGCTAGCGGGTATGGGGCGTTTCGGAGAATCGGCACGCTTATCGAGAAAGTCGTGGAAAAATCCCTTCTTGATTTTAAATACTGGATTTTAGGTTTTTGTACGTACAACGAAAATAACAATTAAATAATAAATAACCCTAATTATTTTGGAAAAAGAACGCATCTTCTTCCTCTTTCGTCGTTGTGCATGCCGAAGACCGGGACCGAAAGCGTCGCCAATACCGGGGAGCGAATCCAGAAACATCACCGTTTTCGGAGATCGGGATCGCATTGTTTTCTCCGTCAGGGCTAGGTTAGCAATCTTTATCTCTCTTTTGTTCGGTTTGATCGTTGGTTCATATGATTGTTTTCGTTCGTTGATTTTGTTCGGTTTGATCGTTGGTTCGTATAATGGCATTGGTTCGTTGGTTTTGTTCGTTTTGATCGTTGGTTCGTATGACGGTTTTTGCTCGTTGGTTTTGTTCGGTTTGACTGTTCGCTTTCGTTCGTAGGTTTTGTTCATAGTGACGAGTTTTTGGGGTTTTTGGCGGGGACGCTAAGGATCGTCGATGGTGGCTCCATCGACGCTCGATGCCCTAGCCGAGCCGCCGCCGCCGCCGCTGGAGGTTTTGGCCGCCGCCGCCGCCGCTCGATGCCCTAGCCGAGCCGCTGCCACCGCAGGCCGCGCGTCGCCGAGGTGGTGCGCCGCACGCAGCCAAGTGCGCTGATGCCCGCGCGAAGCCAGGCGCTACCGCCGCCGCGCCCTGCTGCACGCCGCACAGGGGCCGTGCCCTGCCAGGCCGCCGCCGCGTGGTGCTGCCGCACGTGTGCGCTGCGCCCTGCCAGGCCGTCGCCGCGTGGTGCTGCCGCACGTGTGCGCTGCGCCCTGCCAGGCCGCCGCCGCTGGATGCCCTAGCCGCGCGCTGCTGCTTGCGACCGCGCGTGCTGTTGCTTGTGCCGCGCGCGCCCGCGCGGGGGTGGTGCCCGCGCGGGGCTGCTGCTAGTGCCGCGTTGTTTGCGCGCCCGCGTGAGGGAGGTGCCCGCGCGGGGATGTTGCATGCGCCGCGTCGCATGCACCACGCGGGGGCAGGGCCCACGCGGGGCTGCTGCATGCGCCGCGCCACCCAAGCCCGCGCGGGTCAAGCAGCTACCGTCAACAGGTTTTGCCCGACGGTTTTTGCTTGACGGTTTTTGGCTCGACGGTTTTTGCTTGACGGTTTTTGGCTCGTTGGTTTTTGACTTGACGGTGCAGTCCGCTGGACGGTGAAGTCCGCTTGACGGTGCAGTCCACTTGATGGTGCAGTCCACTTGATGGTGCAGTCCGCTGGACGATGCAGTACGCTTGACGGTGCAGTTCGTGCGATGGTGCAGTCCGCTCGACATAGTTGTGTTCGTTTTTCGTCAGATGAACTTCCGCTCGGTTGTTTTTCGTCACGGACTTCGTAAAGGCAACGATTGGAACCCGTTTTCCGTCAATTGCCTCGTCAACAGTCAGATTGCGTCAGAGGTACGATTTTTGCAACCGGAGGGATTTTTGGACACAGAGTTTTTCGTTGGTTTATGTTTTGGGGATAGAAGGGGTTTTTGGTACAGTAGTCGGGACCACTGAATTCGCCAGTTTTGGGGGTAAATTGTTGATTTGTGTTTTTGGATATTTTATTAGGCCCGCGTGTGGTGTTGAATGCTTAGGAGGGTCGCGGGCGCGGTCGTTTATCTCCGTTTCAGGTGGGTACACCCTCAGAAACTCTTTACGCGTAATTTCGTTATTGTTATGGTTATCATAGTAAGGGATATGTGGGTGACGTGAACCTCCGGATGAACGAATGTCACGGTTGGAGACTGGACGGGCAGTTCGCCCTCTCCGAACAACGGTATGGTTGTTCGGGGCATACTTGCGATCGGGATAGTGATCGGCGCGACCATTCGGAAGTCGGAAGGTGGGTATCTTTATCCGAAAAGGTGGATGCCGTCGGTTGGAGCATACCGAGCTCTCCCTTTCTTCGTTATTGACGTTGGTTTACAGTGATGCTACTTTTGAGTACGGTAGTTTTGGTTTGAACAATATTATGAGTTGATGACTAACCCCATGTTCTGCATGTGTATCGGCACATGTACTTTTTGGAACAACGAGTGTCGCAGGTAGACACTCGTTTTATTATGGTTACTATGCTCATGGCGCTTGCACGCACACCAACGGTTTGGCCACCGTGTCGGTGTACTTTTCCGAAAAGGTGGTATGCGGACCCGTGAACCCTACGAGGTGACGTAGTAGGGGCCCCTCACGGTGATTTACGATGCTGCACTTGTGCAGTGGGGGGTTTACATGCACCAAAGGTGTCACGCCCCGGGGTCGAAACTGCGACCCGGGCTCGCCAACAGATCTGCCGCCTATACAGAACCCCGCATAGGCCAAGCGTCCTACCTATAAGAAAAGGTACTACAGCTAAACAGATATCAGAGCTAATAAAGAAAACTGCTGAAAAACTAAAATTCGATCACTGTACAACTGAAAATAATGATATAATATCTATCTCCCAAAAGATCATCATACAAAATCCTCTAGTACAACATCCAATAATTCAAATACAAAATAAACTAAAATAATAATACACCAGTGTACAGGCTCTCAGTACAAGTCATAACCTCACTACAACAATCTCTCAAAAGCAGAAATAAAACTAATCTACTGACTGTGCTACAAATCTCCAATGTGGGGGTACAACTACTCTCCAAAGACAGGTAGGGATCTAGCTCACGACTCCCTCGCCTCAAACAGCAACAGCAAAATCAGCATCTCCCACAGATGACTCTGCAAAACAAAGGAGAGGAAAGAAAAAGGAGGGGGAGAACCCCCCAACGGGTGTGAGAACTACATCAACACGTAATTCTCAGTGGGTACCGCCACCAAGCTCGACGGTCTGCCCACTAAGTCTACTAGAGGCATAAGATAACAATGCAGTAAAAACTGAACAAGAAAAGCTAGGAGATACTCTACAGCTACCATACCTCTATCTAAATACACAATGGTCTCAACTACACTGGACATGATCCACAAGCCTTCTCCACATGCACAACACCGACAGGAACCTGTACCTCTAGTGCACGTGGTAACGACTCTGCCTCTAGTCCATGCAGGAATGCACAATGCTCTAACTCAGACGGCTGTAATGAAATCACACCTACGACAATCCGATCTACTGTCGTGGCGCCCTCCAACCAGGCAGCACAGACTCATCCACTCGATGTAAGTGGTCGTCGCTAAGTCTGTCTCGTCATCAAAGTCCAGTCTGCCAGAAAATATCTATACCAATCACATAGGGAACACGACCTCTGCCTCTGCTCACACTGAGGCGACGAATGTGGTCCTCCGCAGATAACGCATCCACGCTACCGCCGCTGCTGATACTAATTGTCACGCCCGGAGTCGAAACTGCGACCCGGGCCCGCCAACAGATCCGCCGCCCATACGGGAAGCCCCGTATAGACGAAGCGTCTAACCTGCAAAAGAAGGATACTAAAGCTATACAGATATCAGAGCTGAAAAGTAAACTACTGAAATAAATATACTACTCCTCAAATAGTACATGCCAGGTCCTCACAATACATAAGTCTCTCAAAATAACTAAAACTCTCAAAAATAAAAAGTATATGATACATCCCACAATCACTGACAGTACTAGGACATCACCAAAAGGGTACATCTACTCTCACTGGAGAAAGACTGGTAGGGATCTAGCTTGCGACTCCCTTACCTCGATCAGCAGGAACAGCAACTGGAGCAGCAGGAACAGGAGTAGAGGTCCCTGCGGAAAAGTCACCACGGCGGGTGTGAGAACTACATCCCACAGTAGTTCTCAGTGGGTACCGCCAACAAGCCCGACGGTCTGCCCACTAAGTCTACTAGAGGCATAAAGTAACAAATGCAATACTGAAAGGAAAAAAGCTGGAAAATAATTCTACAGCTACTATGCCTCTATCTAAATGCTCAAGAAGGGGAACAGATGGAAACATGATGCATCTACTATCTCTCAAATATAATCATCCAATCTATACTGACTGCCACATAGGGTCCAGTCAAACCTGCGCCCACCTACGGCCGTTACATCCAAGGAGGACCGGACTTACATAGGGCGTCCGTGACTGCCAAAACTGGCCCAGCCAGAGGGACTGCGTCGACAAGTCACAATAGCAAAGTAACAGGCCCAACTCCGGAGTGGCACTCGAGGGGCGCGACCCCACCGAGGAAAGTATCTGCGCATCTCTGTCGAGCTCAATATAGCTCCTGCAGGCTATAGTCCAATCCACGATCAACAAGATCGACAGTACCCAAATCACCTCTCTAACTCAATAACAGGAACCACTCGAACAGTAGGGACCGCTGTCAACCCAACGTCTCCCCAAAAAGAATATCAACTCCACATGTAAACTCACTAGCTGGGTATACTCCATAGCCAACAACAATGAAAGGTCCGGAAACCCCGAAAGACTAGAACCTACAACCCAAATCAAACAAGAACATGCTCTAGGCATAGCCTTTCGTTGTTCTCGACCCAAAGAAAAAGACAGCCCTTAGAACCCAGACCACTCGAATCCTCTCGAGTGGGGAAGTTTACAGGAAAAATATGACATTTATTACTGAAAACTATTTTTCACTCAAACCCACGCGGGTGAGGACTAAAAGTAGTTCCTTTTTAAAAACCATCTTGATTTGAGAAAAACCATTTTTAAATGATTTTTAGTTCTTTCAGAAAAAACAGTTAGAAAATAAGTTTTTATACCCAAACCCCGAAGGGCTAATGCCTTCGTCCAATCAGACAAGAACAGACTCCGGCAACCCTTCGATGTTTGGAAGAAAACATTGGTCGACTAAAATCATGTGTGTGTCCAAAAAGGTTCTGGGTTCAAGGTCCTACTAAGACTGGTATACTACTGCCACTAACACTGTGGCGACACATAAACAGAGAAACAAGACATACGGGACCACCGTTCACCCAAACGGCTCCCGCCATAGATAAAAGACCAGCTACATGTACCAGACTCCACTCTGCTCCCAAACACGAGTGTAACATGCATCCCACACTAACAATAAATCCCGACCACTCGGCCCACTACTCGGGCGAGGAGAAACCCTAAGTCCAGGAATAGAGTATAACGTGTGGATGTCTAAAACATAAAATAAACCTAGCCCAAGTTGGAGTTTTCTACTAGTCAGGTTAAACATGTAGCATATGACGGGATGCTAGGTCAAGTTCCAAATATAACAATTAATTTAACAGATTTAGGAAGCAGTAAATCACATGATCATCAAAGTAACACTAGGAACATCAATTCTCACTTTCTAGCATGCTTCTTAATACAATTGTAATCATGCATGTTTCCTACTCTTAGAATTAATGTTCAGTCCACCAGTTTTGAAGACGAGGCAACCTACCTGAAAGTGCTAAACTGTCCAAAGTCCAAAAAGCTGAAAATACCTGGGAATAATTCTCCAAATTTCCACAAGTCCAACGGATCCAAAAACACCCAAACAACTCCCCCTGGGTACAAAGATATAGTCCAATGTTACAATCAACACAATTAATCCAAGTACAGAATCTGCTAAAATTTCAGTCCCAAAGATGTTAAATTTCCACCTGTAAGATAAACTCCAAAAATTCCAATAAAAATAGGATGGTGATCATCGCAAAGCGTAGATGTCAATCGAGTCCATAAACGTCGAATTCCGATACCCAAGTGCAAAGATAAAAATTCGACAAGGTGCTGCTATCCAAGAAAATCCACCAGCAACAAAGGGGGTAAAAAATGTACCAGAAACCCCAATAAAAACTCAAATATGTGGAGAATGGAAAAAAAGAAAATCGTAGATTTACCTCTCATGAATCCAACGCCGCAAAAATCATTCAAAAATACTATCGGAGTAGCTCTGTGGACCTCGTGGACCAAAATGCGACGATAACGGGCCACCAATGGAAGAACGTCGCTCTGCGCTAATATGCCGAAGTTGTCGATGCCGCGGCCTCCAAAAATTCCGAGCTTCCTTCACAAGATCCAGCATAGGATGAAGATCAAGTTTGCAAAGGGCTCATTCGCATTTGGGCTCGGGAAAAAGCCCAAAACTGAAGAGCAAATGGCCTATTTATAGGCTTTTCCCAAAAAAGAAACCAAATAGGCTTTTGGGCCCAATTTCCGGGCACCCGCGAGCTTTCGGGCGGCTACAGTGCTAGGTCGGCCTAACACTGTGCGCGTCCAAAACGCTGAGGAGCCGCCACGTCACCCGCTCCGCGCCCCACGCGCCCGGTGCACGCGCGCCCGCCATTCGCGACGTGCCGCGTGGCGACGCGGTCCACGGCGGGAACCGTGGGCCGCGGTTCACGGCGGCCCAGCCGGGTCGCTGCGCCCGCCAATGGGCGGGCGACACGTGGCCTGGCGGGGTCCATGGTGCGCCGCGCCCGTCGTGCTGCCGCGCGTGCGTTGACCGCCCAATCAGCGCGCGACACGTGGCACGCCCGCCGTTGGCTGGTCCCGGTGCATGCCAAAACTCGTGGACCGCGCTGCTCGCCGCCGCGCACTCGCCTGCCCGCGCCCCTGCCGCCGCGCTCCGCCGCTGCCCGCCGCCGCCGGCGCTGCCCTGGGCTGCCGGAACAGTACAATCTTGCCTCGAAATTCGTGTTTTGGCATCCGGGCTCCGAAAAATACAAATAAGTAGTCCATTTTCACCGTTTTCGCGCGCTGAATCCAAATCCGATGTCTGTTTTGCCAAATTCCACTTCTAAAATTTGTTCAAGGCATCCGGACATGTATTTTTAATCCAAATTTCGCGCTGGATCCAAATCTGAAGTCTGATTTGCGCGCAACCAACTCCAACACACATCATAGGCCTCCAGAAGCCACAATTCACACTGCAAAAGCTCTGCGGAGATTCGGGTCATCACACTAATGCTGGTACTGCTATTGGGGTCCACCCGACCTCTGGCGTCTCAAAAATCTACGATCCTGGGAAGGAAAATCGGGAATGCCTCTGCCGGCCGATTTGCCCTCCATCACCTAGCGCCAAGCGTCTCTATCCAGAACTCGCCTCTGGCGGCAAATCCCTATCCAAAGGAACTGCAGCGCCATGCTCCATACTCAACGCCTACTCCACGAGGCATCCAAAATCTGAAACGGAGGGACCGAATGAACTGAAAGATATCCTGGCGCAATCCACTCCCAGACACACATATCCTATGCGCCTCATCTCTCTAAACATGAAGCGCGCAGTTCAACAACTGCGTAAACTCTTTGACATAAGGAGGCTCTCAAGTAATCTCTCCATCACCACCAACCACGATTCTGCCTCCAAAGGCTCCAAACTCAAACCTATGAATAGGGGTAGTTCATCTGCCGAAACTGGCTCAACTGATCGATGATGTCCCACAGCTCATCAGCTGTCAGCTATCCACCCTGCCTCAGTGCCTCGGCACTAAACATTGCCACGGAGGGGGCTACTCGCTCCATCGGCGCTACAGAAATCACTCCGCCGCTGATATAACTCAGACAATCCTGTCATCTGGGTCCGGAGCTCTCTGACCTCAATTTGGGTATCCGGCCCAATACTAACCGCTCAGGCTCAACTGCCGCGACAAGATGCACACGGGGCAAAACCCAGCGTCGGGGAGACACCGTTCACTACGACAAAAACCACAAACAGCACACAACAAACACTCGACCCAATCCAGCGAAAGTCTAGAGCATGTCACCCATTCCATAGCATTATGTTGTCTGCAGCCAACATAATCACTTAGGAGAATAAACATGCCGATCACTCATCCCATCCCTTGGGAGAGGTATAAGACTCAATCAAGACTCTCGCTAAAAATCACAACTCTCCCGAAGTCATCCTAGGGTCCAACCACAAGCCTAGGGTTTCTAAAGTCCACAATGACCTACATCCTAGGCTCTGATACCATTCTAATCTGTCACGCCCCGGGGTTGAAACTGCGACTCGGGCTCGCCAACAGATCCGCCGCCTATACAGAACCCCGCATAAGCAAAGCGTCCAACCTGCAAGAAAAGGTACTACAGCTAAACAGATATCAGAGCTAATAAAGAAAACTGCTGAAAAACTAAAATCCGATCACTGTACAACTGAAAATAATGATACAATATCCATCTCCCAAAAGATCATCATACAAAATCCTCTGGTATAACATCCAAGAACTCAAATACAAAATAAACTAAAATAATAATACACCAGTGTACAGGCTCTCAGTACAAGTCATAACCTCACTACAACAATCTCTCAAAAGCATAAATAAAACTAATGTACTGATTGTACTACAAATCTCCAATGTGGGGGTACAACTAGTCTCCAAAGACAGGTAGGGATCTAGCTCGCGACTCCCTCGCCTTGAACAGCAACAGCAGAATCAGCATCTCCCACAGATAACTCTGCAAAACAAAGGAGAGGAAAGAAAAAGGAAGGGGAGAACCCCCCAACGGGTGTGAGAACTACATCAACACGTAATTCTCAGTGGGTACCGCCACCAAGTCCGACGGTCTGCCCACTAAGTCTACTAGAGGCATAAGATAACAATGCAGTAAAAACTGAACAAGAAAAGCTGGAGATACTCTACAGCTACCATGCCTCTATCTAAATGCTCAATGGGTGATACAGATGAAAAGATATGCAACTACTCTCACCCAAGATGCTCAATCGACCCAATCGAACTAACTGTCTCATAGGGTCCAGTCAAGCCTGCGCCTACCTACTGCTAGTACATCCACGGAGGACTAGACTTACGTAAGGCGTCCGTGACTGCCAAAACTGGTCCAGCCAGAAGAACTGCATCCGTGACTGCCTAAAAAAGGCCTAGCCAGAGGGACAGCATCGACAAGTCGCGATACGAAAGTAATAGGCCCACTCCGGACGGGGCACTCGAGGGGCGCGACCCCACCGAGGAAAAAAGTATCCGCACATATCTGTCGAGCTCAAGGTGGCTCACGAGGCTATAGTCAAAATCTGCGCTCACTCTCAGAACGGAATGACTCAAGATTCTCAAACATCTCACACGACGGTCGGAGTACTCTCAACGACTCAGCTAAACAGCTCTCACGAATCTCGAGACACTAACGAACTCAACCAACTCGTGGCACAAAACACACTGGCTGGAGATAGTCCATAGTCGGGACCGACCCACAACTCAGGGCTAGCAACACTGGTCGGACGACACTCAACGACCCGGGACCACCGTCAACCCAAACGGTTCCCAACAACACTGACCGGAAGATCCTCAATGGTCCGGGATCACCCAACGGCTCCCAACAACACCAACACTGGTCTAAACTCAGCTACCAGACTCCACTCAGCCCCCAGGCACGAGTGCAACACACGTCCCACAATAACCTGACCACTCAGCCACTACCCGGGCGAGGAAACTCTATGTCCAGGAAATATGCAAGGTGTGGGATGTCTAAAGCATAAAAGAATCTAGCCCAAGTGAAGGTTCTCTACTAGTCTGGTTTCAACATGCATCATATGACGGGGTGCTAGGTCAAGTTCCAATAATCAATAAATAATCCTCTAATCAGGTTAAGCATAAAACTGAACCAATAACAGGGACAATTCATAACATGTTTGCTTCCAATCAAAGGTAGTATACTCTAGTCATACATGCTCACAAGCATAAACAATATAGAGCAGACATGCATCAATCATATTCTCCAACAAGTAAGTGAACATCATCATCTAGCATGCTTTTTCACTAGAATAGGATAACCATCTTTATCTTGTAACTCTCCCTCATGCATAAGGGTAAATAAATCATGTACAATTATCAATTAAGCCTCAATCCCATCATTCAAACCATTTCTCATGCTTAGATCACAATCATCAAAATTGTACATTAAACTATGCATGCATACTAACAAATAGAGTTAGAGAACCGTCCACCGGTTCTGGAGACGAAGCAACCCACCTGAATCGCTTTCCGCAGGCAAAGCCGAAGTCGGTGAAGTGCGCAGCCACTTGCTAACAAATCCGCTGGAACCGCACCCTCGATACTCGATCGCACAAGCCTCTGCTCAAACCAACATCACATCCACAACACACTAATCAGTACCCCGCGCACACAAAACAGCGCTTGTTGTTTTTACTGTCCAGAAAAGAGAAAGGGGATTTTTACCTGCGTGCAGTCCTCTGAAAAATCCAAAAAAATCATGGTTGCGATTCTCGTGACGAGTAGATCCAAATCGAGTATTTATACTCCTTATTCCGACACCTGTAGGCCAAGATGCAAATAGAACATCACGGTACGCCAATCAATCCACAACTCGCATCTCTACAGAAATCAGTCCCAAAGAAACTTAAATATCACCTTTGAAAAGACCTCCAAAAATTCTAATAAAAATACGGATGCGTTCCTCTCGAAGCGTAGATGTCGATCGAGTCCTCATACGTCTCGTTCCGATGCCCGTAGGCCGAGAAATCCCAACAATACTCTACCGCTGTCCAAAACCTCGCAGCGGTACAAGGGGTCAAAAGATACCTCGGGAACCGTGCCAAAAACCCAAAATGAGGTGAAGTGATCAACACAGAAATCGAAGGCATACCTCTTGTGAACGCGCTGCCACAAAAATTAGCTTAAAAGTTCATCGGGGTAGTCCAGGGGGCCTCGCGCACTGAAATACAATGGTAGAAGCCAAAATCTAAGGAGCATCGCAGTGCGCCGCGTCGCAGAAAAATAGGATGCCGCGGCCTCCAAAAAAATCTGGGAATCCTTCAAGAGTTGCAGCACAAGATGAAGAACAAGTCATCTTTAGGGCTCTATCGTAGGGGAGCTCGAAAAAAGGCTCAAAAGAATGGCCAAAGGGGGCTATATATAGCCAAAACAGAACAATTCACTTAATTCCATCTGGGTCCCCACTTTCGGGCGCCCGAAACAATTCCAGGCGCAAACAGTGCCGCACAGTAGCCCAAAATGTACCCCGAACCATCAGCGCCCGAATCGTCCAGGAAGCGCCACGTGTCCCCGCACAGCAAACAGCAAACACGGCCAACCTGCTCGCGACACGTGGCCGCGCCCGTGCGCCCCCTCACCCGCGTTACCGCCTCGGTCGGTGCGCCCACGTGCGCGCACGCCGCGCTGTCGGCGCCCACACCGTGCACGCATCCCAAGGCACCTGCCGCCCTGCTCCGTGGACTACGCCGGTGAATCAACCAATCCAAAGCTGCCACGTGTCCACACCGTGCCAATAGGAAGACGCCACGTGGCACACCACCCACGCTGCACCGCGCCAGCCCGCTCCTCGCGTGGACCGAGCGCACGTGGACCAGCCAACCAGCGGCCGCCACGTGGCCCCACCCTGGTGCACGGCTCCCCGCGCGCTTCCGTAGACCGCGCCTGCTGTTCCGGCCAACCGGGAGCCACAACGCGTCCAAACCCCGATGCACGCCTCGCCCCGTGGACCGAGCGGCCCGCACCCTGCCCGAGCCGCTGCCCGCGGCCGCTCCGCCGCCTGCCCGTCGCCGCCGGCGCTGCCCCGGCCGCCGGAACAGTAACCCTTGCCTCGAAATCTGTGCTTGGGCATCCGGGCTCCGAAAAAATACATGTAAATAGTCCATTTCCATCGTTTTCGCGCGCTGAGTCCAAATCCGATGTCCGTTTTGCCTAATTCCACTTCTAAATTTTGTCAAAGGCATCCGGTTTGGCAAACTTGCTCCCGTTTTCCACACTGAGTCTAATTCTTGGGTCCAATTCGCGCACAAACACCTCTAACACAAAAGCAAAGATCTCAAGAAGTTGCTAGACACAATGCAAAAGCTCTAAGGAGATCCGGGTCATCACATCCTCCCCCACTAAAAGAAAGTTTCGTCCTCGAAACTAACACAACTCAAAAAAGGAGTCTCAAATACAAAAGGGTAGGTACTCATCATCACCGTTTCCAGCTCCCAAGTCACCACTCACTCCCCGTGATTACTCCTCAATAACAACAACAATTGGTATGGTATGGCCCAATTACGCAATTCCCTCATCTCACGAGCCAGAATTCACAATGAGCATCCCTCGTACTCAAAACACTCACGGATCTCAAATGGGGCGAGTCGATCACGGGCGAGGGATCCAAAAGTATAACACTCCTGAGCTAAGATGTGAAAAAACCTCAGGAACTCCAGAAGTCTGGGGAGAGGAAAAAAATAGCCAGTGCAACACACACCAACACCACACCCCGGGTGCCAACTCAACTAGGGCGACCCGAAACACCCCCTACGCAATCATCCAAGAATGAAAGGGGCCCTAACAAGCTGGGGTCCTCACTCGGTCACTCCCGAATCCTGAGTATCCGAGTGGACTGCTCCACCGCAGGCTACCATCAAAAGGGAACCCCAGGGACACAACCTCAAGCCATGTTCGCCTCAACAACACCACACAGCGCTAGTTGTGAAATCATCAAACTCAACCCCAGACAGCTCTCCCGCTCAAGGTAACCGCCACCACAGTGGCCCTGTCGAGGTGATACTGGATGCTCATCCATAATCCAACAGTAACTCCACAGCCCCTAAGGGAGACATCACTATAACTTGCAAATCCATCACCCATCGTCAAGCTAAAATCGGTGCTGGTATTAGTCTCAACATCCATTCGTTAAGCTCTGCTGGCACTGCGCAGTCCAAGAAGTTCTTCACTTCAACAATAAATGTCGGTCTCGGCCGATCTCGAATGGCATCCACTTGGCCGGATTTCTGCAGCCGCTCCTACGGCTAGAATAAGGTGGCCTGAGAAGGTATGGTCCCGAAGCTAAAACTCGTACCTCAACAATATGGCATACAACTTCCTCCTCACAAACACTGCAGCACTATCCACAAGTGCTCCTCATGCTCCAAGTCACTTTGGGAGTAAATCCAAATATCTATGCAGAACACTTTTACCAATCCGTCCGAGTACAGCTGGAACACACAATTCCATAAATCATAAAGACAACAGGGCATTAGTCAATCCACTTGGCCTCACTGAGAGCGCATAATGCCCCTACCGTCCTAACGCTGTCTTGGCAAAATCCTCGGTTGTATGATTCCAAAAAAAATACATGCCTCAAAGGAGAACAACTGCCAGTGTATAACTCAATCAAATGGCCCTAAATAAAACCCGAACCTGCCAGCGCTCAAACCACAAAAGGACCCTCACAGTCGTGTACCAACGACGTGGCATTACCACCGTGTAACGACGGCGTGGCAATAGGTCCAACAGACCCCTCAATCCATCAAATCCTGTAACTGCACCATCAGCTCTCTCTGCTCTACAGGTGATATCCAATAAGGTGCTGTCGAGGTTGACGCGGTCCCCAAAACCACGTCAATCGCAATCTCAATCCCCCTGACCGGCGGCATCATCATCATCTCAGGTGGACTCACACCGGGATCTCACAGGCAATAGGGATATCCTTGAGTCCCGGTGCCGCCGTAGGCACCTCTCACACTGTCGCTGTAACCTGTGTGCTCTAATTGTCTCTACAAACAAGTCTCTTCTTGTCTGCCTCGCAGAAGGTCATAGTCCTCTCTCTCTCTCTGCAGACAAACATCATGTGGTACTGTGCCAACCAATCTCAGGCACTGGGTCAAAACACCAACTACCACAATACCAATAAGTCTGCCGGTATAACTCATGGTCTCAACTACACTGGACATGATCCACAAGCCTCCTCCACATGCACAACACCGACAGGAACCTGTACCTCTAGTGCACGTGGTAACGACTCTGCCTCTAGTCCATGCAGGAATGCACAATGCTCTAACTCAGACGGCTGTAATGAAATCACACCTACGACAATCCGATCTACTGTCGTGGCGCCCTCCAACCAGGCAGCACAGACTCATCCACTCGATGTAAGTGGTCGTCGCTAAGTCTGTCTCGTCATCAAAGTCCAGTCTGCCAGAAAAAATCTATACCAATCACATAGGGAACACGACCTCTGCCTCTGCTCACACTGAGGCGACGAATGTCGTCGCTAAATCATGTACAATTATCAATTAAGCCTCAATCCCATCATTCAAACCATTTCTCATGCTTAGATCACAATCATCAAAATTGTACATTAAACTATGCATGCATACTAACAAATAGAATTAGAGAACCGTCCACGGGTTCTGGAGACGAAGCAATCCACGGGAATCGCTTTCCGCAGGCAAAGCCGAAGTCGGTGAAGTGTGCAGCCACTTGCTAACAAATCCGCCGGAACCGCACCCTCGGTACTTGGTCGCACAAGCCTCTGCTCAAACCAATATCACATCGACAACACACTAATCAATACCTCAAACACACAAAACAGCGCTTGCTGTTTTTACAGTCCAGCAAAGATAAAGGGGATTTTAACCTGCGTGCAGCCCTCTGAAAAATCCAAAAAAATCATGGTTGCGATCCTCGCGACGAGTAGATCCAAATCGAGTATTTATACTCCTCATTCCGACACCTGTAGGCCAAGATACAAATAGAACATCGCGGTATGCCAATCAATCCACAACTCGCATCTCTACAGAAATCAGTCCCAAAGAAGCTTAAATATCACCTTTGAAAAGACCTTCAAAAATTCTGATAAAAATACGGGTACATTCCTCTCGAAGCGTAGATGTCGATCGAGTCCTCATACATCTCGTTCCGATGCCCGTAGGTCGAGAAATCCCAACAATACTCTACCGCTGTCCAGAACCTCGTAGCGGTACAAGGGGTCAAAAGATACCTCAGGAACCATGCCAAAAACCCAAAATAAGGCAAAGTGATCAACACGGAAATCGAAGGCGTACCTCTCGTGAACGCGATGCCATAAAAATCAGCTCAAAAGTCTGCCGGAGTAGTCCAGGGGGCCTCGTGCACTGAAATACGATAGTAGAACCCAAAATCGAGGGAGCGTCGCAGTGCGCCGTGTCGCAGAAAACTCCGATGCTGCGGCCTCCAAAAAAATCCGGAAATCCTTCAAGAGTTGCAGCACAAGATGAAGAACAAGTCGTCTTCAGGGCTCTATCGCAGGGGAGCTCGGAAAAAGGCTCAAAAGAACGGCCAAAGGGGGCTATATATAGCCAAAACAGAACAATTCACTTAATTCCATCTGGGTCCCCACTTTTGGGCGCCCGAAACAATTCCGGGCGCAAACAGTGCCGCACAGTAGCCCAAAATGTATCCCGAACCATCAGTGCCCGAATTGTCAAGGAAGCGCCACGTGTCCCCGCACAGCAAACACGGCCAACCCGCTCGCGACACGTGGCCGCGCCCGCGCGCCCCCTCGCCCGCGTCAGCGCCTCGATCGGCGCGCCTACCTGCGCGCACGCCGCGCTGCCGGCACCCACGCCGCGCACGCATCCCGAGGCACCTGCCGCCCTCCTCCGTGGACCGCGCCGGTGAACCAACCAATCCAAAGCTACCACGTGTCCACACTGCGCCAATAGAAAGACGCCACATGGCACACCACCCACGCTGCACCGCGCCAGCCCGCTCCTCGCGTGGCCCGAGCGCACGTAGACCGGCCAACCAGCGGCCGCCACGTGGCCCCGCCCTGGTCCACAACTCCCCGCGCGCTTCCGTAGACCGCGCCTGCTGCGCCGGCCAACCGGGAGCCACCACGCGTCCAAACCCCGGTGCACGCCTCGCCCCGTGGACCGAGCGGCCCGCTCCCTGCCCGAGCCGCTGCCCGCGGCCGCTCCGCCGACTGCTCGTCGCCGCCGGCGCTGCCCCGGCCGCCGGAACAGTAACCCTTACCTCGAAATCCGTGCTTGGGCATCCGAGCTCCAAAAAAATACATGTAAATATCCATTTCTATCGTTTTCGCGCGCTGAGTCCAAATCTGATGTCCGTTTTGCCTAATTCCACTTCTAAAATTTGTCAAAGGCATCCGGTTAGGCAAACTTGCTCCCGTTTTCCACACTGAGTCCAATTCTTGGGTCCGATTCGCGCACAAACAAGTCTAACACAAAAGCAAAGGCCTCCAAAAGTTGCCAGACACACTGCAAAAGCTTTGAGGAGATCCGGGTCATCACAAAAGGTGAGAGCAGTGTGGTTTTCTTTTGCCTGAGGTCCCCGGACTGACATGGCAAGGTGCGCAGTTCGTTTCCTCAGGGATGATATGATTGATTGCAGGATGGGGTTATGGATGCTCTGGTTTTACGGTTTGATTTATTATCCGCACCTTTTTGCATCGTATTTGTAGTTGTATTTTATCTCTACTCTTCATGTCACTGACTCCTACTATGTGACAGGTTTGGTCGGGTCTGGGGATCAGGACGATGGTGAGGACGCTTTTCGGTGAGGTGTGAGATTACCTCGGTCAGGTTCCTTTTCCTTCTTTGGTTTTTAGTTGGTTATTTCTTTTATGGTCGAATGCTGTGCATGTGGACGTGAGTATTGTGGATGGTGTGGATGTTGAGACGGACCTTATGTTTTGTCAAATGAATATATTTTATAGAGCTATGCTTTCAAAATATGGTTTATGGACGCGTCGGTGGACGCGGGTTTTCATACTTAAAAAAGAATTGTGAAAATGGCTTTAGAAAATTAAGTGTCGTATGGGCACTGTTTTTAAACCTTGGGATTTATCCTTTCGAACATTTTAATGCACTAGGTGTGCGCCGCTTTATGAAACGAGTTATTAGCGTTTTCAATCATACTCTGGCCTTTGTAACTTTTAAGGCAAAGGTGGTTGATATTTTCTTCGGGCAGTGAATTACATAAGGATGTCGTGCATATACAAGGGAGACCTTGTATATATGGCGGGTCTATGCACGTGCCTGAGCGGGAGTTTTTTTTTTTTTAAAAAAAAAAAAATAGGGTCGCTTTCCGCTTTTAAATTGCTCCCGGGGCGTGACAATTTAAGAATTAATTATAGAAGAATATATATCTCAAATTCCTAACATTTTAGAAATATAATTTTTCTACCATTAATTCTATGGACGATTCATGTATATATTTCACAATAACATGAATGAATAAATGCCAATTTATTAATTTTAATAAAAGATATAAAGATGCTAACCCTATAGTTGTGTCATCGATTGGCTTATAGGGCATATAACTAACAATCTCCCACTTGAACTAAAGCCAATCACCTATATAGCGTAGACCCATTTTCTCAAGATGGCCTTCCAGCTTTTGCTGAGTGAGTGCTTTGGTTAATGGGTCTGCTACATTATCAGCAGAACCAACTTTTTGTATTTCATTTCTTTCAATATAATCTTTGATTATTTAATATCATCGTTCAATATGCTTTGATTTCTGATGAGACCTTGGCTCCTTAGTTAACGCTATGGCTCTATTATTGTCACAGAAAAGCGGTGTTGGTTCCTTGATAACTGGAACCACACCGAGTTCTGCAACAAACTTTTTGATTCAAACACATTCCTTCGAGGCTTCTGATGTGATAAGAACAGCCTAAATCCAATATCCAGTCACTGAGAGATTCTGAACCTATAGAAACCGTCAAAACATCGTGACTAGTGTCGCTGGCTGTAAGGTACCGGATTTTCGACACATAAATAAATGTAAATAAAGGTGGTGTGAAATACTAGTGTTATGAAAGTTAGGGAAGTAAAGAACATTTGGACGCGAGTTGGGGCCCAAATTGGGTTAAAATGGGGAGATCTGGAATTTTATTGGAGAAAGGGGGCCCAGTTTTTTAGTGGAAAATTCACAGTGTCGGAAAATTTCGAGAAAATTACGGGAGCCCCGTAAATATGTTTTAAGACCACAGAAAAAGTTTCGCGTTGATCGGATGCCTGATAGTGAGAACGGGCTCTGCCAACAGGGTCAGAAAATTTTGAGAAAATTTGGAGAGCTTCGTAATTATATTTTAAGGCCACAGTAAAAATTTCGGGTTGATAGGATATCCGGATTGCGAGAACGGGGTCCGCCAGCGATTCTGGATACAGCGAGGCTTTTGGTGCCCCAGAAATGGCCCAAACTGAAAATTTAAAATTTTTTGTGGTAAGTTAAGCCGAAACGAAGCCGTCTGTCAAATTTGGACGAAAACAAACGAAAAACGGACAGAAAACGAGACAAAAACGAATTTACCAAGACGTCGGCGTGCGGTTCGAGGCGTGCGACCAGCTGCGCAATGCGAACAGCTGGCGCGCACTCACGCGCGGGTCAACGGGGGGCCGCCAGGTGGCGGGCCCCCATTGGCGCCCGCGCGGGCGCGGGAAGCGCCCGCGCGGCGCAGGGGCGCACGGTGTGCGCCCCTGTGAGCGGTGGACCGCCACTTGGCGGGTCCCTATTGGAGGGACCCGCGGACCCGGTGCATGGAACTCCCCTCCTCCTTTTTCTTCTTCTTCTCTTCTTCTTCTTCTTCCTTCTCCACCCGCACAACATTTCCTTCTCTTTTCTCTTCTTCTTCTCCACCCGAGCATGGAGAGGGAGAGATGGAGGGAATTTCGTGGGTTGGAGCGGCACGTCGGCGACCTCGTCAAGCGCGCGAAGTGCTCCAAAAATCAGATGGGCGACGCGGCACTGTCGAGGTAGGTTCCGCGTGTTAATCTTGTGAAATTTTTAGCACAGTTTTGAGACGTCATTTTGGACATTGGATTTGATCCCATGCCGTTGTGCGTGCTAGGGACCGAATTTACTGTGCCGTTCTGCTGCACGGATTGTCGCGGGTATTTTTGGCGCATCTCGTTTTGCATGCAAGTTGTAGAAAAATGCACCGTTTTGCGTGCGGATTCGACAAAAATGCGCAGTTTTGGGCGCAAACTCGGAAAATGTTCACCGTTTTGCGTGCAACGTTGAAAAAGAAAAGTGCACCGTTTCGCGTGCCAAACCGAGGTATGTGCTCCGTTTCGCGTGCAACTTGTGTTATCGCGCACCGTTTTGCGTGCAGTCTCTAATAATATACATCGTTTTTCGTACATGGATAGAAAAATGTGCACCGTTTTGCGTGCAACCCTATATTAGAGTGTGCATCGCCTTGCGTGCCAATACGGGGTAGGTGCTCCGTTTTGCGTGCGGGTTGGACCAATGCGCGCAGTTTCGCGTGTAGAATCTGATGGTTTGCATCATTTTCGTGCAGGGCTAGGGAAAAATCTGCACCGTTTTGCGTGCAACCCTACAGTCGGATGTGCACCATTTTGCGTGCGGTTTCGAGGTACGTGCACCGTTTCGCGTGCAGTTCGTGTTGTCGCGCACAGTTTTGCGTGCCGATCCTAATATTGTGCATTATTTTTCGTGCAGGGCTAGGAAAAATATGCACCGTTTTGCATGCAATCCTACAGTCAGACGTGCACCGTTTTGCGTGCAGATTGGAGGTACGTGCACCGTTTCGCGTGCAGATCGTGTTGCCGCGCATCGTTTTGCGTGCCGGCTGAAGTGGCGCGCACTATTATTACGTATGGGTTTTCAATGACATTCATCGTTTTGCGTGCAGGATTGTAGGACGTGCATCGTTTTGCGTGCGGACTCGAGGGATGTGCACCGTTTTGCGTGCAAGCTCGAGGAGACAAGTGGAATCGCGCGGAGACCAATTGCAAGTGTCTACAAGCAATTGGGTACACCACAAGGTGGGGGATTCTGCCGAAATTGGGTGACCTCTCCCATTGCTCCTTTGTTTTTCGATTTCGAAGCATGATAGTAGCCTGTTAGAGGCGTTAGGTAATCATGATTAAGATCGCCTGTGTAAATGGATACAGATGAAAAAGTGCAACTGTTAGTTGCCAGAGATAGAGGAATAAATATGCATGTGTAGATGGACACAGAGGAAAAGTGCAACTGTTGGTTGCCAAAGCTATATGATGAATATGCATGCGTAAAAGTAAATACTGTTTTATGAATGAGATGAAAATAATTGCATGCATGAAAAAAAAGATTAGCTATTTATGATATTGATCATGTTAGGGTATAACCCTAGGAATCATGTGACATCAGGACAAGAACCTGTTGGTAGTAAGACTAGGAGAAAACCTAGATTCAGGGTAATGAGTGGCATCAAACTTAGGAGTTATCCTAGGATTGGACGAGTGGCATTGTCTTAGGTGATAACCTAAGGACACTGGATTGAGTGATCAAGATAGAGTCAAGGAACTCTAGGATGAGTATCACATGAAACTTAGGTAAAGGTAACCTAAGGTGAACTAGTGATCAACATAGAGTCAAGGAACTCTAGGATGAGTATGATATGGAACTTAGGTACAGGGAACCTAAGGTGATTCAGAGGAGTTTAAACTCACAGACAGGAAATTAGAGTCAGTGTAACTCTAAGATAAAAGTGGAACAGGAAATTAGAGTCAGTGTAACTCTAAGTTAAAAGTGGAACGGAAAAATAGAGTTAAGTTAACTCTAGGATTCAGTAAGGAATCACGAAAATGGGAAAAGTGGATCAAGTGTGGAGACATGAAAGGGAAAACAGGAAATTAGAGTCAGTGTAACTCTAAGTTAAAAGTGAAATCGGAAAATAGAGTTAAGTTAACTCTAGGATTCAGTGAGAAATCAGGAAAGTAGGATAAGATCCCAAGGTTAAAGAATTAAACAAATACAACCCTAGAAAGTCATAGGGTGTCTGGGCAAATGGATAATAACTTTAACTTCAATTTGAGTTAAAGAAATAAAAGAGAAATGTTTATGAGTCCAAGTGACTCCTAGTTATCCTTATGGCGAGACCTAGGATAAGAGATAAATTATTGTAAAAAGGTAAAGTTTAAAAGCAAGCTAAAAGTGGCTAAAAAGCATAAAGAAAATGTAAATGGCGCCTTCGAATTTGAGACTCGTCAAGTGGAGCAGGACTCCCTGGGCAGTGACCCATCGGATGAGATACTTTCGAAAGGCTTAAAGTCAAAGCAAAGAGCTAAATGCTCAAAGGAAAGAGAAAGAGATTTGCCAGTGGCAAAATTTGGAGCTATAAGCTCGAATGAGAAAGAAAAGTGTACAAGGCAAAGAGGCTAAGAACTAAAGTAAAAAGAGAAAGAAAAGAAAAGAAAAGAAAAGAAAAGAAAAGAAAAAGAAAAGAAAAGAAAGAAAATATAAAGATTCTACGGAGTGAAACGCGGCCCATGTTGGAGTTGCAGGCAGTGCCCCTCTCCCGGGTAGAGACCCGTTCGGGACGTTTCTTCCGTAGGACGGGGTAACACTTGCGGGTGTTATCGGCAACCTTAGAAATCTTATCTTATGGTAGCAGGACTACCGGGCTGGGGCCCGTTGGATAAGAATTTCCGAGGGTTAACTTGAGCTAAAGCACCAGAATGTAAAGAAAAAGAGAAAGATAGAGTGGCCAAGATGGCCGGGTTAGTTGAACCCTGTATATAGCGGCATAGTGGCCGAGTTGGTGCTTAGCAGCCTAGTGTGGCTAGACAGAGTAGTGCTGGGTCGATGAGTATACACAGATAGTGTAGTGATATATTATATAGCATAGCCGCATTTTGATATTGAGGATTTTAGTTTCCTAGCACTATTATTATTGCTTCCATTGGACCAAGTGGTGTAGGACACTTTTTCTCGGTGGTTGAACCCACTGGGAACTCTGTCGGAGTTCTCACACCCCTTGGGTGACCCCCCCCCCCCCCCACAGGTTCAGCTTTGGATGCAGCGGTCAAGACGGATCAGATGCAGTCAGCGAGGCATACGACAGGGGCAAGAGCCCAGCAGCATAGAGACCTAGAGGGTCTAGCAGAGGTATCCCTTTTTATATATTTCTTGAGTGAACCTTGTATGGTGAGGAATTATGTAAAAGAATTGTAATAATTTTATTTGCAAGTTCAGAAATGTAAGGTGTAATAAATTTAGTTCATGGTTCACTCTTGTATGCTTTCATTATCTCTTAAATTGTTTGTTTATAAAATGAAAGTTCAAATTTATAGTGATTTTTAGTACTCTGATATTGAGCTTCCGCATATACTTGTTGTATGATTATGGATGTTACCGTTCCTTTCGGGTAGGGAAAGGTCATGCCCGATTGGCGGGTCTGTCGGCGTGCCCGAACCGTACAAATTGGCGGACTCGGGGCGTGACAGATTAGAGTGGTATCAGAGCCTAGGAATAGTCCTAGGTGGTTAGCAACCTTAGGGAGACCCTAGGGATTAGCACGAGAGAGTGCGTGGGCGGTGACGAAAGTACTTGATTGGGTTTTGTTGTTCCCAAAAAGGATGTTGGGACTGATCGAGGGCAACGAGCTTTCATTCTTCGAATATTACGTTGGGCGGCCGACAACGTAATGTTGGAGATGAAAAGGAGTACTCTCTTATACTTTCGCATGATTTGGTCGATGAGCCTTTTTGTCGGTATATAGACTGCGCGATGCTCAAATGGCTAAGTTTGGGCTGGTTGTTTCGTTGTGGTGTGCATAGTAGCGATGACACGACATAAGGAGACGCATCTGTATTGACTCGAGTCACGTGAGGGCTCGCGGTCAAACGAGGTACACGAGCTGTGATAGCAGGTGACCGCACCTGTTGGTGTGGTCCAGCAGCGGGTCAGATTTTTTTGCCGTCGGCGGAAATTTTTTTCGCCGACAGGAAGACAGGTTTCGACGCCTAAGAGTAGCGTCAGCGTGACAGCTGGAGCAGATAGATAGGCTCCAGTGGCTGATAGCGCAGCAGGTTGGGGCTGCATAAATGACGAATGAGTATACGGCGTCGCCGCCTGTAGGGACGACAGTAAAGAAATGGCAAAGGCCGCCGAACTTTTGTCGGCGCAGCCAACACCTTCAGCGTAGGGTGTTTTACGCTTGTGTCAGCTAGGTTGCTGGCAATGTATGGTTAGTAAGGTCCAGTGAGAGACTGACTTGCGAGGTAAATGGTGATCGCTATATTGCGAGAGCCAAGTTACTGTGCCCTAAGGGTTAGGGCAAGAAAGATTTGCGGGCCTGGCGACGTGAGTTCGCCACGATGACGGTAGTGACCGTGTGGCGTATTGATTATGGCTAAGTTGCCGCATAGTAGTGTTGGTGAGGCCTAGAGTAGGCTTCAAGGTGCAAGGATCTCTCGAAAGAGCGAGAGTTTTGTGGTGCCGGTCTGATGGATCGGTAAAATGGCACGGATTGCCACCGCAGGATTTGCGAGTTAATCACCAGAGTTGGTAGACAGTTATTTGTGGTGCCTCAACCTAGTTGGGGGAGGTGTACAGGGGTCATACGCGTGTATAAGCAAGTTGCTTAACACTATATTTTTACGAGTTAGTGTGGGGGCGTAGGACGCCCAACTGTTTGGATGCTCATGGAGCACAGGTATCGTTTAGCCAGAGAGAGCTGCTTAGGTGGCACATTAGCCTTTGCCCAGTGTGGCCAGAGTTGATAGAGAGTTCGGGTCGTGGATTGACGACTAGTTAGTTGGATTTTGCTCAGTGGAGTATAGTGGTCGCGTGGCGACGATTAGCGGGTTCGCTTGGGGACGATCCGTGTCTGGACCATGTTTGTGGGCTGTGGGCCTGTAGCCCAGTGGGCAGGCGCAGTCGGCTGTGAGAGACAGCGGCCCGAGACCTGAGGGCGGGGCATGATAGAGATTTGGTCAGGGCGGTAGTCCGAGCGATGACCCGGAAACGTGGAATGCCACGTGTGAGCATTGAGGCTATTAGTACACAGAGTGTGTGATGTGATCAGGCCATAGGGCTAGTGATGATTGAGGTATTGTAGCTCCTAGTGGGAGTGTTGGGATAGTAATCCTGATTGAGGATCTACCCGTATGACGTTTGGATCTGTGGGCTAGAGAGAGAGCCGTTGCACAGTGTTAGGCTAGTATTTGGGCTATAGGCCCTATTTGACCGTGGTCTGTGATCCTATTAGTAGTCCGAGATGTCGGGTTAGCTGATAACCCGTGGACTTAGAGCACTAGCAGCATGTGTGATAGATGAGGACTTGTGGATTGGCTTTTGTACTCCACATTAGGCAGCGGAGCGATCGGAAAGCAAATGCGGTAAATGTAATTAGTTACAGATGCAATGTCACGCCCCGGGGTCGAAACTGCGACCCGGCTCGCCAACAGATCCGCCACCTATGCCAAACCCGCATAGGTGAAGCGTCCTACCTGCAAGAAAAGTACTACAGCTAAACAGATATCAGAGCTATAAATAAAAAATCTGCTGTATAACTAAATCAATCCCTGTACAACTGGAAATAACACAACAATGTCCGCCTCCCAAAAATGATAATCATGCAGAATCCTCATATACAAACTCAGAACTCAACCGGGAGGTATCTCCAATAAATACATCAGTGTACAGGCTCTCAATACATAACAATCCTCACTACAACAGTCTCTCAAAGGAGGAAAAATAAAACAACTAATCTACTGAAGCTCTCCTCTGAAGGGGTACCGCTACACTCCAACGACGGGTAGGGAACTAGCTCGCGACTCCCTCGCCTCGGTCAGAAGGATCAGCAACAGGAACAACAGGAACTGGAGTAGAAGTTCCTGTGGGAAAAGACACCACGACGGGTGTGAGAACTACGTCCCAAGTAGTTCTCAGTGGGTGCCGCCAACAATCCCGACGGTCTGCCCACTAAGTCCACTAGAGGCATAAAGTAACAAAAGCAGTGCTGTAAGGAAAGCTGGGAAAAGTAAACTCTACAGCTACTATGCCTCTATCTAGATGCTCAAAAAGTGGGACAGAAAGAACATGATGCCACAACTAACTCTCATCTCTGATCACTCAATCTGAACTGACTGCCTCCTCGGGTCCAGTCAAGCCTGCGCCAACCTACTGCCGTTACGTCCCTGAGGAGCGGACTTACGTAGGATCTACTGCCGTTACGTCCCGGAGGAGCGGACTTACGTAGGATCTACTGCCGTTACGTCCCGGAGGAGCGGACTTACGTAGGGCGTCCATGACTGCCAACACCAGCACAGCCAGAGGGACAAATGCAACGACAAGTCGCGATAGAAAAGCTCAATCTCACGCCGGTATAACAACCCGGTCTCGCCTACTCCGGAGTGGCACTCGAGGGGAGCGACCCGCTCGAGTAAAAAAGTAACCCATCTCAAGTATCTCTGTAAAGTATCTCTGTCAAGCTCAAATGTGGCTCATGCAGGCTATGATCCACGATCAAACAGATCGGTAACTCCAAGCTCAAAGCACAACTCAGTCGGAAAAAGAACCTCGACTCGAACAGGAATAGCCCAACACACTCTCACAGCTATGTCGGAGAACCCTCAACGACTCAATCTGATAAATGCACGACCATGGCTGAGTCGGGAAACCTCCACGACTCGATCTGCCAGAATCCCAAGATCCTCAAGGCTAAGTGGGAGAACCACCTCCACCACTAAATCAGAGAAACAACCTCTAGATCACACTCTGCCAACTCATGGCACCAAGTCGCATCCACTGCGAGAAACTGTCTCAACAGGCCAAACAGGCCAAACGTCGCATCTACTGCGAACAACTGCCTCAACAGGCCGACATCGCATCCACTGCGAACAGCTGACTCAACAGGCCAAACAGGCCGAACATCTCAACCACTGACCCAATGAAGGGTCCGGGAACACCGAAAGACTAGAACCTACAACCCAAATCAAACAAGAACAGGCTCTAGGCATAGCCTCTCGTTGTTCTCGTCCCAAGAAAGGCAGACCTTAGAACCCAGACCACTCGAATCATCTCGGTGGTTAATTTATAGGAAAAACTGTGACATTTCTTACTGAAGCCATCTGATCTGTAAGAAATCCATATTTAATGATTTTTAGTTCTGCTTAGGAAAACAGTTGAAACCAAGTTTTATATCTAAGCCTCGAAGGGCTAATGCCTTCGTCCAATCAAACAGGAACAGACTCAGGCGACCCTACGATGCTTGGAAGAAAATATTTGGTTGACAAAAATCATATGTGTGTCCAAAAAGGTTCTGGGTTTAAGGTTCTGCTAACACTGATCTACCGCTGCCACTAGCACAGCGGCGACAGATAAAACAAGAAAAATAAAACATCTCGGGACCGCCGTCTACCCAAACGGCTCCCGCTACAGATGAACAACCAACTACATCTACCAGACGCCACTCTGCTCCCAAGCACGAGTGTAACATGCATCCCACACTAAAAGATAACTCCTGACCACTCGGCCCACTACCCGGGCGAGGAAGAACACTATGTCCAGGAAAGATAGAAGTGTGGATGTCTAAAGCAGAAATAACCCTAGCCCAAGTGAGGGTTTTCTACCAGTCTGGTTACACATGCAATCATATGACAGGGGTGCTAGGTCAAATTCCAAGATAACAATAATCAGCAGCTTGTAGGGAAGGACAATAAATACATGATGATCTATCAACATCAGGAACATCAATTCCTATAATCTAGCATGCTATATAAAACACCTCTATAACATGCAAGTCCCTACACAGATAGAATTAATGCACAGTCCATAGGTCGTGAAGACAAGGCCACCCACCTAAAAATACTGACTGTCCGGAGTTCCACAGCTGAAAAATACCCAGAATCCCAAATCTCCAACTCCAACGGGTCCAGCAATACCCGCAAACTCTCCTGGGTACAACATACAGTCCAAAGTTACACCTAAACCCCATAAATTACCCAAATAATCACACTCTGAAATTCAGCCTCAAAGATGTCCATTTTCTACCTGCAGATAAGGCTCTAAAAATTCTGAAATAAATATCACAGCGATCGTCTCGTCGAGACCTTCGAAACGGGTACCTGCACGTTCAAATCCGAGCCCCGTAGGCCGAGTTACAAATTCCACAGTACAGGTGCGCAAACACTCACAACCACACAACTGTAAAACTCTGCACAGTAAAAGGGGAAACAGTATACCTTCGGGCAAGCCTCATAAAAATCCCAAAAAAATACGATGATAATCCGCGCGACGAGTAGATCCAAAAAGTGTATAGGCTCATCTCGATCTGATGCTCGAGTGCGGAGATAAAATTCCGGCAAGCCTCCGCTGTCCAGAATTCCACCAGCAAAACAGTGGCTCAGAAATGCCTCGTAAACCGTGCCAAGAACTCAGAATCAATCAAGGTGATCAACACGGAAATCGAAGGCGTACCTCTCATGATTCCAAAGCCGTAGAAATCGTCCAAAAATACTGAAGGAGTAGCTCTGTGGACCTCTCAGATCGAACTGCGACGATAACGGGCCTCCGATGAAAGATCGCCACACTGCGCTCCGATGCCGAAGTCGTCGACGCCGCGGCTTCCAAAAAATCCGGGCCTCTGCCAGAAGATGCGCAGCACAAAGTTCTACAACTTTCCTAAAGGGGCCATGGGCAGGGGAGCTCGGGAAAGGGGGCAAAAAGCCTCAGCCAACTGCCTATTTATAGGCCCAGCCCGAAAAATCAAGATTTTGGACTTTTGGCCCAAAGTTCGGGCGCCGGGGTATTCGGGCTGCTACAGTAACGGGCCCGGCCCTTTACTGTGCGCGCCCGAATCCCTCACGGGCCGCCACGTGGCCCAGACCGCGCTCCCCGCGCCCGGCGCACGTGCGCCCGCGAACTGCGCGACGCCACGTGTCCCGACACGTGGACGTGCGCGGCTGCGCCCGACCAACCACGGGGCGCCACGTGGCGCCCCCACGTCGCCCCCGACCGCGCCCACGCCGCGCCCACGTGCGCGACCGCGCCTCCCGCTGCCGCACATCGGGCACGCGCCCCGAGGCACCAGCCTCCCGCCGCGTGGACCGCGCGCACCAGAAACCCGCCAACCAAAGTCCGCCACGCGTCCGCACCCGGTCCACCGTGCACCCGCGCCACTTGCGTGGACCGCGCGTGCTGCGCCGGCCAACCGGAGCTCGCCACGTGGCCCGCGCCCGGTGCACGACTCCGCGGTGGACCGACCGAGCCTCTCCTCGGCCCGCCGCCGCGCTTCGCCGTCCGCCGCCGCCGCCGGCGCAACACTCCGGCCGCCGGAACAGTAACCCCACGCCTCGAATCCTGCCGGGTCATCCGAGCTCCGAAAAATATAAGTAAATAGTCCATCTTGACCGTTTTCGCGCGCTGAATCCAAATCCGATGTCCGATTTGGCCCAAATTTCACTCCTAAAATTTACCAAAAATTCCCGGAAGAGCAAACTTGATCCGTTTTTCATGCCGGGTCCAATCCTTGAGTCCAATATGCGCGCAAACACCTCTAACACCCAACATGGGTCTCCAGAAGCCACAGATCCAACAGTAATCCAAACGTGGGAATTTCCGGGTCCTCACACCCTCCCCCACTAAAAGAAAGTTTCGTCCTCGAAACAAACACGGCTCAAAAGGGAGTTTCGAAGCCAAGGGTAAGCATCCAACCACACAGTCTCCAACTCCCCAGTCGCTACTCACTCCCCGTGATTACTCCTCAACAAAATAATAATCAGTACGGCATGGCCCGGTTGCGTAATTCTCTCATCTCACGAGCCAGAATTCGCAACGGGCGTCCCTCGTACCACAAGTACTAGCAGATCTCACAGGAAACGAGTCCATCACGGGCGAGGAATCCACAAGCCTAACACTCCTGAGCTGAGACGTGGAAGAGGACCAAAACGCACGCCAACAAAAGGCTGGGGGACAAGAGAGAACAACCAATGTAGCACGCACCAACACCGCTCCCTGGTGCCAGCTCAACCAGGCGATCCGAGACATACCCAAACGGTCATCCAAAGAAGAGAAGCCCTAATCGGCTAGGGCCCTCGCTCAATCACTCTAGGATCCTGACCATCCGCAGGGACTGCTTCACCGCAGTGTACCGTCAAAAGGGACCCTCAGGGACACAACCACGAGCCCTGTTCCTCAACAGTCTACCACCGCGCCAGCTGTGGAATCATTAAACTCAACCCCGAAAAGCTAATCCGGCCCCAGGTATCCACCACCACAGTGGCCCTGTCGGGGTGATACAGAATGCTCAACAATAATCTACTGTAAATCCAAAGCCCCAATGGGACGGCATCACTGTAACACGCAAATCCATCTCCCATCACTGGCGATGCTAAAAACGGCGCTGGTATCAGCCCTAATCATCCATTCGTCCAGTCTGTCGAAAATATCTAGACTATCCCACATAGGAGCACGACCTCTGCCTCTGCTCACACAGGGATCCACAAATGCGGTCCTCCGCAGACAGCCAATCCATGCTACCGTCGCGCCCCTCTGGTGTAGATGCTGATGCTGCTATCGGGACCCGCCCAAACTCTGGCATCTCGGGAACCCGTTATCCAGGAAAAGAATATCAGAAATGCCTCCGCCGTCCGATCTGTCCTCCATCACCCGGCGCGAAACACCAAAATTCCAGAACTCGCTTCTGGCAGCAGATCCCTATCAAAGGAACTGCAACATCACGCTCCATACACCACGCCTCCTCCATCGAAGCGCCAATAATCCGTAATGGAGGGACCAACTAAACTGAAAGGTATCCTGGTGCAAACCATTCCCGTCAAACATATCCTATGCGCCTCGTCCCTCGAAACCTGGAGCGTGCAGTTCAACAACTGTATAAACTCCCTAGCACATGAAGGCTCTCAGATAGTCTCTCAATCACCACCAACCCCAATTTTGCCTACAAAGGCTCCAACTCAAACCTGTGAATCGGGAGGTTCAGACTGCTGGGACTGGCTCCATCGGCCAATGACGTCCCGAAGCTCAGCTACTATCCACTATCCACCCTGCCTCGGTGCCTCGGCACAGCTCGTCGGCACGGAGGGGGCTGCTCGCTCCATCGGCGCCACTGGTACAACTGAAGATACCACTGCAAAGAAGAAGTACTGGATGACACTCAAGCGGTACTGCAATTAACTACGCTCTCTGCTCCACAAGCGCATCGAACGTTCCATGGCCTCCTCCTGGCATCGGACAGCCTCCGACATCTGTGCCATCTGGATCCATTGCTCTTGGGTCTCGCTCTGCTCTGATAGCTCTGCCTCCCGCTGCTCGAGTTACTAATCAGATGCGGAAAGCGCATTCCTCACAGCACGACGTCTCACAAGCATCGTAGACCACTGCACAATAACAAACATCAGGACACAACAACCATACGACCCAATCCAGCGAAAGTCTAAGACATGTTATCAATTCCACAGCATTATGTCGTCTGCAGCCAACATAATCGCTTAGGAGCACAAACATGCCAATCACTCATCCCGTCTCATGGGAGAGGTACAAAACTCGATCAGGACTCTCGCTAAAAGTCACGACTCTCACGTAGTCATCCTAATGTCCAACCACAAGCCTAGGGTTTCTAAGTCCTCAATGACCTACAACCTAGGCTCTGATACCACTCTAATCTGTCACGCCTCGGGGTCGAAACTGCGACCCAGCTCGCCAACAGATCCGCCACCTATGCCAAACCGCATAGGTGAAGCGTCCTACCTGCAAGAAAAGTACTAGCTAAACAGATATCAGAGCTATAAATAAAAAATTGCTGTATAACTAAATCAATCCCTGTACAACTGGAAATAACACAACAATGTCCGCCTCCCAAAAATGATAATCATGCAGAATCCTCATATACAAACTCAGAACTCAACCGGAGGTATCTCCAATAAATACATCAGTGTACAGGCTCTCAATACATAACAATCCTCACTACAACAGTCTCCAAAGGAGGAAAAATAAAACAACTAATCTACTGAAGCTCTCCTCTGAAGGGGTACCGCTACACTCCAACGACGGGTAGGGAACTAGCTCGCGACTCCCTCGCCTCGGTCAGAAGGATCAGCAACAGGAACAACAGGAACTGGAGTAGAAGTTCCTGTGGGAAAAGACACCACGACGGGTGTGAGAACTACGTCCCAAGTAGTTCTCAGTGGGTGCCGCCAACAATCCCGACGGTCTGCCCACTAAGTCCACTAGAGGCATAAAGTAACAAAAGCAGTGCTGTAAGGAAAGCTGGGAAAAGTAAACTCTACAGCTACTATGCCTCTATCTAGATGCTCAAAAGTGGGACAGAAAGAACATGATGCCACAACTAACTCTCATCTCTGATCACTCAATCTGAACTGACTGCCTCCTCGGGTCCAGTCAAGCCTGCGCCAACCTACTGCCGTTACGTCCCTGAGGAGCGGACTTACGTAGGATCTACTGCCGTTACGTCCCGGA
Organism: Tillandsia leiboldiana; assembly: GCA_029204045.2. NCBI lineage: Eukaryota > Viridiplantae > Streptophyta > Magnoliopsida > Poales > Bromeliaceae > Tillandsia > Tillandsia leiboldiana. Next base: position 22,717,373 of record CM055076.1, on the reverse strand, counting down.
GGAGCGGACTTACGTAGGATCTACTGCCGTTACGTCCCGAGGAGCGGACTTACGTAGGGCGTCCATGACTGCCAACACCAGCACAGCCAGAGGGACAAATGCAACGACAAGTCGCGATAGAAAAGCTCAATCTCACGCCGGTATAACAACCCGGTCTCGCCTACTCCGGAGTGGCACTCGAGGGGAGCGACCCGCTCGAGTAAAAAGTAACCCATCTCAAGTATCTCTGTAAAGTATCTCTGTCAAGCTCAAATGTGGCTCATGCAGGCTATGATCCACGATCAAACAGATCGGTAACTCCAAGCTCAAAGCACAACTCAGTCGGAAAAAGAACCTCGACTCGAACAGGAATAGCCCAACACACTCTCACAGCTATGTCGGAGAACCCTCAACGACTCAATCTGATAAATGCACGACCATGGCTGAGTCGGGAAACCTCCACGACTCGATCTGCCAGAACCCAAGATCCTCAAGGCTAAGTGGGAGAACCACCTCCACCACTAAATCAGAGAAACAACCTCTAGATCACACTCTGCCAACTCATGGCACCAAGTCGCATCCACTGCGAGAAACTGTCTCAACAGGCCAACAGGCCAAACGTCGCATCTACTGCGAACAACTGCCTCAACAGGCCGACATCGCATCCACTGCGAACAGCTGACTCAACAGGCCAAACAGGCCGAACATCTCAACCACTGACCCAATGAAGGGTCGGGAACACCGAAAGACTAGAACCTACAACCCAAATCAAACAAGAACAGGCTCTAGGCATAGCCTCTCGTTGTTCTCGTCCCAAGAAAAGGCAGACCTTAGAACCCAGACCACTCGAATCATCTCGGTGGTTAATTTATAGGAAAAACTGTGACATTTCTTACTGAAGCCATCTGATCTGTAAGAAATCCATATTTAATGATTTTTAGTTCTGCTTAGGAAAACAGTTGAAACCAAGTTTTATATCTAAGCCTCGAAGGGCTAATGCCTTCGTCCAATCAAACAGGAACAGACTCAGGCGACCCTACGATGCTTGGAAGAAAATATTTGGTTGACAAAAATCATATGTGTGTCCAAAAAGGTTCTGGGTTTAAGGTTCTGCTAACACTGATCTACCGCTGCCACTAGCACAGCGGCGACAGATAAAACAAGAAAAAAAAACATCTCGGGACCGCCGTCTACCCAAACGGCTCCCGCTACAGATGAACAACCAACTACATCTACCAGACGCCACTCTGCTCCCAAGCACGAGTGTAACATGCATCCCACACTAAAAGATAACTCCTGACCACTCGGCCCACTACCCGGGCGAGGAAGAACACTATGTCCAGGAAAGAGAAGTGTGGATGTCTAAAGCAGAAATAACCCTAGCCCAAGTGAGGTTTTCTACCAGTCTGGTTACACATGCAATCATATGACAGGGGTGCTAGGTCAAATTCCAAGATAACAATAATCAACAGCTTGTAGGAAGGACAATAAATACATGATGATCTATCAACATAGGAACATCAATTCCTATAATCTAGCATGCTATATAAAACACCTCATATAACATGCAAGTCCCTACACAGATAGAATTAATGCACAGTCCATAGGTCGTGAAGACAAGGCCACCCACCTGAAAATGCTGACTATCCGGAGTTCCACAGCTGAAAAATACCCAGAATCCCAAATCTCCAACTCCAACGGGTCCAGCAATACCCGCAAACTCTCCTGGGGTACAACATACAGTCCAAAGTTACACCTAAACCCCATAAATTACCCAAATAATCACACTCTGAAATTCAGCCTCAAGATGTCCATTTTCTACCTGCAGATAAGGCTCCAAAAATTCTGAAATAAATATCACAGCGATCGTCTCTCGAGACCTTCGAAACGGGTACCTGCACGTTCAAATCGAGCCCCGTAGGCCGAGTTACAAATTCCACAGTACAGGTGCGCAAACACTCACAACCAACACAACTGTAAACTCTGCACAGTAAAGGGGAAACAGTATACCTTCGGGCAAGCCTCAGAAAAATCCCAAAAAAAATACGATGATAATCTCGCGACGAGTAGATCCAAAAAGTGTATAGGCTCGTCTCGATCTGATGCTCGAGTGCGGAGATAAAATTCCGGCAAGCCTCCACTATCCAGAATTCCCCAGCAAAATAGTGGCTAGAAATGCCTCGTAAACCGTGCCAAGAACTCCGAATCATCAAGGTGATCAACACGGAATCGAAGGCGTACCTCTCGTGATTCCAAAGCCGCAGAAACGTCCAAAAATACTGACGGAGTAGCTCTGTGGACCTCTCAGATCGAACTGCGACTATAACGGGCCTCGATGAAAGATCGCAACACTGCGCTCCGATGCCGAAGTCGTCGACGCCGCGGCTTCCAAAACAATCCGGGCTCTGCCCAGAAGATGCGCAGCACAAAGTTCTACAACTTTCCTAAGGGGCCATGGGCGGGGAGCTCGGGAAAGGGGGCAAAAGCCTCAGCCAACTGCCTATTTTATAGGCCCCAGCCCGAAAAATCCAGATTTTGGACTTTTGGCCCAAAGGTCGGGCGCCCGGGGTATCGGGCTGCTACAGTAACGGGCCCGGCCCTTTACTTGTGCGCGCCCGAATCCCTCACGGGCGCAACGTGGCCCAGACGCGCCTCCCCGCGCCCGGCGCACGTGCGCCCGCGAACCGCGCGACGCCACGTGTCCGACACGTGGACGTGCGCCGGCTGCGCCCGACAACCACGGGGCGCCACGTGGCGCCCCACGTCGCCCCCGACCGCGCCCACGCCGCGCCCACGTGCGCGACCCGCCTCCCGCTGCCGCACGTCGGGCACGCGCCCCGAGGCACCAGCCTCCCGCCAGCGTGGACCGCGCGCACCAGAACCACGCAACCAAAGTCCGCAACGCGGTCCGCACCGGTCACCGTGCACCCGCGCCACTGCGTGGACCGCGCGTGCTGCGCCGGCCAACCGGAGCTCGCCCTGTAGCCCGCGCCCGGTGCACGACTCCCGCGGTGGACCGACCGGCCCTCCTCTGGCCCCGCCGCACGCTCGCGTCCGCCGCCGCCGCCGGGAAACTCCGGCGCCGGAGACAGTAACCCCACGCCTCGAAATACGTGCCGGGTCATCCGAGCTCGAAAAA
>CM055076.1:22683675-22714155 GCA_029204045.2 Tillandsia leiboldiana | reverse complement strand
TAGTTGGGGGAGGTGTACAGGGGTCATACGCGTGTAAAGCAAGTTGTTAACACTATATTTTACGAGTTAGTGTGGGGGCGTAGGACGCCCAACTGTTTGGTGCTCATGGAGCACAGGTATCGTTTAGCCGAGAGAGATGCTTAGGTGGCACATAGCCTTTGCCAGTGTGGCCAGAGGTGATAGAGGAGTTGGGTCGTGGATTGACGATAGTTAGTTGGAGTGGCGTTTGCGCAGTGGAGTTAGTGGTCGCGTGGCGACGATTAGGCGGTTCGCTTGGGCCGATCCGTGTCTGGACCATGTTTGTGGGCTGTGGGCGTATAGCCCAGGGGGAGGCGCAGTCGGCTGTGAGAGACAGCGGCCCGAGACCTGAGGGCGGGGCATGAGAGATTGGTCAGGGCGTAGTCGACGATGACCGGAAACGTGGAATGCCACGTGTGAGCATGAGGCTATTAGTAACAGAGTGTGTGATGTGATCAGGCCATGGGGCTAGTGATGATGGAGGATTGTAGCTCCTAGTGGAGTGTTGGGAAGTAATCCTGATTGAGGATCTACCGTATGACGTTTGGATCTGTGGGCTAGAAGAGAGAGCTGTTTGCACAGTGTTAGGCTAGTATTTGGGCATAGGCCCTATTTGACCGTGGTCTGTGATCCTATTAGTAGTCGAGGATGTCGGGTTAGCTGATAACCCGTGGCACTTAGAGCACTAGCCCGCATGGGTGATAGATGAGGACTTGTGGAATTGGCTTTTGTAATCCACATTAGGCAGCGGAGCGATCGGAAAGCAAATGCGTTATGTAATTAGTTCAGATGCAATGTCACTGCTCCCGGGGTCGAAACTGCGCCCCGGCTCGCCAAAGGATCCGCACCTATGCCACACCGCATAGGTGAAGCGTGCCTACCTGCAAGAAAAGTACTACAGCTAAACAGATATCAGCGCTATAAATAAAAAATCTGCTGTATAACTAAATCAATCGTGTACAATGGAAATAACAAAAATGTCCGCCTCCCAAAATGATAATCATGCAGAATCTCTTACAAACTCAGAACTCAACCGGGAGTTATCTCCCTATAAATACATCAGTGTACAGGCTCCAATACATAAACAATCCTCACTACAACAGTCTCTCAAAGGAGGGAAAAATAAAACAACTAATCTACTGAAGCTCTCCTCTGAAGGGGTACCGCTACACTCCAACGACGGGTAGGGAACTAGCTCGCGACTCCCTCGCCTCGGTCAGAAGGATCAGCAACAGGAACAACAGGAACTGGAGTAGAATTCCTGTGGGAAAAGACACCACGACGGGTGTGAGAACTACGTCCCAAGTAGTTCTCAGTGGGTGCCGCCAACAATCCCGACGGTCTGCCCACTAAGTCCACTAGAGGCATAAAGTAACAAAAGCAGTGCTGTAAGGAAAGCTGGGAAAAGTAAACTCTACAGCTACTATGCCTCTATCTAGATGCTTAAAAAGTGGGACAGAAAGAACATGATGCCACAACTAACTCCATCTCTGATCACTCAATCTGAACTGACTGCCTCCTCGGGTCCAGTCAAGCCTGCGCCAACCTACTGCCGTTACGTCCATGAGGAGCGGACTTACGTAGGATCTACTGCCGTTACGTCCACGGAGGAGCGGACTTACGTAGGATCTACTGCCGTTACGTCCCGGAGGAGCGGACTTACGTAGGGCGTCCATGACTGCCAACACCAGCACAGCCAGAGGGACAAATGCAACGACAAGTCGCGATAGAAAAGCTCAATCTCACGCCGGTATAACAACCCGGTCTCGCCTACTCCGGAGTGGCACTCGAGGGGAGCGACCGCGTCGAGTAAAAAGTAACCCATCTCAAGTATCTCTGTAAAGTATCTCTGTCAAGCTCAAATGTGGCTCATGCAGGCTATGATCCACGATCAAACAGATCGGTAACTCCAAGCTCAAAGCACAACTCAGTCGGAAAAAGAACCTCGACTCGAACAGGAATAGCCCAACACACTCTCACAGCTATGTCGGAGAACCCTCAACGACTCAATCTGATAAATGCACGACCATGGCTGAGTCGGGAAACCTCCACGACTCGATCTGCCAGAATCCCAAGATCCTCAAGGCTAAGTGGGAGAACCACCTCCACCACTAAATCAGAGAAACAACTCTAGATCACACTCTGCCAACTCATGGCACCAAGTCGCATCCACTGCGAGAAACTGTCTCAACAGGCCAAACAGGCCAAACGTCGCATCTACTGCGAACAACTGCCTCAACAGGCCGACATCGCATCCACTGCGAACAGCTGACTCAACAGGCCAAACAGGCCGAACATCTCAACCACTGACCCAATGAAGGGTCCGGGAACACCGAAAGACTAGAACCTACAACCCAAATCAAACAAGAACAGGCTCTAGGCATAGCCTCTCGTTGTTCTCGTCCCAAGAAAGGCAGACCTTAGAACCCAGACCACTCGAATCATCTCGGTTGGTTAATTATAGGAAAAACTGTGACATTTCTTACTGAAGCCATCTGATCTGTAAGAAATCCATATTTAATGATTTTTAGTTCTGCTTAGGAAAACAGTTGAAACCAAGTTTTATATCTAAGCCTCGAAGGGCTAATGCCTTCGTCCAATCAAACAGGAACAGACTCAGGCGACCCTACGATGCTTGGAAGAAAATATTTGGTTGACAAAAATCATATGTGTGTCCAAAAAGGTTCTGGGTTTAAGGTTCTGCTAACACTGATCTACCGCTGCACTAGCACAGCGGCGACAGATAAACAAGAAAAATAAAACATCTCGGGACCGCCGTCTACCCAAACGGCTCCCGCTACAGATGAACAACCAACTACATCTACCAGACGCCACTCTGCTCCCAAGCACGAGTGTAACATGCATCCCACACTAAAAGATAACTCCTGACCACTCGGCCCACTACCGGGCGAGGAAGAACACTATGTCCAGGAAAGATAGAAGTGTGGATGTCTAAAGCAGAAATAACCCTAGCCCAAGTGAGGGTTTTTCTACCAGTCTGGTTACACATGCAATCATATGACAGGGGTGCTAGGTCAAATTCCAAGATAACAATAATCAGCAGCTTGTAGGGAAGGACAATAAATACATGATGATCTATCAACATCAGGAACATCAATTCCTATAATCTAGCATGCTATATAAAACACCTCTATAACATGCAAGTCCCTACACAGATAGAATTAATGCACAGTCCATAGGTCGTGAAGACAAGGCCACCCACCTAAAAATACTGACTGTCCGGAGTTCCACAGCTGAAAAATACCCAGAATCCCAAATCTCCAACTCCAACGGGTCCAGCAATACCCGCAAACTCTCATGGGTACAACATACAGTCCAAAGTTACACCTAAACCCATAAATTACCCAAATAATCACACTCTGAAATTCAGCCTCAAAGATGTCCATTTTCTACCTGCAGATAAGGCTCTAAAAATTCTGAAATAAATATCACAGCGATCGTCTCGTCGAGACCTTCGAAACGGGTACCTGCACGTTCAAATCCGAGCCCCGTAGGCCGAGTTACAAATTCCACAGTACAGGTGCGCAAACACTCACAACCACACAACTGTAAAACTCTGCACAGTAAAAGGGGAAACAGTATACCTTCGGGCAAGCCTCATAAAAATCCCAAAAAATACGATGATAATCCGCGCGACGAGTAGATCCAAAAAGTGTATAGGCTCATCTCGATCTGATGCTCGAGTGCGGAGATAAAATTCCGGCAAGCCTCCGCTGTCCAGAATTCCACCAGCAAAACAGTGGCTCAGAAATGCCTCGTAAACCGTGCCAAGAACTCAGAATCAATCAAGGTGATCAACACGGAAATCGAAGGCGTACCTCTCATGATTCCAAAGCCGTAGAAATCGTCCAAAAATACTGAAGGAGTAGCTCTGTGGACCTCTCAGATCGAACTGCGACGATAACGGGCCTCCGATGAAAGATCGCCACACTGCGCTCCGATGCCGAAGTCGTCGACGCCGCGGCTTCCAAAAAATCCGGGCCTCTGCCAGAAGATGCGCAGCACAAAGTTCTACAACTTTCCTAAAGGGGCCATGGGCAGGGGAGCTCGGGAAAGGGGGCAAAAAGCCTCAGCCAACTGCCTATTTATAGGCCCAGCCCGAAAAATCAAGATTTTGGACTTTTGGCCCAAAGTTCGGGCGCCCGGGGTATTCGGGCTGCTACAGTAACGGGCCCGGCCCTTTACTGTGCGCGCCCGAATCCCTCACGGGCCGCCACGTGGCCCAGACGCGCTCCCCGCGCCCGGCGCACGTGCGCCCGCGAACTGCGCGACGCCACGTGTCCCGACACGTGGACGTGCGCGGCTGCGCCCGACCAACCACGGGGCGCCACGTGGCGCCCCCACGTCGCCCCCGACCGCGCCCACGCCGCGCCCACGTGCGCGACCGCGCCTCCCGCTGCCGCACATCGGGCACGCGCCCCGAGGCACCAGCCTCCCGCCGCGTGGACCGCGCGCACCAGAACCCGCCAACCAAAGTCCGCCACGCGTCCGCACCCGGTCCACCGTGCACCCGCGCCACTGCGTGGACCGCGCGTGCTGCGCCGGCCAACCGGAGCTCGCCACGTGGCCCGCGCCCGGTGCACGACTCCCGCGGTGGACCGACCGGCCTCTCCTCGGCCCGCCGCCGCGCTTCGCCGTCCGCCGCCGCCGCCGGCGCAACTCCGGCCGCCGGAACAGTAACCCCACGCCTCGAAATCCGTGCCGGGTCATCCGAGCTCCGAAAAATATAAGTAAATAGTCCATCTTGACCGTTTTCGCGCGCTGAATCCAAATCCGATGTCCGATTTGCCAAATTTCACTTCTAAAATTTACCAAAAATTCCCGGAAGAGCAAACTTGATCCGTTTTTCATGCCGGGTCCAATCCTTGAGTCCAATATGCGCGCAAACACCTCTAACACCCAACATGGGTCTCCAGAAGCCACAGATCCAACAGTAATCCAAACGTGGGAATTTCCGGGTCCTCACACCCTCCCCCACTAAAAGAAAGTTTCGTCCTCGAAACAAACACGGCTCAAAAGGGAGTTCGAAGCCAAGGGTAAGCATCCAACCACACAGTCTCCAACTCCCCAGTCGCTACTCACTCCCCGTGATTACTCCTCAACAAAATAATAATCAGTACGGCATGGCCCGGTTGCGTAATTCTCTCATCTCACGAGCCAGAATTCGCAACGGGCGTCCCTCGTACCACAAGTACTAGCAGATCTCACAGGAAACGAGTCCATCACGGGCGAGGAATCCACAAGCCTAACACTCCTGAGCTGAGACGTGGAAGGACCAAAACGCACGCCAACAAAAGGCTGGGGGACAAGAGAGAACAACCAATGTAGCACGCACCAACACCGCTCCCTGGTGCCAGCTCAACCAGGCGATCCGAGACATACCCAAACGGTCATCCAAAGAAGAGAAGCCCTAATCGGCTAGGGCCCTCGCTCAATCACTCTAGGATCCTGACCATCCGCAGGGACTGCTTCACCGCAGTGTACCGTCAAAAGGGACCCTCAGGGACACAACCACGAGCCCTGTTCCTCAACAGTCTACACCGCGCCAGCTGTGGAATCATTAAACTCAACCCCGAAAAGCTAATCCGGCCCCAGGTATCCACCACCACAGTGGCCCTGTCGGGGTGATACAGAATGCTCAACAATAATCTACTGTAACTCCAAAGCCCCAATGGGAGGCATCACTGTAACACGCAAATCCATCTCCCATCACTGGCGATGCTAAAAACGGCGCTGGTATCAGCCTAATCATCCATTCGTCCAGTCTGTCGAAAAATATCTAGACTATCCACATAGGAGCACGACCTCTGCCTCTGCTCACACAGGGATCACAAATGCGGTCCTCCGCAGACAGCCAATCCATGCTACCGTCGCGCCCCTCTGGTGTAGATGCTGATGCTGCTATCGGGACCCGCCCAAACTCTGGCATCTCGGGAACCCGTTATCCAGGAAAAGAATATCAGAAATGCCTCCGCCGTCCGATCTGTCCTCCATCACCCGGCGCGAAACACCAAAATTCCAGAACTCGCTTCTGGCAGCAGATCCCTATCCAAAGGAACTGCAACATCACGCTCCATACACCACGCCTCCTCCATCGAAGCGCCAATAATCCGTAATGGAGGGACCAACTAAACTGAAAGGTATCCTGGTGCAAACCATTCCCCGTCAAACATATCCTATGCGCCTCGTCCCTCGAAACCTGGAGCGTGCAGTTCAACAACTGTATAAACTCCCTAGCACATGAAGGCTCTCAGATAGTCTCTCAATCACCACCAACCCCAATTTTGCCTACAAAGGCTCCAACTCAAACCTGTGAATCGGGAGGGTTCAGACTGCTGGGACTGGCTCCATCGGCCAATGACGTCCCGAAGCTCAGCTACTATCCACTATCCACCCTGCCTCGGTGCCTCGGCACAGCTCGTCGGCACGGAGGGGGCTGCTCGCTCCATCGGCGCCACTGGTACAACTGAAGATACCACTGCAAAGGAAGAAGGTACTGGATGACACTCAAGCGGTACTGCAATTAACTACGCTCTCTGCTCCACAAGCGCATCGAACGTTCCATGGCCTCCTCCTGGCATCGGACAGCCTCCGACATCTGTGCCATCTGGATCCATTGCTCTTGGGTCTCGCTCTGCTCTGATAGCTCTGCCTCCCGCTGCTCGAGTTACTAATCAGATGCGGAAAGCGCATTCCTCACAGCACGACGTCTCACAAGCATCGTAGACCACTGCACAATAACAAACATCAGGACACAACAACCATACGACCCAATCCAGCGAAAGTCTAAGACATGTTATCAATTCCACAGCATTATGTCGTCTGCAGCCAACATAATCGCTTAGGAGCACAAACATGCCAATCACTCATCCCGTCTCATGGGAGAGGTACAAAACTCGATCAGGACTCTCGCTAAAAGTCACGACTCTCACGTAGTCATCCTAATGTCCAACCACAAGCCTAGGGTTTCTAAGTCCTCAATGACCTACAACCTAGGCTCTGATACCACTCTAATCTGTCACGCCTCGGGGTCGAAACTGCGACCCAGCTCGCCAACAGATCCGCCACCTATGCCAAACCCGCATAGGTGAAGCGTCCTACCTGCAAGAAAAGTACTACAGCTAAACAGATATCAGAGCTATAAATAAAAAATCTGCTGTATAACTAAATCAATCCCTGTACAACTGGAAATAACACAACAATGTCCGCCTCCCAAAAATGATAATCATGCAGAATCCTCATATACAAACTCAGAACTCAACCGGGAGGTATCTCCAATAAATACATCAGTGTACAGGCTCTCAATACATAACAATCCTCACTACAACAGTCTCTCAAAGGAGGAAAAATAAAACAACTAATCTACTGAAGCTCTCCTCTGAAGGGGTACCGCTACACTCCAACGACGGGTAGGGAACTAGCTCGCGACTCCCTCGCCTCGGTCAGAAGGATCAGCAACAGGAACAACAGGAACTGGAGTAGAAGTTCCTGTGGGAAAAGACACCACGACGGGTGTGAGAACTACGTCCCAAGTAGTTCTCAGTGGGTGCCGCCAACAATCCCGACGGTCTGCCCACTAAGTCCACTAGAGGCATAAAGTAACAAAAGCAGTGCTGTAAGGAAAGCTGGGAAAAGTAAACTCTACAGCTACTATGCCTCTATCTAGATGCTCAAAAAGTGGGACAGAAAGAACATGATGCCACAACTAACTCTCATCTCTGATCACTCAATCTGAACTGACTGCCTCCTCGGGTCCAGTCAAGCCTGCGCCAACCTACTGCCGTTACGTCCCTGAGGAGCGGACTTACGTAGGATCTACTGCCGTTACGTCCCGGAGGAGCGGACTTACGTAGGATCTACTGCCGTTACGTCCCGGAGGAGCGGACTTACGTAGGGCGTCCATGACTGCCAACACCAGCACAGCCAGAGGGACAAATGCAACGACAAGTCGCGATAGAAAAGCTCAATCTCACGCCGGTATAACAACCCGGTCTCGCCTACTCCGGAGTGGCACTCGAGGGGAGCGACCCGCTCGAGTAAAAAAGTAACCCATCTCAAGTATCTCTGTAAAGTATCTCTGTCAAGCTCAAATGTGGCTCATGCAGGCTATGATCCACGATCAAACAGATCGGTAACTCCAAGCTCAAAGCACAACTCAGTCGGAAAAAGAACCTCGACTCGAACAGGAATAGCCCAACACACTCTCACAGCTATGTCGGAGAACCCTCAACGACTCAATCTGATAAATGCACGACCATGGCTGAGTCGGGAAACCTCCACGACTCGATCTGCCAGAATCCCAAGATCCTCAAGGCTAAGTGGGAGAACCACCTCCACCACTAAATCAGAGAAACAACCTCTAGATCACACTCTGCCAACTCATGGCACCAAGTCGCATCCACTGCGAGAAACTGTCTCAACAGGCCAAACAGGCCAAACGTCGCATCTACTGCGAACAACTGCCTCAACAGGCCGACATCGCATCCACTGCGAACAGCTGACTCAACAGGCCAAACAGGCCGAACATCTCAACCACTGACCCAATGAAGGGTCCGGGAACACCGAAAGACTAGAACCTACAACCCAAATCAAACAAGAACAGGCTCTAGGCATAGCCTCTCGTTGTTCTCGTCCCAAGAAAAGGCAGACCTTAGAACCCAGACCACTCGAATCATCTCGGTGGTTAATTTATAGGAAAAACTGTGACATTTCTTACTGAAGCCATCTGATCTGTAAGAAATCCATATTTAATGATTTTTAGTTCTGCTTAGGAAAACAGTTGAAACCAAGTTTTATATCTAAGCCTCGAAGGGCTAATGCCTTCGTCCAATCAAACAGGAACAGACTCAGGCGACCCTACGATGCTTGGAAGAAAATATTTGGTTGACAAAAATTATATGTGTGTCCAAAAAGGTTCTGGGTTTAAGGTTCTGCTAACACTGATCTACCGCTGCCACTAGCACAGCGGCGACAGATAAAACAAGAAAAATAAAACATCTCGGGACCGCCGTCTACCCAAACGGCTCCCGCTACAGATGAACAACCAACTACATCTACCAGACGCCACTCTGCTCCCAAGCACGAGTGTAACATGCATCCCACACTAAAAGATAACTCCTGACCACTCGGCCCACTACCCGGGCGAGGAAGAACACTATGTCCAGGAAAGATAGAAGTGTGGATGTCTAAAGCAGAAATAACCCTAGCCCAAGTGAGGGTTTTCTACCAGTCTGGTTACACATGCAATCATATGACAGGGGTGCTAGGTCAAATTCCAAGATAACAATAATCAACAGCTTGTAGGGAAGGACAATAAATACATGATGATCTATCAACATCAGGAACATCAATTCCTATAATCTAGCATGCTATATAAAACACCTCTATAACATGCAAGTCCCTACACAGATAGAATTAATGCACAGTCCATAGGTCGTGAAGACAAGGCCACCCACCTGAAAATGCTGACTATCCGGAGTTCCACAGCTGAAAAATACCCAGAATCCCAAATCTCCAACTCCAACGGGTCCAGCAATACCCGCAAACTCTCCTGGGTACAACATACAGTCCAAAGTTACACCTAAACCCCATAAATTACCCAAATAATCACACTCTGAAATTCAGCCTCAAAGATGTCCATTTTCTACCTGCAGATAAGGCTCCAAAAATTCTGAAATAAATATCACAGCGATCGTCTCGTCGAGACCTTCGAAACGGGTACCTGCACGTTCAAATCCGAGCCCCGTAGGCCGAGTTACAAATTCCACAGTACAGGTGCGCAAACACTCACAACCACACAACTGTAAAACTCTGCACAGTAAAAGGGGAAACAGTATACCTTCGGGCAAGCCTCAGAAAAATCCCAAAAAAATACGATGATAATCCTCGCGACGAGTAGATCCAAAAAGTGTATAGGCTCGTCTCGATCTGATGCTCGAGTGCGGAGATAAAATTCCGGCAAGCCTCCACTATCCAGAATTCCACCAGCAAAATAGTGGCTCAGAAATGCCTCGTAAACCATGCCAAGAACTCAGAATCAATCAAGGTGATCAACACGGAAATCGAAGGCGTACCTCTCGTGATTCCAAAGCCGCAGAAATCGTCCAAAAATACTGACGGAGTAGCTCTGTGGACCTCTCAGATCGAACTGCGACGATAACGGGCCTCCGATGAAAGATCGCCACACTGCGCTCCGATGCCGAAGTCGTCGACGCCGCGGCTTCCAAAAAATCCGGGCCTCTGCCAGAAGATGCGCAGCACAAAGTTCTACAACTTTCCTAAAGGGGCCATGGGCAGGGGAGCTCGGGAAAGGGGGCAAAAAGCCTCAGCCAACTGCCTATTTATAGGCCCAGCCCGAAAAATCCAGATTTTGGACTTTTGGCCCAAAGTTCGGGCGCCCGGGGTATTCGGGCTGCTACAGTAAAGGGCCCGGCCCTTTACTGTGCGCGCCCGAATCCCTCACGGGCCGCCACGTGGCCCAGACGCGCTCCCCGCGCCCGGCGCACGTGCGCCCGCGAACCGCGCGACGCCACGTGTCCCGACACGTGGACGTGCGCGGCTGCGCCCGACCAACCACGGGGCGCCACGTGGCGCCCCCACGTCGCCCCCGACCGCGCCCACGCCGCGCCCACGTGCGCGACCGCGCCTCCCGCTGCCGCACGTCGGGCACGCGCCCCGAGGCACCAGCCTCCCGCCGCGTGGACCGCGCGCACCAGAACCCGCCAACCAAAGTCCGCCACGCGTCCGCACCCGGTCCACCGTGCACCCGCGCCACTGCGTGGACCGCGCGTGCTGCGCCGGCCAACCGGAGCTCGCCATGTAGCCCGCGCCCGGTGCACGACTCCCGCGGTGGACCGACCGGCCTCTCCTCGGCCCGCCGCCACGCTCCGCCGTCCGCCGCCGCCGCCGGTGCAACTCCGGCCGCCGGAACAGTAACCCCACGCCTCGAAATCCGTGCCGGGTCATCCGAGCTCCGAAAAATATAAGTAAATAGTCCATCTTGACCGTTTTCGCGCGCTGAATCCAAATCCGATGTCCGATTTGCCAAATTTCACTTCTAAAATTTACCAAAAATTCCCGGAAGAGCAAACTTGATCCGTTTTTCATGCCGGGTCCAATCCTTGAGTCCAATATGCGCGCAAACACCTCTAACACCCAACATGGGTCTCCAGAAGCCACAGATCCAACAGTAATCCAAACGTGGGAATTTCCGGGTCCTCACATGCAACCTCATTGTGAAAAGATGATGGCGGAATTAAAGTGAAAAATTTCGCAAGTAAAAAAAAAAAAAAAAAAAAACTGGGTCATTCGTGGCAATTGAGAGAACAAGTGCTCAACTGTGTCTTTCACCTACCTGGTGAAAGTGGCCAGACAATAGGTCTGAGTTTGTCCCTGAGTTGAGATAGGGATTCATGGATGAGTTGCTCGTGTAGTCTCGGCGAGCAGGCAATTGATGCCGGTCACGATATATAGTGAGCCCAGTAGTGAGGGCAAGGTTTCCTCCCTCTCGATCAAGTAGGATTCGAGATGTGATTAAAGTTTCGAGGACGAAACTTATTTTAAGGGGGGTAGAATGTAAGGTACCGGATTTTCGACACATAAATAAATGTAAATAAAGGTGGTGTGAAATACTAGTGTTATAAAAGTTAGGGAAGTAAAGAACATTTGGACGCGAGTTGGGGCCCAAATTGGGTTAAAATGGAGAGATCTGAAATTTTATTGGAGAAAGGGGGCCCAGTTTTTAGTGGAAAATTCACAGTGTCGAAAAATTCTGAAAAAATTACGGGAGCCCCGTAAATATGTTTTAAGACCACAGAAAAAGTTTCGCGTTGATCGGATGCCTGATAGTGAGAACGGGCTCCGCCAACAGTGTCAGAAAATTCTGAGAAAATTTGGGGAGCTTCGTAATTATGTTTTAAGGCCACAGTAAAAATTTCGGGTTGATAGGATATCCGGATTGCGAGAACGGGGTCCGCCAGCGATTCTGGATACAGCGAGGCTTTTGGTGCCCCAGAAATGGCCCAAACTGAAAATTTAAAATTTTCTGTGGTAAGTTAAGCCGAAACGAAGCCGTCTGTCAAATTTGGACGGAAACGGACGAAAAATGGACAGAAAACAGGACAAAAACGAATTTTCCAAGACATCGGCGTGCGGTTCGAGGCGTGCGGCCAGCTGCGCAATGCGCACAGCTGGCGCGCACTCACGCGCGGGTCAACGGGGGGCCGCCAGGTGGCGGGCCCCCATTGGCGCCCGCGCGGGCGCGGGAAGCGCCCGCGCGGCGCAGGGGCGCAGGGTGCGCGCCCCTGTGAGCGGTGAACCGCCACTGGGCGGGTCCCCATTGGAGGGACCCGCGAACCCGGTGCATGGAACTCCCCTCCTCCTTTTTCTTCTTCTTCTCTTCTTCTTCTTCTTCCTTCTCCACCCGCACAGCATTTCCTTCTCTTTTCTCTTCTTCTTCTCCACCCGAGCATGGAGAGGGAGAGATGGAGGGAATTTCGTGGGTTGGAGCGGCACGTCGGCGGCCTCGTGAAGCGCGCGAAGTGCTCAAAAAATTAGATGGGCGATGCGGCACTGTCGAGGTAGGTTCCGCGTGTTAATTTTGTGATATTTTTAGCACAGTTTTGAGACGTCATTTTGGACATTGGATTTGATCCCATGCCGTTGTGCGTGCTAGGGACCGAATTTACTGTGCCGTTCTGCTGCACGGACTGTCGCGGGTATTTTTGGCGCATCTCGTTTTGCGTGTAAGTTGTAGAAAAATGCACCGTTTTGCGTGCGGATTCGGCAAAAATGCGCAGTTTTGGGCGCAAACTCGGAAAACGTGCACCGTTTTGCGTGCAACGTTGAAAAAGAAAAGTGCACCGTTTCGCGTGCCAAACCGAGATATGTGCTCCGTTTCGCGTGCAACTTGTGTTATCGCGCACCGTTTTGCGTGCAGTCTCTAATAATATACATCGTTTTTCGTACATGGATAGAAAAATGTGCACCGTTTTGCGTGCAACCCTATATTAGAGTGTGCACCGCCTTGCGTGCCAATACGGGATAGGTGCTCCGTTTTGCGTGCGGGTTGGACCAATGCGCGCAGTTTCGCGTGTAGAATCTGATGGTTTGCATTATTTTCGTGCAGGGCTAGGGAAAAATCTGCACCGTTTTGCGTGCAACCCTACAGTCAGATGTGCACCGTTTTGCGTGCGGTTTCGAGGTACGTGCACCGTTTCGCGTGCAGTTCGTGTTGTCGCGCACAGTTTTTCGTGCCGATCCTAATATTGTGCATCATTTTTCGTGCAGGGCTAGGAAAAATATGCACCGTTTTGCGTGCAACCCTACAGTCAGACGTGCACCGTTTTGCGTGCAGATTGGAGTTACGTGGACCGTTTCGCGTGCAGATCGTGTTGTCGCGCATCGTTTTGCGTGCCGGCTGAAGTGGCGCGCACTATTATTACGTATGGGTTTTCAATGACATTCATCATTTTGCGTGCAGGATTGTAGGACGTGCATCATTTTGCGTGCGGACTCGAGGGATGTGCACCGTTTTGCGTGCAAGCTCGAGGAGACAAGTGGAATCGCGCGGAGACCAATTGCAAGTGTCTACAAGCAATTGGGTACACCACAAGGTGGGGGATTCTGCCGAAATTGGGTGACCTCTCCCCTTGCTCCTTTGTTTTTCGATTTCGAAGCATGATAGTAGCCTGTTAGAGGCGTTAGGTAATCATGATTAAGATCACCTGTGTAAATGGATACAGATGAAAAAGTGCAACTGTTGGTTGCCAGAGATAGAGGAATAAATATGCATGTGTAGATGGACACAGAGGAAAAGTGCAACTGTTGGTTGCCAAAGCTATATGATGAATATGCATGCGTAAAAGTAAATACTGTTTTATGAATGAGATGAAAATAATTGCATTCATGAAAAAAAAGATTAGCTATTTATGATATTGATCATGTTAGGGTATAACCCTAGGAATCATGTGACATCAGGACAAGAACCTGTTGGTAGTAAGACTAGGAGAAAACCTAGATTCAGGGTAATGAGTGGCATCAAACTTAGGAGTTATCCTAGGATTGGACGAGTGGCATTGTCTTAGGTGATAACCTAAGGACACTGGATTGAGTGATCAAGATAGAGTCAAGGAACTCTAGGATGAGTATCACATGAAACTTAGGTAAAGGTAACCTAAGGTGAACTAGTGATCAACATAGAGTCAAGGAACTCTAGGATGAGTATGACATGGAACTTAGGTACAGGGAACCTAAGGTGATTCAGAGGAGTTTAAACTCACAGACAGGAAATTAGAGTCAGTGTAACTCTAAGATAAAAGTGGAACAGGAAATTAGAGTCAGTGTAACTCTAAGTTAAAAATGGAACGGAAAAATAGAGTTAAGTTAACTCTAGGATTCAGTAAGGAATCACGAAAATGGGAAAAGTGGATCAAGTGTGGAGACATGAAAGGGAAAACATGAAATTAGAGTCAGTGTAACTCTAAGTTAAAAGTGAAATCGGAAAATAGGGTTAAGTTAACTCTAGGATTCAGTGAGAAATCAGGAAAGTGGGATAAGATCCCAAGGTTAAAGAATTAAACAAATACAACCCTAGAAAGTCATAGGGTGTCTGGGCAAATGGATAATAACTTTAACTTCAATTTGAGTTAAAGAAATAAAAGAGAAATGTTTATGAGTCCAAGTGACTCCTAGTTATCCTTATGGCGAGACCTAGGATAAGAGATAAATTATTGTAAAAAGGTAAAGTTTAAAAGCAAGCTAAAAGTGGCTAAAAAGCATAAAGAAAATGTAAATGGCGCCTTCGAATTTGAGACTCGTCAAGTGGAGCAGGACTCCCTGGGCAGTGACCCATCGGATGAGATACTTTCGAAAGGCTTAAAGTCAAAGCAAAGAGCTAAATGCTCAAAGGAAAGAGAAAGAGATTTGCCAGTGGCAAAATTTGGAGCTATAAGCTCGAATGAGAAAGAAAAGTGTTCAAGGCAAAGAGGCTAAGAACTAAAGTAAAAAGAGAAAGAAAAGAAAAGAAAAGAAAAGAAAAGAAAAAGAAAAGAAAAGAAAGAAAATATAAAGATTCTACGGAGTGAAACGCGGCCCATGTTGGAGTTGCAGGCAGTGCCCCTCTCCCGGGTAGAGACCCGTTCGGGACGTTTCTTCCGTAGGACGGGGTAACACTTGCGGGTGTTATCGGCAACCTTAGAAATCTTATCTTATGGTAGCAGGACTACCGGGCTGTGTTGGGTTATATGTAATACGGATCTAAATAGGGGAAAAAATACCTAGAGGGGGGTGAATAGGTGTAAACGTATAAACACTCAAAAAATCGTTGCGATAAAAACCCAATGCGGAAATAAAAATAATACGCAAGATTTTTACGTGGAAAACTCCATCACCGGAGTAAAAAACCACGGGACCAATAACACGGCAGAAATCCACTAGAATTAAAACACGTACAAGGTGATTTACCGTACACACTTACGACTCAACCTTTTCCATACGCTCCTAGAGGATCTTCTCCGCTCGCTCCGCGACGCTTCTCGAATCCACGATCTGCGCCCAACGCCGAATCTGCGGCGTCCAACGTCGAATCCACGACGTCCGACCGAATCCACGGTCTTCACCCAATAGCACCCTTCGAATCCACGAACGTGCCTCGCTCCGAATCCACGAGAGCGGTTGAACCTTGAATCCACAAGGACACGCGAATCCACGCGCCGATTTTTGGGGTAAATCGTTGTTTTGGGTGGTGATGATCCGCCGAATACTTAGATCAAAGATAGATCGGAAATACCATCTAAGTATTCATTAGTTTGATTCAACTCGAGATGTGAGTATGAAAACCTAGAATCAAACTAATCAATATAGATGAAGAAACATAGAGTATTCTCTAATGATTTCCTTTCTTCTCTATATGTGGATCTATAGCCGTATAAAATGGTATATGAAAATGACGGCTATAGACTCTGTGGATTAACCCTAGAAAAAGAGTCATAGGGTCTATTTATAGGTTAGAAACCCTAGGAAGGAGATAAGAATAAAAAACCTAACATTTCTGGAAGTTTTACGGACGGCGATCCGGATCGGACTAGCTAGGATCCGGATCGTCGTAACGAGACAGCCAGTTCCAGAAAAACGAAGGTTCGGGATCCGGATCGAAGTGCACGATCCGGATCGTTCATACAGTTTACCAAACATCAACGTTCGGGATCCGGATTGCGAAGCATGATCCGGATCGTTCAAGGAAAATGGTAAACTCACTGTTCGGGATCCGGATTGCGAAGCATGATCCGGATCGTTCAAGAAAAATGGTAAACTCACTGTTCGGGATCCGGATCAAGAGACTACGATCCGGATTGAACTGGTGTATGAACGAACCACCTTCGGGATCCGGATCGAACAACCTGATCCGGATCCTGAACATGTCCCAAGTCCAGTTTTTGATTTTTATGCAATGAAAGATTCTTCCAAGTGTTTCTACACTACAAGAAGTATTCGGATCACACAAAATCTTTAGTTAAACATACCTGATCCTTTTGAATTCTTCTTTCTTGAGATTGAGTTAAATGATCCAACTTTCTTCACCTTCAATCTTCAAGACTTGAGACTTTCACGAAACTACGCCAACTCAAATTCCGTAACAATCTCCCCCTTTGGCGGTTTCGTGACAAAACACAGATCCACTAAAGAAAATTCAAAAAGATATTTTTGTTGCTATCACCATACAACAAAAATTTACAAAGGAGATCCAAAAATTTAAAAACATGAGATAAACTCCTAAAACAGACTCTAGACTTAGACATCTGCACTCTCTGCACAAAGAAATCATTCTTGACAAAAAGAGATCGTTAGATACCTCAAGAATATTTAGCATACAAAACCTAGTACAGAGATAGAGTTTATCTAATCACCATGACATTTGAGAATTCAGATATGTAAGAGAATCAAAGTTAAGAACCAACATATCTTCTATGCATTCAAAAACCAAATGTCAAAATGTTAGCCCAACATCAACTTGTTAGTAATAATACATGTCCAAATAGTTAGTCGAATAGTTAGTCGAGACATGCAACAAATCACAAGATAAAAACCAAAAGTTGAAGTTGAGATCATACTTACCTTGATATTTCATCATTCATTGTAGAGATCATACTTACCCAAAAGTTGAAGTTGAGATCATACTTACCTTGATATTTCATCATTCATACCATCATTCATTGTAGAGATCATACTTACCTTGACATTTCATCATTCATACCATCATTCATTGTTCAAAGTTCTCTCAAACTCTCTCCCCCTTTTTGTCACAAAAGAAAGCCAAAATGTAGTTAAGACTACGAAATGTTAGGAGAGTGAAAAGTTCTGGTAAAACGTAAAACCTGAGAACTAAGCTAAAGTAAGTATAAAACTAAATCCTAAAATCAAAATCCTGCACAAAAAGAAACAATAAAAAAAATGAGTCAAAAGTAATCAGTTGTCAGGATCTGAGTCTTCAGAGCTTGTGCAACCCATCTTAGAGAGTATCTTTCGCATCCGCTTGTCTATTGAATTGATCTTCTTCGTTATGGTAATGTGAGCTGCTGTGGTAATCTCAAGCTCATGGGTAATTCTTTGTTGTTCCTTCAAAACTTGTTCTTGCTTAACAGATAGTCGCTGTTGTTCCTTGATAATCGACGTTATTGATGCTTCATCATCTGTGCCGGGTGCTTGTCGAGATGGTGATGCGGCAGTGCTTGTACTGTACTTCGTTCCAGATGCAGGAACTGGAGTGACATGCGGCAATTTATGGAGGGATTTGATAATGGTAGACTCATCTATCATGCTCAGACATTGATGATAAGTTGTTGAAGTAATGTCAACCTAAAATTTCTTTAAAATCCTCATTATAATCAAGGGAAATGGAATTCTCTCAGTGGGATGAGGATGCTCAACATATCGCGTCATTCTATTCCAAATAATGTACGGAATGTTGATATTCAATGCCGTTGCCTCTGATGGATGTCCTATGAGATACAAAAACAACAACCGGTCCCATCTCACAACCTTTGTCTGCATATTTGGAAGTATATTGTAACATGTGATGAAATTTAAGAAGCGATATTCAAGACGAAGTTCTTTAGACCGAACAGATTTTTCGGTTGATTGTGTTCCCTCGAGACAAATTCCCTCTATAACTTTTCGCCATAATGTGTTTGTCAAATTTACCCCCTTCAAGTAGTGAACTCCTTTCTTGCTGGCTTCCATTCCCAAAACCTCGCCAATCAATTCTGGAGTAATCTTAAACCTTGTGCCTTGGATATTCGTGTAGAACTCCATAGGACCGTTCTCAGACTCTCGAAGATGCCGTGCATTAGTATAGAAGGTCCTCACATGATGCAAACAGTAGCCAAGAGTTTCTGGGAAACGACATACTTGAATAAGGTTGGCTTGTTCAATCAGAAGACCAAAACCAGGGGAGTGACCTTGCAGAGCCTCAATGTTAACATGCCTTTCACCAATGCATTCGCGATGTGCAAAGGCTCGAAGACGATCAGTGTTAACGAATACTTCTTCCAAGCGATGTGGGGAGTCAGGAGCTATCGGCGTGTCAACATTAATGTTCTGTCGTAGCCCACGGCGTCTAGTTATTCTCTTTCTTTTTATGGAGATGGTTGGTGCTGCCACTGATGCTTTTCCTGGTTCCTTAGTTGCCTTTTCTTTTGATTTAACAGACGCCTTTCTCCTTGAATCATCAGACGGTTCTTGTTCATACATTGAGTCATCATCATCCGTCAATGCCGCCCAGTCAATCTCATGACAATCTACCTTTGTGTCACTGACCTCGACAAATTCACCTTTTTGTTGGAGGTTCTTGGCTCTCTTCAGCTTATTTGTTGGGCGAGTGTGGACCATTGAGACCAGGAGAAGGATTAACCAAGAAAGTGCCATTGATCAAAGTGCTTGAGTTAAGAAGGTGTCCTGTGAAAACCAACTCAAGAACACAAAAATTCTTAGTTTTCAAAAATTGAAAAAATTGTATCCAAAGAATCATTATCATGCAGAGAGACTAAGAATCAAATTAGTTTTGCAAAAGGACTTTTAAAAATAGATCAATTGCATGATTTTCGAAAATCCTTATTATATGCCCTAAAACCGAAATTTTAGAAATCGAAGCCTAAAAATCCGTTAATCAGGAGAATACCTAGCATATAATCAAAACTAATCTACCCAGAGTTCTTATTTCAAAAGAAATTTGATCAAAAAACATCCACAAACAAAGTTAATCCAAGAAATACATCACGTTTGAGGAGGAAAAGAGAAAAACGGTGAAAAACCGAGATTTTGATCAATAAAACTTACTTGGAACTGAAGAACTTGAGTTTGAAAGCTTCCAGGAAGGATGAAATCTAGAGAGAGAGGCTCTGGAAACTTTGGAACAAAAGATTGGAGTAAAGAAATCAAAAACCCCTTTCGTCCCTTATAAAACCTAGCCGCGATCCGGATCAGTTCATAACTGCGATCCGGATCGGCTACCCGCAGTGAGAAACTGCGTTCGGGATCCGGATCGGCAGATACAATCCGGATCGTCAGCCCGCAGAGGAATTCCTGCGTTCGGGATCCGGATCACCAAGCCCGATCCGGATCGGCCCCAACTTTTTCTTTAGAAAATTTCAGAGAAATTCAAGAAAAACCAGAAAAAGATTGTAAGCACAAACGTGTATCAACTTTAAACAAAAATCATCGTTTCATACAACAAGAATTAGATTATGCCAAATCTATCAATAATATCCAAAAATGAAACGAAAATTTACAAAACTTAAATCCCTTAAAGTTGAACACCTTCAATCACATCTAACTTGATCTTATGAGTAATGCCTTTATCAAATCATCAATTCAGTAAAGAAAATGAAATACAAAGATCAATAGATGTTTGAAATCCCAAATATAATAGATAATGTATCTAGACAATCTGTTGAAGAGAGTGGCTCTTAGAGCATCTTTCATTAAAAACCCACCTTATACCAACCTTGAAATTTGACAGAGTCAAGTATTTCAACATGCATTTTTCTTAATCAAAAAAATTTGAACAACCATGCTTGGTATACATGTGGTAGCTGCACACAATACTCGGACGACCGAGGTGGTAGCTCTTTCCTCCATGTGGTGGTAGTTTTCACACTCCTCATTGGGATGTAACTCTTTCCACATCTTTTGAGCATTTTACCTTTTCTAAGACTCCCCCTCAATTGGCTATCAATTATTTAAGATATAAAGTATTCAACCAAAAATTGATCTCGATTTCATACTCGACTAAACAGTCAAATAAGATAATGACTATACCAAGAGATCATAGAGAGAGAAATTGACTTTGATCACTTTAGAAGATGATTTAATTAACATAAATGATCATTGCAACAGTGAAATATTATGATGGCAAAAGCATAATAAATTTCTAAATGTGCGAAAAGATGCAATTAAAGTCAATTATGATCTATGCTCAATTAATGTCCTATGTACAAACATAGCTAATGAACAAAACAAAAACAAATACAAAACCTATCCTAAGCAAAGATTTCAAAAAGAAGATTATTTCAAGGAAAGCATCCCAATTGCTTTTCGTAAATGAATAAAACGTTTTTGATCCAAAGGTTTTGTTAGAATGTCAGCTAATTGATCCTCAGTTGAAATATATGAAAGTTGAAGAGTATTTGATTCAACTAGCTCTCTAAGGAAATGATATCTAAGTTCAATATGTTTTGTTCTAGAGTGCAACACAGGGTTTTTAGAAATGTTAATAGCACTAATGTTGTCACAAAGTATTGTTACCGAAGATGCTGAAATGCGGAAGTCGCTCAATACGCTTTTCATCCAAATGAGTTGAGTTGAGCAACTTCCAGCTGAAATGTATTCCGCTTCGGCAGTCGAGAGTGCTATGCAGTTCTGCTTTTTACTGTGCCATGCAACAAGGCAATGGCCAAGATAGAAGCATGCACCACTCGTGCTTTTCCGATCATCCACTGATCCTGCCCAATCGGCATCTGAGTATCCAACAATATCCAAACTTGTTCCCATGGGATACCAAATTCCGAAATTAATTGATCCTTTGATATACCGGATGATCCTTTTCACCGCTTTCAGGTGAACCTCCTTTGGTGTTGATTGATATCTCGCGCAAATCCCAACACCAAAAGATATATCCGGGCGACTAGCCGTGAGGTAAAGTAGACTTCCAATCATACTTCGATACAGTTTCTCGTCTACATTCTCACTATGTGATTCACTTCCAAGTCCCTTGTGGCTAGTTCCCATTGGAGTCGGAAAATCTTTACAATTTTCTAGATCAAACTTTTTGACCAACTCCATTGCATACTTGGATTGACTCAAGTGAATGCCTTCATCATTTTGTTTAATTTGCAATCCAAGAAAATAAGTCAATTCGCCCATCATGGACATCTCAAATTCGCTTTCCATGGTCTCCGCGAATTTAGAAGCATCGTTATCTCTTGTTGCGCCAAATACAATGTCATCGACATAGATTTGTGCTACAATAAAATTGCTTTGATAATGCTTCACAAAGAGAGTCCTATCAGCTCCCCCTCGAGTATAGCCCTTCTCCAAAAGGTGCTTTGTTAACCTTTCGTACCATGCTCGCGGTGCTTGTTTCAGACCGTAAAGAGCCTTTTTCAAACGAAAAACATGGTTAGGTTGTTTATGATCTACAAAACCTTTCGGTTGAGCCACATAAACTTCCTCATTTAAAAACCCATTTAGAAATGCGCTCTTAACGTCCATTTGAAATAATTTGATTTTAAAATGACAAGCAATAGCAAACAGTATACGAATGGACTCGAGTCTAGCTACAGGGGCGAATGTTTCGTCAAAGTCTATACCTTCTACTTGAGAGTAGCCTTGAGCAACTAATCGTGCCTTGTTCCTGATGATAGTACCATCCTCATTTTTCTTGTTCTTGAAGATCCATTTGGTACCTATCACATTGTGTTGCTTTGGAGGCTTCGTTAATTCCCAGACTTTGTTTCGCTCAAATTGATGGAGCTCTTCCTGCATTGCTTTAATCCAGTAGTCATCCTGAAGAGCTTCATCTATGTTCTTTGGTTCGATTAAAGATACGTAGCAAGCGAATCCACAAACCAACTGCCTCCGAGTTCTGACTCCTTCTTGTGGATCTCCAATAATATTCGATTCCGGATGATCCTTGGAGATTCGTAACGTTTGTTGAAGCGGAGTACTCGGAGATATATGAGATGATTCCTGCACATCAGATAAACTAGAAGAACCATTAGATGCATCATTAATATTGGAAGTATTATTATGAGAAGATGCACTAGCAGGAGAATCATCATCTAGAGAGATATCGAGGGTAGATTTTCCAGTTTCAAAGTGAAAAGCTTCATCTACTTTAACATTTATAGATTCTACGATCGTCTTAGATTCAATGTTAAATACTCGATATGCTCTGCTATTCGTAGAATAACCCAGAAAGATCCCTTCATCACTTTGAGAGTCGAACTTTCCAAGATTTTCACGGTCACGTAAAATGTAACATCGACTCCCGAAGACACGAAAATATTTGATATTGGGTTTTCTACTAAACCACAGCTCATATGGTGTATTAAAGTTCCTGGGCGCAAGTAAACTCTATTAATGACATAGACAGCGGTGTTCACAGCTTCAGCCCAAAAATGTAGCGGTAAATTCCGGCTGTGAAGCATCACACGCGCCATCTCTTGAACAACCCTGTTCTTGCGCTCAACAACACCATTCTACTGAGGTGTATAGGGTGCCGAGAATTCATGTTTGATTCCATTTGAAGTGCAAAAATCAATGAATTTTGAATTTATGAATTCTCCACCCCTATCACTTCTAACACGAATGATCTTTTCATTCTTTTCAATCATAATACGATGGCAAATCTCATGAAAAGAGTCAAACGTATCAGCTTTCTCTTTTAAAAATGCTACCAAGAAAACCGAGAGAAATCATCAACCAATAAAAAGTTGTACCATTTACCTCCCAAAGATGGTTGACGGGTCGGCCAAAAGAAAAAGAAGAAAAGAAAGTAGTATACATAAACTACACAAGATTTAATCGAAGAACGATTAAAGACAAGGAGGGGTTTCACCTTTGCATACCCAAACCTTTTGAGTTTTGGAGTATGTTGGCAATGGTTGAGAGGTTTTCCTTGATGAAGACGTCTTGCAAAATTGGTCTTTTTCTTTTGTCATCGTCTTGTTTGAAGTACTACCAATGTCCTTTTCTTTAGGAAAATCCTTCTTTGAGTTCCATGGAGTGAACTTGTTGGTAGCAGTTGCAAGATGTGGTTGATTTGATCTTTGAGCTCCAATCTTGCAATTTCTTCCAATGTGCCCTGCAGAATTACAACGAAAACATACCTTTGTGCTTGACGATTCTGAAGAGGATGAAGTAGGTTTGTTGTCGTTAGTTGTCATGATTTCCGGTGTCGGAGGAGGAGATACCGACTGAGGCACAAAGACTGTCCCAACCGAACTAAAATTGTCTTCAGTTCGATTGTATCCGAGGCCGAACTTGTTTGTTTGACCAAGACCAAGAAGTTTATCCAACTTACTCCTTCCTAAGGAAAATTGCTGTAAGTCATCCTTGAGTTGGCAAATGGTCTCTGTCATTTCCAGTTTTTCCCGTCGGGCCTCGCCGTAGAGCTTCAAGAAGTAGTTCGCTTTGTTCACCATATCTATATAGTTCTTCTCGAGTTGCTCATTGGACTCTTGAAGGGAAACATTTTCTTTATCAGTTTATCCCTTTCCACTTCAAGATCGGTCGAGAGAGAAGTTACCCTTTTTACTTCTTCTTCGAGATCCTGCAATCTCCCTCTCAACCCCTTGTTTTGCTTAGCCGGTTTCTTTAAATCCCGTAAAGACCTGTGATAGGCTAGAGCAAATTCTTCACCTTCCGAATCATCCAATTCGTTGTCCGTAGCATTCTTTTCAACAGTGGAGTTGGACAACGACTCAGATGTATTTGCCATAAAGCACATGAAGGGTGAAGATACGGACGCGTGGAATGCGGTGGAGCTCTTTTCTTCATCACTCGAAGACGACTCATTTGACGTTGAGTTGTCATCCCAAGTGATGACTTGCATCGCCTTCTTCTTTGCCGGATACTTGTTAGGACATTCCGTTGCAATGTGGCCGTAGCCTCGACATTTGAAGCATTGTAGTTGTCCTTCTAAGCTTTTCTTATCCTTTGAGAAGTTCTCTTGCTTTCTTGACTTGTATCCTGAAGTACCCTTGCCTTTGTTCGACTTTCCGAAGGATGGAGATTTGCTTGAATTACCCTTCGAAAGTTGCGGCGAAACTTCCTTGTCAAGAGAGCGAGCTGCTTCTCAAATTCCTCCATAGAAAGGTTCTCGTCATCGTCTGAGGAGGATGTATCCGCGTCTTCTTCCTTAGTTGTTTTCAACGCATAACCTGAAGACTTAGAAGTGGATGCCTTTCCAGAAGAATTGTTAGTAGTAAATGTCATTTCATAAGTTTGTAATGAACCAACTAATTCTTCTACACGTATTTCGTCCGGTGTTTAATAGTTTCAATGGCAGTAACCTTTGGGCGAAATCGTTCAGGAAGAGTTCTTAAGATTTTTCTTACAATCTAAATTCTGGAATCTTCTCTCCCAGATTAGCACATGAGTTTACGATGTCTTGCAATCGTGTATAGTAGTCCGTGAAAGATTCATTTTCTGCCATTAAGATAGAGTCAAACTTGCTCGTAAGCATTTGCAGTTTCTGAATCTTCATGAGGTTAGTTCCCTCATGTGTAACCTGAAGAACATCCCAGATTTCTTTCGCAGTCTCACATGCCGAGACGCGAGAGAATTCAGTTTGAGATAAGGCATTAAAAATAGCATTAATTCCCTTGCCATTGTAAGAAGATGAATCTAACTCTTCCTTGGTCCATTTCGACCTAGGTTTTAAGGTGCGAACATCACCATTAAATTCAGTTGGATTAGAACATCCTAATTCAATTGATTGCCACACCCGTTCGTCGATGGAAATTAAAAAGGCTTTCATCCGTACTTTCCAGTACGCATAATTAGTTCCATCGAAGAATGGGGGTCGGGTTGATGTTCCACCTTCAACCATTGTTTACAACCCTATTCCCTCTCTGATACCACTTGTTGGGGTTATATGTAATACGGATCTAAATAGGGGAAAAAAACACCTAGAGGGGGGTGAATAGGTGTAAACGTATAAACACTCAAAAAATCGTTGCGATAAAAACCCAATGCGGAAATAAAAATAATACACAAGATTTTTACGTGGAAAACTCCATCACCGGAGTAAAAAACCACGGGACCGATAACACGGCAGAAATCCACTAGAATTAAAACACGTACAAGGTGATTTACCGTACACACTTACGACTCAACCTTTTCCATACGCTCCTAGAGGATCTTCTCCGCTCGCTCTGCGACGCTTCTCGAATCCACGATCTGCGCCCAACGCCGAATCCACGGCGTCCAACGTCGAATCCACGACGTCCGACCGAATCCACGGTCTTCACCCAATAGCACCCTTCGAATCCACGAACGTGCCTCGCTCCGAATCCACGAGAGCGGTTGAACCTTGAATCCACAAGGACACGCGAATCCACGCGCCGATTTTTGGGGTAAATCGTTGTTTTGGGTGGTGATGATCCGCCGAATACTTAGATCAAAGATAGATCGAAAATACCATCTAAGTATTCATTAGTTTGATTCAACTCGAGATGTGAGTATGAAAACCTAGAATCAAACTAATTAATATAGATGAAGAAACATAGAGTATTCTCTAATGATTTCCTTTCTTCTCTATATGTGGATCTATAGCCGTATAAAATGGTATATGAAAATGACGGCTATAGACTCTGTGGATTAACCATAGAAAAAGAGTCATAGGGTCTATTTATAGGTTAGAAACCCTAGGAAGGAGATAAGAATCAAAAACCTAACATTTCTGGAAGTTTTACGGACGGCGATCCGGATCGGACTAGCTAGGATCCGGATCGTCGTAACGAGACAGCCAGTTCCAGAAAAACGAAGGTTCGGGATCCGGATCGAAGTGCACGATCCGGATCGTTCATACAGTTTACCAAACATCAACGTTCGGGATCCGGATTGCGAAGCATGATCCGGATCGTTCAAGGAAAATGGTAAACTCACTGTTCGGGATCCGGATTGCGAAGCATGATCCGGATCGTTCAAGGAAAATGGTAAACTCACTGTTCGGGATCCGGATCAAGAGACTACGATCCGGATTGAACTGGTGTATGAACGAACCACCTTCGGGATCCGGATCGAACAACCTGATCCGGATCCTGAACATGTCCCAAGTCCAGTTTTTGATTTTTATGCAATGAAAGATTCTTCCAAGTGTTTCTACACTACAAGAAGTATTCGGATCACACAAAATCTTTAGTTAAACATACCTGATCCTTTTGAATTCTTCTTTCTTGAGATTGAGTTAAATGATCCAACTTTCTTCACCTTCAATCTTCAAGACTTGAGACTTTCACGAAACTACGCCACTCAAATTCCGTAACAATATTTTCCCTGGCTGAGTTGCCAGGAGGGCATTTTTCCTGGCTGAGTTACCAGGAGGGCATTTTCCCTGGCCGAGTTGCCAGGAGGGCATTTTCCCTGCTGAGTTACCAGGAGGGCATTTTCCCTGGCTGAGTTACCAGGAGTGCATTTTTCCTGGTGTGTACCAGGAGGGCATTTTTCCTGGCTGAGTTACCTGGAGGACGTTGTGACACCCCCGGAATTTGGATTAGTCCTCTATATAAATGATATAATAGGACTAAATCTCTAACCCGGCTATAGCATTTTGGATGGTAGCAAAATCCAAGAGGAACATGAGAGTTAAGCGTGCTAGAGCTAGAGTAGTTCTAGGATGGGTGACCCCCTGGGAAGTGGGGCGCACAGTTGGTATCAGAGCCATTCACCAGCCGGAAATGTGAGATGAGTCTCGGCTGAGCCAGGGTTATATAGCGGTAGAGCGAGGCTCCCCGGCTAATGACCATTGTGAGTGGAGTGCAGCTCCTCACAAGGTCAGCTAAGGCTAGCGAGACGAGTCTCACATCGCCTGGTGCTTGTGAGTGTGCTTGAGCCTGACGTGGACGTCAGGGCTTAAAGGGGGGAAGAATGTGACACCCCGGAATTTGGATTAGTCCTCTATATAAATGATATAATAGGACTAAATCTCTAACCCGGCTATAGCATTTTGGATGGTAGCAAAATCCAAGAGGAACATGAGAGTTAAGCGTGCTAGAGCTAGAGTATTCTAGGATGGGTGACCCCCTGGGAAGTGGGCGCCACAGACGTTGCCCCTGGCGGAGTTACCAGATGGGCACATGCCCTGGCCGAGTTACCAGGAGGACACCTTCCACTGGCCGAGCTACCAGATGGGTACATAGCCCTGGTCGAGTTACCAGGTGATTGCTTTACTGAGATCGAGATGGTCTGACTGGACGCCGAGATTTGGGGGGGGCGTCGAGTTCGTCCTGTTGGACTACCAGGAGCGCAGTTGTTGACTTGGAACCAGTTCGTGCTTTGCGGCTCAGGGCCTTCTTTCCTGACAGTGTAAGCAGAAACTGGAAGGGGATCTTAGACTTCTGCAGCAAGGGAGTCGACCTCTTTTAGAGTATGTTCGCGAGTTTTGCGATTGTTGAGCGGGTACCCTTTGTCGCCTGGATGAGGCCCAGGAGGTTGAGCTAGTTGAGAAAGGACTGCATCGGAATATCTATCACTGGGGTATTCTCGGTGAGTGCCGACGTTAGATGCAACGATTGAGCATGCTTAGCGGGTTGACCGAGGATCAGTGATCATGTCAGAGATAGACGGAGCGCCAGGGACCAGCTCCGGGGAGAGGCATCCAGTGCCGCCTGAGTTTGGATAGTCGAGAAGATCGAGACCCGGGGCCGCCACGATCCCAGTCTGAGGGTCGTGAGTCTCAGAGGAGACAGAGACCATGAGGTTTTCCGCGACCGATGTATCAGCAGCAGCAGCGGGATGACTGTGTCCTTGGTGGTGGGCTGCATTCTGGGCCGTAGTGTGACCACAGGCAGGGACAGATCATGGTCTTGTCCTAAAGCGGGGTAATCAGTCACTTTGGCAGCTTCGGCTCCTCCTACTCCGCTCTTCCAGACAGGCGGAGTTTCGACAGGTTATGGCCAGATAGTTAAGGCCACTTCTTCGCGGCAGTCCGACGGACGACCACCCCGAGCGAGAGCGTCTATGTCGCACAGGATGAGGATTCGGGGGCAGCTAGCCACGTGGTGGCAGATACTAATCTTATCTCCCCTTCACGCACTTGAGCGTTATTTGTTACCGGAGCATCGCATTCATTTCTTCTGTAGGGCATTTGCTTTGTTGGATGGGCTAGAGATAGGACCCTTAGCTCGTGCTCGTGAGGTTCAGATACCTGATCACGTGTTGCACATAGATGGGTGTTATTGGTCCTGCCCAGTGCAGTTGGGCCCTGGTTTTGCCTGTTGATATTTTGGCCCTTCCTCAGCTCCGGGATTTCGAGGTAGGGTTGGGTATAGGACTGAGAAGATCTGAGCCCTTGATGCTTGAGTATACCCACACCGTTGATACACGGTGGTGATGCCACGCCGTTGGTGCACGGCAGTGATGCCACACCGTTGATACACGGTGGTGATGCCACGCCGTTGATACACGGTGGTGATGCCACGCCGTTGATACACGGTGGTGATGCCACGCCATTGATACACGGTGGTGATGCCACGACGTTGATACACGGTGGTGATGCCAAGCGTTGATACACGGTGTGTGATGCCACGCCGTTGATACACGGTGGTGATGCCACGCCATTGATACACGGTGGTGATACCATGCTGTTGGTGCACGGCGGTGATGCCACGCTGTTGGTGCACGACAGTGATGCCACGCCGTTGGTGCACGACAGTGATGCCACGTCGTAGGTACACAACGGTGAGAGTTTTTGGGGATGTTTCGGAATTTTGATCGCGAGTTTGGGCATCAGCTTTATGATCACCTTGCGAGCTAGTTTTCAGTCCCATTCACCGACGGTTTGGTGCCGTCAGGGTGTTCTCTTTAGTTGAGGGATCGACTTCGACCGTGGGTCCGTTGGGGTTATGATAGCATGTTGAGTGACCAACTGTGGCATGGGATTGTGTCTCTTGAGGATCCCTTTGAGGTTAGCCTGCAGTTGAGTAGTCCACTCGGGTGGTTTTGGATCGGGAGGTAACCGCGTGAATACCCCAACTTATTGGATTCCCTTCCTTATTGGATGAGTGTGCGGTTGCTTCGGGTCGCCTTGTTGAGGTTGGCACCATGACGTGGTTTGGGCGTGTTGCGCTAGTGGTTATTTCAGTTTCCCCCAAGCCTTTTATGGAGCCCTTTGGTATTTCACGTCTCAGCTCAGTAGTGATGTGTTTTTTCCTCGCCCGTGATTACTTGCCCTTTGAGATCCGTGATTATGGAGTACGAGGGGACGCCCGTTGCAATTTCTAGCTCGAGGAGAGAGAGGATTGCACATCGGGTCATACCGTACTTGTTGTTGTTACGGAAGTAATCACGAGGAGCGAGTGGGGGTCTAGGAAGCTGGAGACGTATGTTAGATACCGAGACGTGGTATACTGACTCCTGATGGGCTTGATCTACTTTCGAGGACGAAACTTTCTTTTAGTGGGGGAGGATGTGAGGGTCCCGGAATCCCCGCGTAGGGTTGCTGGTTGTTGGGCAGCTTTCGGTCGCCGTTGGGGGGTTGGTGCGCGTGGTGGGGCCAGAAATGGATTGTGGTGCATTTTGGGATTTGTGTGCCTCACTGGAGGCCTGCGTGGTGTGTCGGTGATGTTGCGCGCAATTTGGACACATTTGGTGGACTTCGGGCTTAATTTGAGACCCCGTGGGAAATTGGATGACCCGTCGGGTGCTTTGAAGTGATGCGAGCGATTCAGATGTCAAAATTGGACTCCGGATGAAGTCCGGATAAAAGTTTACCTCTCCCGGTCGCCTCGGGAATTTTTAGAGTTGGAATTTGGCAAATCGGACTTCAGATTGGGACCGGAGCGGAAAACATCGGATCGAGTGGGCATTCGGCAATTTTCGGGCGAGAATTTGGGAAAATGGACATGTTTGGATTCAGCGCGCGAAATCGCTAAGAATGGAATATTACTTGTGGTTTTGGAGCCCGGGACGTGCGCGTTTTTCGGGCATCGCGACATGTTTTTCGAGTGGAGTGTGGATCCCGAAGAAGCTTTTGGCGGCACGGATCCCGAGGGCGCGGCAGGCGTACGGTCGCGACAGGGGGAACGCAGCGCGCGGCGCGGAATGACACAGGGGCCGCCACGTGGCGCGGCCCAACCAGTTGGCGCCGCCTGCGGGGCGCGGGGGCACGCGCGCCCGTGTAACGGGCGCGTGTCCCGCGCCTGCGCGGGGTGCGGTGCAACG
>CM055076.1:22664750-22683575 GCA_029204045.2 Tillandsia leiboldiana | reverse complement strand
GGCACGCGGCCCGGAGGGTTTCGATGTGCGAGCGTCTTCGGCGCGCTGCCCAGGGTTGTTCCGATGACAGCAGACC
This sequence comes from Tillandsia leiboldiana, assembly GCA_029204045.2. Classification (NCBI taxonomy): domain Eukaryota; kingdom Viridiplantae; phylum Streptophyta; class Magnoliopsida; order Poales; family Bromeliaceae; genus Tillandsia; species Tillandsia leiboldiana. Next base: position 22,683,499 of record CM055076.1, on the reverse strand, counting down.
GGCCGGGAGGGTTCCGATGGCGAGCGAGCGCGCGGGCCGGGAGGGTTTCCATGGTGAGCGCGACGCCGGCCCGGCGAAGTTGAAAAGAGAAAAAAGTACGGTGGGTGTTTGGTGTTTTACTTAGGTGTGCGTGAACAATGTAATGAGAAACACTCATGACTATTTTGAGACTTTGACCATTGGTTTTGGGTTCATTTTTAAATTCAAAAAAAAAAGTAGAGTCAAATTTTTGGGAAAAAAATTCATGATTCCGAATAATCGCGATTAATAATTTTTAGAAAAAAAAATCGATGTAACATCTAAATTTTGAAAATTCGAAACGTTCGTTTAATTCGAATTCTCAATAATTCGCAAATAATTCGCGAATAATACGCAAATTAACTAACTATGATGCTAAGTTCAAAAAAAAAAAAAAAAAAAAAGCATAAATTTTATATTTATGTATAAAATTCATGAATAGTATTGTTCTTTATTTCTAATTAATCATTTGACGTAGATATTCGTGTATAATCGTATGTTGTTACCAATTTATAAGTATTTTTTTAAAAAGAGTGTTAGCTCTATAACCTTTAATGGGTTGCATATTAAAAATATATATATATATTTTTTGAATGAGCAATGCTACATGTACACTCCGAAGGGGTGTATATCATAAATCTCCATCATTTTAATGGTGGCGATATTTTTTACGGGTCACATCAAGTGACCCATTATCACACCCCCACCCTAGATGGGTGGGTGTGAGATGTACACTCCTTGTGGGTGTACACATAGCATTTTCCTTTTGAATTTTAATTGAGTTAAAGTAATTAACCATCAAGTTGGCTCATAAAAATTGGCATGGACAAGATGTATGAAATATATTATTAATTTTGAAGATGATTTTTATTTGTGCAAGATATGTATCTATTTGTACCTATTTAAACAAGGTCGAGTCTAATTGACATTGTTTTTTTATTTTTTTTAAGAGAAAGACAGCATGCTGCACTTCATTCATGACGGAGATGAACTTAGCAACTGGGCAGCCGATTTCTGCAGTAGAGCAGCCGGGTCCAAAAAAAAAAAAAAAAAGAGAAAAAAAAAAAGAGAACTAGGCGCAGAATCTAGTCCAGTTTGAGTCTAATTGACATTGTTGCGACTCAATTAATTAGCATATGCTCAAGCTAATTTAGGGCCGACCATGAGGACATACAACAGCAACAAAGCAAAGGTGCACAGCGGACTTGCATGCATTATATTGAAGTTGGCATTGAAGATGAGGTTCTCGACTTGTTGTCTGATGGGCTCGAAGTTTTGGAGGCAATAGTATAAAGGATTTGGTTAGAAATTTTTATATTTTTAAAATTTGTCTTCTTAACTATAGATTTATGAAAAACTCTTTTCGGTTATTTCTTGAAGTTTTTTATTAAAACAAAAGAAAAGTGGGTTTATCATAGCTATCTGAGAAGATATAAGGTGGAAGTTTATACTTTTATTTCCTTTTATATATTTTTATCGATCTCTCCGTAGACGTAGACGTAGACAATTGTCGAACTACGTAAATCTTGATTTCTTTTACCGTTCGATTTTTTTTTATTTTTTATGCATTTGTGTTGGTAGCGCATAACGGATGATCCATCCAGTTCTCAATAAGTGATATCAGAGAATAGATTCACGCTACAGTAGATATGTCAAATGTCTATCAAGTTTGACGTGGAGTGTTACGGAATTTGAGTTGGCGTAGTTTCGTGAAAGTCTCAAGTCTTGAAGATTGAAGGTGAAGAAAGTTGGATCATTTAACTCAATCTCAAGAAAGAAGAATTCAAAAGGATCAGGTATGTTTAACTAAAGATTTTGTGTGATCCGAATACTTCTTGTAGTGTAGAAACACTTGGAAGAATCTTTCATTGCATAAAAATCAAAAACTGGACTTGGGACATGTTCAGGATCCGGATCAGGTTGCGATCCGGATCCCGAAGGTGTTGTTCATACATCACTTCAATCCGGATCGTAGCATCTCACGATCCGGATCCCGAACGTTGAGTTTTCTGAATTGTATGAACGATCCGGATCAGCAATCCGATCCGGATCCCGAACCTTGTTTTTCTGGAAACCGTCTTTATTGCTACTGCAATCCGGATCGCCAAATCCGATCCGGATCGCCGTCCGTAAAATTTCCAGAAATGTTAGGTTTTTGATTCTTATCTCCTTCCTAGGGTTTCTAACCTATAAATAGACCCTATGACTCTTTTTCTAGGGTGAATCCAAAAATCAAATAGCCGTCATTTTCATATATCATCTTATACGGCTCTAGATCCACATATAGAGAAGAAAGGAAATCATTAGAGAATACTCTATGTTTCTTCATCTATATTGATTAGTTTGATTCTAGGTTTTCATACTCACATCTTGAGTTGAATCAAACTAATGAATACTTAGATGGTATTTCCGATCTATCTTTGATCTAAGTATTCGGCGGATCATCACCACCCAAAACAACGATTTACCCCAAAATCGGCGCGTGGATTCGCGTGTCCTTGTGGATTCAAGGTTCAACCGCTCTCGTGGATTCGGAGCGAGGCACGTTCGTGGATTCGAAGGGTGCTATTGGGTGAAGACCGTGGATTCGGTCGGACGTCGTGGATTCGACGTTGGACGCCGTGGATTCGGCGTTGGGCGCAGATCGTGGATTCGAGAAGCGTCGTGGAGCGAGCGGAGAAGATCCTCTAGGAGCGTATGGAAAAGGTTGAGTCGTAAGTGTGTACGGTAAATCACCTTGTACGTGTTTTAATTCTAGTGGATTTCTGCCGTGTTATCGGTCCCGTGGTTTTTTACTCCGGTGATGGAGTTTTCCACGTAAAAATCTTGCGTATTATTTTTATTTCCGCATTGGGTTTTTATCGCAACGATTTTTGAGTGTTTATACGTTTACACCTATTCACCCCCCTCTAGGTGTTTTTTCCCCTATTTAGATCCTTATTACATATAACCCAACAAGTGGTATCAGAGCGGGAATAGGGTTGTAAACAATGGTTGAAGGTGGAAACATCAACCGACCCCCGTTCTTCGATGGAACAAATTATGCGTACTGGAAAGTACGGATGAAAGCCTTTTTAATTTCCATCGACGAACGGGTGTGGCAATCAATTGAATTAGGATGGTCTAATCCAACTGAATTATTGGTGATGTTCGCACCTTAAAACCTAGGTCGAAATGGACCAAGGAAGAGTTAGATTCATCTTCTTACAATGGCAAGGGAATTAATGCTATTTTTAATGCCTTATCTCAAACTGAATTCTCTCGCGTCTCGGCATGTGAGACTGCGAAAGAAATCTGGGATGTTCTTCAGGTTACACATGAGGGAACTAACCTCGTGAAGATTCAGAAACTGCAAATGCTTACGAGCAAGTTTGACTCTATCTTGATGGCAGAAAATGAATCTTTCACGGACTACTATACACGATTGCAAGACATCGTAAACTCATGTGCTAACTGGGAGAGAAGATTCCAGAATTTAAGATTGTAAGAAAGATCTAAGAACTCTTCCTGAACGATTTCGCCCAAAGGTTACTGCCATTGAAACTATTAAACACCCAGACGAAATACCGTGTAGAAGAATTAGTTGGTTCATTACAAACTTATGAAATGACATTTACTACTAACAATTCTTCTGGAAAGGCATCCACTTCTAAGTCTTCAGGTTATGCGTTGAAAACAACTAAGGAAGAAGACGCGGATACATCCTCCTCAGACGATGACGAGAACCTTTCTATGGAGGAATTTGAGAAGCAGGCTCGCTCTCTTGACAAGGAAGTTTCGCCGCAACTTTCGAAGGGTAATCAAGCAAATCTCCATCCTTCGGAAAGTCGAACAAGGCAAGGGTACTTCAAGTTACAAGTCAAGAAAGCAAAGAGAACTTCTCAAAGGATAAGAAAAGTTCAGAAGGACAACTACAATGCTTCAAATGTCGAGGCTACGGCCACATTGCAACGAGTGTCCTAACAAGTATCCGGCAAAGAAGAAGGCGATGCCAAGTCGTCACTTGGGATGACAACTCAACGTCAAATGAGTCGTCTTCGAGTGATGAAGAAAAGAGCTCCACCGCATTCCACGCGTCCGTATCTTCACCCTTCATGTGCTTTATGGCAAGTACATCCGAGTCTTTGCCCAACTCCACTGTTGAAAAGAATGCAACGGACAATGAATCGGATGATTCGGAAGGTGAAGATTTTGCTCTAGCCTACCACATACTTTTGAGGGATTCAAAGAAAGTGGCTAAGCAAAACAAGAGTTTGAGAGGGAGAGTGCATGATCTCGAAGAAGAAGCAAAAAGAGCGACTTCTCTCTCAAACGCTCTTGAAGTGGAAAGGAAAAACCTGATAAAAGCAAATATTTCCCTTCAAGAGTCCAATGAGCAACTTCAGAAGGAACATACAAATCTGGTGGATAACGCCAATCACTTCTCAAAGCTCTACAACGAGGCTCGACAGGATAACCTGGAAATGACAAAGACCATTTTCCAACTCAAGAATGACTTACAGCGATTCTCTTCAGGAAGGAGTAGTTGGATAGACTTCTTGGTCTTGGTCAATCAAATCGGTTCGGCCTCGGATACACTCAAACTGGAAACAGTCCAAGGTTCGAGTGGGACAGTTTTTGTGCCTCAGTCGGTATCTCCTCCTCCGACACCGGGAATTCAAGACAAACAACGACAACAAACCTACTTCATCCTCTTTGGGATCGTCAAGATCTAAGGTATGTTTTCGTTGTGGTGTTTCAGGGCACATAAGAAGATATTGCAAGACGGGAGTCGAACGCTCATCTCAAACACCTCTTGCAACAACTACCAAAAAGGCTCCTCCCCGGAAATCAAAGCAAAACTTTTCAAATGAAAAGAGACTTGGTAGTTCATCGCGCAAGACGATTTCATCAAGGAGCAACAATCGCTTAACAAGACGCCTTCACCGAGGCATATAACTTCATGACCATTACCGACGCACTCCAAAAAGGTTTGGGTGCGCAAAGGTGAAATTTTCCCCTTGTCTTGTTTCCAATGTTTCCTTGCATGCATATGATAGTTCGTCTTGGTATCTGGATAGCGGGTGTTCCCGTCATATGACCGGTGACAAAAAATAGTTTCAAAATCTTGAGAAAATCTCCGGAGGACACGTTGTTTTCGGAGACGGTCGATCTTCCAAAATTGTTGGAAAAGGGACGGTAGCTATTCCAGATGGCCCGATTTTGAAAAACGTCTTATTTGTTGATGGCCTTTAGACTAACCTCATAAGCATAAGTCAACTTTGCGACAATGGTTTTTCAGTTAACTTTTCATCTGTTGAATGCGTTGTAACTGATAAGGACCATGTCTTCTTTTTAAAAGGGGTTAGATCTGAAAACAATTGTTATGTTGTTCCTAATAAATTTTCTGAAAATTGTAACTTAGCCGCTTTGAATAATGAAACTCTTGGCATGAAAGGCTAGGTCACTTAAATTTTAAGGAACTTACTAGAATCTCAAACAAGGACGTGGTCAAGGGGGTTCCAAAACTTTTATTTAAACAAAACGTTGTGTGTGGTGGTTGCCAAAAGGGTAAACAGTCTAGGACTGCACACAAGAACTTGAACCACGTTGGTACAAAACGGCCCTTGGAACTTTTGCACATGGATTTAATGGGGCCGACCCGTCAACCATCCTTGGGAGGTAAATGGTACATTTTCTTATTGGTTGATGATTTCTCTAGGTTTTCTTGGGTAGCATTTTTAAAAGAGAAAGCTGATACGTTTGACTCTTTTCATGAGATTTGCCATCGTATTATGAATGAAAAGATCATTCGTGTTAGAAGTGATAGAGGCGGAGAATTCATAAATTCAAAATTCATTAATTTTTGCACTTCAAATGGCATTAAACATGAATTCTCGGCACCCTATACACCTCAGCAGAATGGTGTTGTTGAGCGCAAAAACAGGGTTGTACAAGAGATGGCGCGTGTGATGCTTCATAGCCGAAATTTACCGCTACATTTTTGGGCTGAAGCCGTGAACACCGCTGTCTATGTCATTAATAGAGTTTACTTGCGCCCCAGGAACTTTAAATACACCATATGAGCTGTGGTTTAGTAGAAAACCGGATATCAATACTTTCGTATCTTCGGGAGTCGATGTTACATTTTACATGACCGTGAAAATCTTGGAAAGTTCGACTCTCGAAGTGATGAAGGGATCTTTTTGGGTTATTCTACGAATAGCAGAGCATATCGAGTATTTAACATTGAATCTAAGACGATCGTAGAATCTATAAATGTTAAAGTAGATGAAGCTTTTCACTTTGGATCTGAAAAATCTACCCTCGATATCTCTCTAGATGATGATTCTCCTGTTAGTGCATCTTCTCATGATAATACTTCCAATATTAATGATGCATCTAATGGCTCTTCTAGTTTATCTGATGTGCAGGAATCATCTCATGTATCTCCGAGTACTCCGTTTCAACAAACGTTACGAATCTCCAAGGATCATCCGGAATCGAACATCATTGGAGATCCACAAGAAGGAGTTAGAACTCGGAAGCAGTTGGTTTGTGGATTCGCTTGCTACGTATCTTTAATCGAACCAAAGAACATAGATGAAGCTCTTCAGGATGACTACTGGATTAAAGCAATGCAGGAAGAGCTCCATCAATTTGAGCGAAACAAAGTCTGGGAATTAACGAAGCCTCCAAAGCAACATAATGTGATAGGTACCAAATGGATCTTCAAGAACAAGAAAAATGAGGATGGTACTATCATCAGGAACAAGGCACGATTAGTTGCTCAAGGTTATTCTCAAGTAGAAGGTATAGACTTTGACGAAACATTCGCCCCTGTAGCTAGACTCGAGTCCATTCGTATACTATTTGCTATTGCTTGTCATTTTAAAATCAAATTATTTCAAATGGACGTTAAGAGCGCATTTCTAAATGGTTTTTTAAATGAGGAAGTTTATGTGGCTCAACCGAAAGGTTTTGTAGATCATAAACAACCTAACCATGTTTTTCGTTTGAAAAAGGCTCTTTACGGTCTGAAACAAGCACCGCGAGCATGGTACGAAAGGTTAACAAAGCACCTTTTGGAGAAGGGCTATACTCGAGGGGGAGCTGATAGGACTCTCTTTGTGAAGCATTATCAAAGCAATTTCATTGTAGCACAAATCTATGTCGATGACATTGTATTTGGCGCAACAAGAGATAATGATGCTTCTAAATTCGCGGAGACCATGGAAAGCGAATTTGAGATGTCCATGTTGGGCGAATTGACTTATTTTCTTGGATTGCAAATTAAACAAAATGATGAAGGTATTCACTTGAGTCAATCCAAGTATGCAATGGAGTTGGTCAAAAAGTTTGATCTAGAAAATTGTAAAGATTTTCCAACTCCAATGGGAACTAGCCACAAGGGACTTGGAAGTGAATCACATAGTGAGAATGTAGACGAGAAACTGTATAGAAGCATGATTGGAAGTCTACTTTACCTCACGGCTAGTCGCCCGGATATATCTTTTGGTGTTGGGATCTGCGCGAGATATCAATCTGCACCAAAGGAGGTTCACCTGAAAGCGGTGAAAAGGATCATCCGGTATATCAAAGGATTAATTAATTTCGGAATTTGGTATCCTATGGGAACAAGTTTGGATATTGTTGGATACTCAGATGCCGATTGGGCAGGATCAGTGGATGATCGGAAAAAGCACGAGTGGTGCATGCTTCTATCTTGGCCATTGCCTTGTTGCATGGCACAGTAAAAAGCAGAATTGCATAGCACTCTCGACTGCCGAAGCGGAATACATTTCAGCTGGAAGTTGTTCAACTCAACTCATTTGGATGAAAAGCGTACTGAGCGACTTCCGGATTTCAGCATCTTCGGTAACAATACTTTGTGACAACACAAGTGCAATTAACATTTCTAAAAACCCTGTGTTGCACTCTAGAACAAAACATATTGAACTTAGATATCATTTTCTTAGAGAGCTAGTTGAATCAAATACTCTTCAACTTTCATATATTTCAACTGAGGATCAATTAGCTGACATTCTAACAAAACCTTTGGATCAAAAACGTTTTATTCATTTGCGAAAAGCAATTGGAATGCTTTCCTTGAAATAAACTTCTTTTTGAAACCTTTGCTTAGGATAGGTTTTGTTTTTGTTTTGTTTTGTTCATTATCTATGTTTGTACATAGGACATTAATTGAGCATAGATCATAATTGACTTTAATTGCATCTTTTCGCACATTTAGAAATTTATTATGCTTTTGCCATCATAATATTTCACTGTTGCAATGATCATTTATGTTAATTAAATCATCTTCTGAGTGATCAAAGTCAATTTCTCTCTCAATGATCTCTTGGTATAGTCATTATCTTATTTGACTGCTTAGTCGAGTATGAAATCGAGATCAATTTTTGGTTGAATACTTTATATCTTAAATAATTGATAGCCAATTGAGGGGGAGTCATAGGAAAAGTAAAATGCTCAAAAGATGTGGAAAGAGTTACATCCCAATGAGGAGTGTGAAAACTACCACCACATGGAGGAAAGAGCTACCACCTCGGTCGTCCGAGTATTGTGTGCAGCTACCACATGTATACCAAGCATGGTTGTTCAAATTTTGATTAAGTAAAATGCATGTTGAAATACTTGACTTCGTCAAATTTCAAGGTTGGTATAAGGTGGGTTTTTAAAGAAAGATGCTCAAAGAGCCACTCTCTTCAACAGATTGTCTAGATACATTATCTACTATATTTGGGATTTCAAACATCTATTGATCTTTGTATTTCATTTTCTTTACTGAATTGATGATTTGATAAAGGCATTACTCATAAGATCAAGTTAGATGTAATTGAAGGTGTTCAACTTTAAGGGATTTAATTCTTGTAAATTCTCGTTTCAATTTTGGATATTATTGATAGATTTGGCATAATCTAATTCTTGTTGTATGAAACGATGATTTTTGTTTAAGGTTGATACACATTTGTGCTTACAATTTTTTTTCTGGTTTTTCTTGAATTTCTCTGAAATTTTCTAAAGAAAAAGTTGGAGCCGATCCGGATCGGGCAAGATGATCCGGATCCCGAACGCAGGTTTTCTTCTGCGGGCTGACGATCCGGATTGGACCTGCCGATCCGGATCCCGAACGCAGTTTCTCACTGCGGGCAGCCGATCCGGATCGCAATCATGAACTGATCCGGATCGCGGCTAGGGTTTTATAAAGAACAAAAGGGTTTTGATTTCTTTTACTCCAATCTTTTGTTCCAAAGTTTCCAGAGCCTCTCTCTCTAGATTTCATCCTTCCTGGAAGCTTTCAAACTCAAGTTCTTCAACTCCAAGTAAGTTTTATTGATCAAAATCTCGGTTTTTCACCGTTTTTCTCTTTTCCTCCTCAAACGTGATAAATTTCTTGGATCAACTTTGTTTGTGGATGGTTTTTGATCAAATTTCTTTTGAAATAAGAACTCTGGGTAGATTAGTTTTGATTATATGTTAGGTATTCTCCTGATTAACGGATTTTTAGGCTTCGATTTCTAAAATTTCGGTTTTAGGGCATATAATAAGGATTTTCGAAAATCATGCAATTGATCTATTTTTAAAAGTCCTTTTGCAAAACTAATTTGATTCTTAGTCTCTCTACATGATTATGATTGTTTGGGTACAATTTTTCAAATTTTTGAAAATTAACAATTTTTCATGTGTTCTTGAGTTGGTCTTCACAGGATACATTTTTCACTAGCAATCAAAATGGTGATCACTTGGATTATTTTCCTACTTGCTGCCATGGTACATGTCAAGGATACTGCCAAGCCTAAGAAGGCTAAGAAAGCAAAGAAGACTAAGGTTGATTCCGACACTGAATCAGAGACAGAATCGATCGACTGGGATAACATCGAAATCGAGCAAGCTGCTCCCATTGTCTCCAAAGGAAAAGCCCCTATGGAACCAAGTCCAATTGGAACAAAAAGAAAAACCGGTGCAAGAAAAAGAGGCAGTGCTCAGGGAATTACCATTGAGGAACCAGTTGCTAGGCAGCCTCCTCCACAAGACTTCATCAGCTCGAAAAGAATCAAGGATTTTGAGAAGAGGGAATGCATTGGCGAGAGACATGTCAATGTCAAACCAATGAAGGAACGATCTGTAGCTTTTGGGACTTTGTTTGACCAAGTTGGTCTTGCTCAAATTTGCAACTTCCCTGAGACTACTGGGTACTGTCCACACTCAGTTCGAATGTTTTATCAGAACGCTGCAAGTCTGATTGATCACGAGGATGGACGTCGAGAATTTCACACTTTGGTTAAAAATATCAAAATCAAAGTCACACCCCAGCTGATTGGAGTTGTGCTAGGTATGACAGCCAGAGCTGATGGACTCCATTACCTAAAAACTCAAAGCTTCAACAACAACTCCTGGAGAGCTGTAGTTAATGGAATTTGTCTTCCAAATACTCGGTCGACCGGAAATTCTGTTTTCTCTAAAGAGCTTCGACCAGAGTATCGGTATATAAACTTCATTGTCTGCTACAACATTCTTCCCAACATGAATACGAAGGTTCTTCGATGGGACAGAATGTTATACCTTTATCTTCTTGGAAACCCGGCCGCATTGATGGGAGCAAACTTGAATATTCCTTATCTCATTTGGTCAAGGATGGCGCGGTATGTGGAACACTCTCACCCCACAGAGAGACTACCCTACCCAATGATTATCATGCGCATCCTTAGAAAGTTTAAAGTCGATACAAGCGCGAGCTCATACATGTACAGTTTGGGCACCATTAATGAGACAACAATTGTGAAGTCCTTATCGACTAAACAAGATGAACCCTTAATACCTCCTCACCGGCAACGAGCACAACAACAACGAGCGACAACCTCTGCACCGGCAGAAACTCCTCCTGTTCCACCAGCACAGCAGGCACCTCCATCCACTTCTGATGATGATGCGTCAGTGAGTTCAATCTTTAAGGAACAACAGCGACTCTCAAACGAGCAAGAGCGCATGGCTACTGATGTCGCTGAAATGAAAGAGGATATCAAAGAAGTTAAGAAGAAACAAGCTTCTATAAACAAACGGATCAAGAAAATGTTTCAGAAGCTTGGGTGTATCAGCTCCGACGACTCTGCATAAAGTTTTTCTTCTTTTCTCTAATCTTTCTTTTGCAGGTTTTTAAGTTTTTGTTCTTATTTAGTTCTCAAGAGTTTCTTTATTTTGTTCTATTTAACTCTCCTTAAAGTTTTTGTGATTTTGGCTTTGTTTGTGACAAAAAGGGGGAGAGAGTTTGGAGGGAACTTGAACAATGACAATGAACTTGAACAATGATGTGATGTGAACATCAAGGTAAGTGAACATCAAGAGAACTTGAACAATGACGTTGAACAATAGGTAAGTGAACATCAAGAGAACTTGAACAATGACGTTGAACAATGACGTTGTGAAAACTGTGAAACTATGTGAATGTGTGAACATCGAGGTAAGTATAACCTCAACTTAAAAGGTAAGTAGAACTTCAACTTTTGTTTTTCATTTGTTTGAATGCATGCCTCGACTAACTATTCAACTAACTATTTGGGCATGTAATATAACTAACAAGTTGATGTTGGACTAACACTTTGTGACATTTGGTTTTGATTGCATAGAAGATATGTTGGTTTTTGACTATGATTCTCTTACATATCTGAATTCTCAAATGTCATGATGATCAGATAAACTCTATCTCTGTACTAGGTTTTGAATGCTAAATATTCTTGAGGTATCTAACGATCTCTTTTTGTCAAGAATGATTTCTTTGTGCAGAGAGTACAGATGTCTAAGTCTAGAGTCTGTTTTAGCAGTTTATCTCATGTTTTTAAATTTTTGGATCTCCATTGTAAATTTTTGTTGTATGGTGATAGCAACAAAAATATCTTTTTGAATTTTCTTTAGTGGATCTGTGTTTTGTCACGAAACCGCCAAAGGGGGAGATTGTTACGGAATTTAAGTTGGCATAGTTTCGTGAAAGTCTCAAGTCTTGAAGATTGAAGGTGAAGGAAGTTGGATCATTTAACTCAATCTCAAGAAAGAAGAATTCAAAAGGATCAGGTATGTTTAACTAAAGATTTTGTGTGATCCGAATACTTCTTGTAGTGTAGAAACACTTGGAAGAATCTTTCATTGAATAAACATCAAAAACTGGTGTTCGGACATGTTCAGGATCCGGATCAGAGCCAGCGATCCGGATCCCGAAGGTTGTTGTTTCATACATCACTTCAATCCGGATCGCAGCATCTCACGATCCGGATCCCGAACGTTGAGTTTTCTGAATTGTATGAACGATCCGGATCAGACAATCCGATCCGGATTCCGAACGTGTGATTTTCTGGAAACTGTCTTTATTGCTACTGCAATCCGGATCGCCCAAATCCGATCCGGATCGCCGTCCGTCAAATTTCCAGAAATGTTAGGTTTTTGATTCTTATCTCCTTCCTAGGGTTTCTAACCTATAAATAGACCCTATGACTCTTTTTCTAGGCTGGATCCAAAAAGAATCGAAATAGCCGTCATATTCTTATATCATTTTATACGGCTCTAGATCCACATATAGAGAAGAAAGGAAATCATTAGAGAATACTCTATGTTTCTTCATCTATATTGATTAGTTTGATTCTAGGTTTTCATACTCACATCTTGAGTTGAATCAAACTAATGAATACTTAGATGGTATTTCCGATCTATCTTTGATCTAAGTATTCGGCGGATCATCACCACCAAAAACAACGATTTACCCCAAAAATCGGCGCGTGGATTCGCGTGTCCTTGTGGATTCAAGGTTCAACCGCTCTCGTGGATTCGGAGCGAGGCACATTCGTGGATTCGAAGGGTGCTATTGGGTGAAGACCGTGGACTCGGTCGGACGTCGTGGATTCGACGTTGGACGCCGTGGATTCGGCGTTGGGCGCAGATCGTGGATTCGAGAAGCGTCGTGGAGCGAGCGGAGAAGATCCTCTAGGAGTGTATGGAAAAGGTTGAGTCGTAAGTGTGTACGGTAAATCACCTTGTACGTATTTTAATTCTAGTGGATTTCTGCCGTGTTATCGGTCCCGTGGTTTTTTACTCCGGTGATGGAGTTTTCCACGTAAAAATCTTGCGTATTATTTTTATTTCCGCATTGGGTTTTTATCGCAACGATTTTTGAGTGTTTATACGTTTACACCTATTCACCCCCCTCTAGGTGTTTTTTCCCCTATTTAGATCCTTATTACATATAACCCAACATGGAGAAATTTGACGGCAAAGAAAACTTCGATCTTTGGCAGAGAAGAGTGAAAGTCCTTCTGATACAACAGGCCGGCCTTCATAAGGCGTTGCTTAGGAAATCGAAAAAGTCGACATTGATGAGCGGTGAAGATTGGAAGGAGATTGATCTGCGGGCCATTATTTCAATTATATTGTGCCTAGTAGATGAGGTGATGTACAACGTAATGGATTAAGAAACTACAGTCGGCATGTAGAACAAGCTCGAGAAACTGTACATGATAAAAAACCTCTCAAATGTGTTGTACCTAAAGTAAAAATTATATAGGCAACGATGAAGGAAGGTACGACAATAATGAAACACTTGAACACCTTTAATAAGATTATTATATATATGGTTAACATTAATGTCAAGATTGACGAGGCTGATAAGGCGTTCCTCACGTCACTTCTGCCGTCCTACAATCACTTGGCGACCACATACTATACAAAAAACAAACTCTAAAGATGGAAGATATTACATCAACCTTTCTATCCGAATAAATCAGGTTGCAGTTGAGTACCGAGGAACACAGTGCTGGTTTTATCGTAAATGATATAGGTGCAAGAAGAGGGCGATCTAGCGAACATGATGCGATAAGGAAGATCCGGTTCCAAGTCGAAATGGAAGAAGGTGAAGTGTTACTTATGCAAGAAAGAGGAACACATGAAAAAAAACCGCGAGAAGAGAAAGATTTGGCTGCGATAATAGGATTCCTCTACAAATACGGCAAGCATAGCCAGTGTCACGCCCCGAGTCCGCCAATTTGTACGGTTCGGGCACGCCGACAGACCCGCCAATCGGGCATGACCTTTCCCTACCCGAAAGGAACGGTAACATCCATAATCATACAACAAGTATATGCGGAAGCTCAATATCAGAGTACTAAAAATCACTATAAATTTGAACTTTCATTTTATAAACAAACAGTTTAAGCGATAATGAAAGCATACAAGAGTGAACCATGAACTAAATTTATTACACCTTACATTTCTGAACTTGCAAATAAAATTATTACAATTCTTTTACATAATTCCTCACCATACAAGGTTCACTCAAGAAATATATAAAAAGGGATACCTCTGCTAGACCCTCTAGGTCTCTATGCTGCTGGGCTCTTGCCCCTGTCGTATGCCTCGCTGACTGCATCTGATCCGTCTTGACCGCTGCATCCAAAGCTGAACCTGTGGGGGGGGGGGGGGGGGTCACCCAAGGGGTGTGAGAACTCCGACAGAGTTCCCAGTGGGTTCAACCACCGAGAAAAAGTGTCCTACACCACTTGGTCCAATGGAAGCAATAATAATAGTGCTAGGAAACTAAAATCCTCAATATCAAAATGCGGCTATGCTATATAATATATCACTACACTATCTGTGTATACTCATCGACCCAGCACTACTCTGTCTAGCCACACTAGGCTGCTAAGCACCAACTCGGCCACTATGCCGCTATATACAGGGTTCAACTAACCCGGCCATCTTGGCCACTCTATCTTTCTCTTTTTCTTTACATTTTGGTGCTTTAGTTCAAGTTAACCCTCGGAAATTCTTATCCAACGGGCCCCAGCCTGTTACGGAATTTGAGTTGGCGTAGTTTCGTGAAAGTCTCAAGTCTTGAAGATTGAAGGTGAAGAAAGTTGGATCATTTAACTCAATCTCAAGAAAGAAGAATTCAAAAGGATCAGGTATGTTTAACTAAAGATTTTGTGTGATCCGAATACTTCTTGTAGTGTAGAAACACTTGGAAGAATCTTTCATTGCATAAAAATCAAAAACTGGACTTGGGACATGTTCAGGATCCGGATCAGGTTGTTCGATCCGGATCCCGAAGGTGGTTCGTTCATACACCAGTTCAATCCGGATCGTAGTCTCTTGATCCGGATCCCGAACAGTGAGTTTACCATTTTCCTTGAACGATCCGGATCATGCTTCGCAATCCGGATCCCGAACAGTGAGTTTACCATTTTCCTTGAACGATCCGGATCATGCTTCGCAATCCGGATCCCGAACGTTGATGTTTGGTAAACTGTATGAACGATCCGGATCGTGCACTTCGATCCGGATCCCGAACCTTCGTTTTTCTGGAACTGGCTGTCTCGTTACGACGATCCGGATCCTAGCTAGTCCGATCCGGATCGCCGTCCGTAAAACTTCCAGAAATGTTAGGTTTTTGATTCTTATCTCCTTCCTAGGGTTTCTAACCTATAAATAGACCCTATGACTCTTTTTCTATGGTTAATCCACAGAGTCTATAGCCGTCATTTTCATATACCATTTTATACGGCTATAGATCCACATATAGAGAAGAAAGGAAATCATTAGAGAATACTCTATGTTTCTTCATCTATATTAATTAGTTTGATTCTAGGTTTTCATACTCACATCTCGAGTTGAATCAAACTAATGAATACTTAGATGGTATTTTCGATCTATCTTTGATCTAAGTATTCGGCGGATCATCACCACCCAAAACAACGATTTACCCCAAAATCGGCGCGTGGATTCGCGTGTCCTTGTGGATTCAAGGTTCAACCGCTCTCGTGGATTCGGAGCGAGGCACGTTCGTGGATTCGAAGGGTGCTATTGGGTGAAGACCGTGGATTCGGTCGGACGTCGTGGATTCGACGTTGGACGCCGTGGATTCGGCGTTGGGCGCAGATCGTGGATTCGAGAAGCGTCGCAGAGCGAGCGGAGAAGATCCTCTAGGAGCGTATGGAAAAGGTTGAGTCGTAAGTGTGTACGGTAAATCACCTTGTACGTGTTTTAATTCTAGTGGATTTCTGCCGTGTTATCGGTCCCGTGGTTTTTTACTCCGGTGATGGAGTTTTCCACGTAAAAATCTTGTGTATTATTTTATTTCCGCATTGGGTTTTTATCGCAACGATTTTTTTGAGTGTTTATACGTTTACACCTATTCACCCCCCTCTAGGTGTTTTTTCCCCTATTTAGATCCGTATTACATATAACCCAACAAGTGGTATCAGAGAGGGAATAGGGTTGTAAACAATGGTTGAAGGTGGAAACATCAACCGACCCCCATTCTTCGATGGAACTAATTATGCGTACTGGAAAGTACGGATGAAAGCCTTTTTAATTTCCATCGACGAACGGGTGTGGCAATCAATTGAATTAGGATGTTCTAATCCAACTGAATTTAATGGTGATGTTCGCACCTTAAAACCTAGGTCGAAATGGACCAAGGAAGAGTTAGATTCATCTTCTTACAATGGCAAGGGAATTAATGCTATTTTTAATGCCTTATCTCAAACTGAATTCTCTCGCGTCTCGGCATGTGAGACTGCGAAAGAAATCTGGGATGTTCTTCAGGTTACACATGAGGGAACTAACCTCATGAAGATTCAGAAACTGCAAATGCTTACGAGCAAGTTTGACTCTATCTTAATGGCAGAAAATGAATCTTTCACGGACTACTATACACGATTGCAAGACATCGTAAACTCATGTGCTAATCTGGGAGAGAAGATTCCAGAATTTAAGATTGTAAGAAAAATCTTAAGAACTCTTCCTGAACGATTTCGCCCAAAGGTTACTGCCATTGAAACTATTAAACACCCGGACGAAATACGTGTAGAAGAATTAGTTGGTTCATTACAAACTTATGAAATGACATTTACTACTAACAATTCTTCTGGAAAGGCATCCACTTCTAAGTCTTCAGGTTATGCGTTGAAAACAACTAAGGAAGAAGACGCGGATACATCCTCCTCAGACGATGACGAGAACCTTTCTATGGAGGAATTTGAGAAGCAGCTCGCTCTCTTGACAAGGAAGTTTCGCCGCAACTTTCGAAGGGGTAATTCAAGCAAATCTCCATCCTTCGGAAAGTCGAACAAAGGCAAGGGTACTTCAGGATACAAGTCAAGAAAGCAAGAGAACTTCTCAAAGGATAAGAAAAGCTTAGAAGGACAACTACAATGCTTCAAATGTCGAGGCTACGGCCACATTGCAACGGAATGTCCTAACAAGTATCCGGCAAAGAAGAAGGCGATGCAAGTCATCACTTGGGATGACAACTCAACGTCAAATGAGTCGTCTTCGAGTGATGAAGAAAAGAGCTCCACCGCATTCCACGCGTCCGTATCTTCACCCTTCATGTGCTTTATGGCAAATACATCTGAGTCGTTGTCCAACTCCACTGTTGAAAAGAATGCTACGGACAACGAATTGGATGATTCGGAAGGTGAAGAATTTGCTCTAGCCTATCACAGGTCTTTACGGGATTTAAAGAAACCGGCTAAGCAAAACAAGGGGTTGAGAGGGAGATTGCAGGATCTCGAAGAAGAAGTAAAAAGGGTAACTTCTCTCTCGACCGATCTTGAAGTGGAAAGGGATAAACTGATAAAAGAAAATGTTTCCCTTCAAGAGTCCAATGAGCAACTCGAGAAGAACTATATAGATATGGTGAACAAAGCGAACTACTTCTTGAAGCTCTACGGCGAGGCCCGACGGGAAAAACTGGAAATGACAGAGACCATTTGCCAACTCAAGGATGACTTACAGCAATTTTCCTTAGGAAGGAGTAAGTTGGATAAACTTCTTGGTCTTGGTCAAACAAACAAGTTCGGCCTCGGATACAATCGAACTGAAGACAATTTTAGTTCGGTTGGGACAGTCTTTGTGCCTCAGTCGGTATCTCCTCCTCCGACACCGGAAATCATGACAACTAACGACAACAAACCTACTTCATCCTCTTCAGAATCGTCAAGCACAAAGGTATGTTTTTCGTTGTAATTCTGCAGGGCACATTGGAAGAAATTGCAAGATTGGAGCTCAAAGATCAAATCAACCACATCTTGCAACTGCTACCAACAAGTTCACTCCATGGAACTCAAAGAAGGATTTTCCTAAAGAAAAGGACATTGGTAGTACTTCAAACAAGACGATGACAAAAGAAAAAGACCAATTTTGCAAGACGTCTTCATCAAGGAAAACCTCTCAACCATTGCCAACATACTCCAAAACTCAAAAGGTTTGGGTATGCAAAGGTGAAACCCCTCCTTGTCTTTAATCGTTCTTCGATTAAAATCTTGTGTAGTTTATGTATACTACTTTCTTTTCTTCTTTTTCTTTTGGCCGACCCGTCAACCATCTTTGGGAGGTAAATGGTACAACTTTTTATTGGTTGATGATTTCTCTCGGTTTTCTTGGGTAGCATTTTTAAAAGAGAAAGCTGATACGTTTGACTCTTTTCATGAGATTTGCCATCGTATTATGATTGAAAAGAATGAAAAGATCATTCGTGTTAGAAGTGATAGGGGTGGAGAATTCATAAATTCAAAATTCATTGATTTTTGCACTTCAAATGGAATCAAACATGAATTCTCGGCACCCTATACACCTCAGTAGAATGGTGTTGTTGAGCGCAAGAACAGGGTTGTTCAAGAGATGGCGCGTGTGATGCTTCACAGCCGGAATTTACCGCTACATTTTGGGCTGAAGCTGTGAACACCCGCTGT